>JAIWNF010000045.1:0-464216 GCA_025093555.1 Circinella umbellata | reverse complement strand
AGATGATAATGTAAGATGCAGTGATTGGAGCAATATTATTGGATTATCTACAGCACAGAAAGAATATGCTGCCCTTGATGCGTGGGCTGGTTTGGAAATATATAATAAAGTAAAGCAAAAGCAAGTAGTAGGAAAGAAAATAAAGAAGCCAGTGAATGAAGGTAGATATTAATATATAATAATTGCATTTTTTCAATACAACTATAATGTATTTTATAACGTTAATATTTATATGTATATTAGGAACAAGTATTTCATATAGCCCGGGTCATATGACTGAAGCTGCAGCATATGGTGAAATCAGTTGCCAACAAGATAAATGTAATGGCAAGAAAGTAACAGCATCACAAGTGATTATCACTGTAAAACAGGTAGTAATACCAGGTGCAATGGATTTACAATCCAAGCCTCTCTCTGAATATGGTGAAGTACCATTTCAAATTGCAGTAAGACTATCTGATCTTCGAACATCAACCCCGGTTGAGCTGAAACAATTTACATTCACACAAGGTGAAAACACAACAAACGAAGGTATAATAAAAACAGCATCATAAATTGTTGATGACACATACTCATTTTTATTTTTACTAGATAAAGGTGAACAAAATGTTGAAGAGCGCAACGATAGTTATAACGATGTAGTCGATGATATACTTTATAATGATCAAGCACAAATACAGCAATGTGTAGAATCATCAGAAGTGGAAGTCAAAAGCAGCGAATATGGGCGTACAGAATTTTCTTCCCTTCCTTCTCAATATGAGCATACCGAACCAATAAGGTCAAGGGTTATCAAAGATGTTTTCCATCTTATGGACCAAATTAAGGTACCGCGTAGACATGGGCTTGCTAATGATTTTTCACGTAGATTACAGGATGCGCTCTTCGTTGTTAATGAAGATGATAAAAAAAGAGTAGAAGCGGTTTTGCTTAAGCAAGGAACCACTTGGAATGAAAAGTTAATCAAGAATCCGCGCTGGCTATTTCGTAGAGTAAAACGTAAGTAAAAAAAAACATAATTGGCCTCATCAATGAAAATTGTAACAGTAAGAAACGTTTTTTTAGGAACCATTCCTCCTCCCGAAAAGCTTTATCCTAAAGTAAAACAGCTTTTTGAAATATACGGTCCTCTAAAATGTGCACGAACTGGGCGTTCATTATTTGATAATGAAGCATGGAAACAATCAAAGAACATTCTCAAGTCGATTCATGAAGGACAGGTTTCAGATCCACCAGGATTTTCATTTTACTTCCACATGAGAAAAGATAGAGATGGATTACCACTGTATCGCTGTTGTAGAGGGACAAATTCCTTAGAAGGAGGCATACATCAGAATATAATCAGAAAGTTCGGTTCATTTGGCGCTAGTCCTGAGTTAACAGATGCAGTACTCGCAGACTATCGATTACGGCATAACATTGATGTAGGTGCTATGATATATAGACAATAAAGAAGGGCCAAGCTTTATAAGTGCATGCTTAATAATTGTATTATATTTTTTAGGTTGGAACAATTAACCGATATAGTCGAGTTCACAAAGGTCATTATGAGCCTTGGCTCACACAACATATCAACGAAGTGCGTGAAAAGCTTGGACTTGAGTATATTTACAATGAAGTTGGAGTTCATAGATATGCTTCCCAACTTGCACCATCCGATGAAAGTTTTGGTATTGGGCAACTTCCTAGCTCTGTGTTAAAACTATATGGCATTAAACAAATCGACCACACGGCCAACAGTCCGGTAAGGCAGTATACATCATCTTCCGATTTGGCAACATTAGTTATTTTATGTGGCTCGACGTTACAAACTGCTGGTGCTCAACATAAATTTATCGCAAGACGCCAAGGAGTTGTTCATCCAATTTTGCCAGTGCAGACACAGGCCGAGCGTGACAAATTCAACGATACACTTAAGACAAATTTTAGTAAGAGTTATACGAATCATAGAATGCCTGATTTTGAAGAATTTGCAAAGATTTGAGGACTAATCGGATTATTCCTATATAGATTGAAATTGTTAGATTTCTAATTATCGGATGATTTTTAAAAATCGAAAAAAACAAAATTGAATTTTTTTTATATTATAAAAGTATAATATCAATAAAACAATATGGTTATTCTTAATAAAGAAATTCTTATATGCAAAAAAACTATGGTCCGTTCAATTAGAGACATTATGAATGAGGTTATGGAAAAATACTTTGAAGATGAAGTCTTATGTAAAACAAAAGAAAAAAAGCAAAAAATGATGGGAACCATTATCAAGGAAAAAATAGAAAAGACAAATACAACACATTTCTGGCATCTTAATTCTAGTTCTAATGTATGTACTTATGTACATAAAAGAGGGAAGAAAGAGGGTTATATATGTCATAAGAAAATCAGGACCAATATTTTAGATGGAAAACCTGATTATTTATGTTCAACCCATAGTAAAAAACATATACCAAAAAAACGAAATAAAAAAAACAAAAAAATCAGATATACATTGTCATATAATAAAAAAAATAATTAAAAAAGATATAAAAAAGATATATAAAAAGAGAAAAACAAAAATAAAAACATTTTACATATGTAATAATGGAGATCTAGATTTAGGAAAAATAATAAATAAATTACTTAATGAATAAATTAAGTAATTATCTATTAGGGGCTATTATGTACATAATTATAATATAATTATGACATGCCCCACTATGCCATTTTTATTTTATAACAATATAATAACAATTGATATAATTTTATTATATAGACTAAGAATTGGAAAATTCAAAAGATAAACATTTAAGTTTAAATCTTTTTAATGGCTATTAGGAAATAAATAGAAAAAAAGATAAATGAATAATTTTATTCAGATTGTTTCATTAATGAAAATTTAGATAATAATTGATGTTCATACAAATATAAAAAAAATAAAACTATTTCATTAGGTAATTGTTTATATTTAAATTTGAAAGAAATATTTTAAATATCTATAAATTTTATTATAAAAAACAACAAACATTATTGTGGTACCCTATGTCATTTGTTTCTTTTATTTAAAATACTTAACTTTTTTATATATATTTTTTATTATTAAATTAATTTAAAATCGATATTATTTGAGAAATTTAAACATGGAAGTTTTTAAAAAAAAAACAATCTTTAGGATTCATGTTTATATTTGAAGTTAATATATATTAATAATTATGTGAATATCCAGCTTTTAGGAAAATATACAGAAAATTGATTGATTAATTAAAAGTATATTTAGATAACTTATTAAATAAATTATATAAGGTTGGTTATGTCATTTTTAATTGATGAATAATTAATAATAATGATTTATTATACTAAATATATATAATAAAAGAAGTATAATTAAGATTTTAATATAAATTTTAAAGAAAAAATTAATTATTACATATTAAATATTATAAAGATTTAGTTTAAATCCAAAAAGTTATTAATTAAACATTTTTTTATACATTTAATTTTAAATGGTTTCAGAATTTATTATTAAAATAATAATTTTGATGCTTTCATTATATTTATATTTATAATTATATTATAATATAATTTTAAATTTGATTATTAATTGATATTATGTTATTTATAGATAATAATTAAATTGGATCAATTCCGACTTGTCCCCTTTGGTCCACATTTGTCGATGGCAAAAACTTCTTTTACAAAACACCGGAGCATCTGCAAAGCTATTATAACGTCTGGAAAGACTTTCAAAATATTAGTAAAACAAAGCAAAATTATAAAGAGTCACTTGAATCTCTGCAGAAAGATCTTTGTTCATTAACTCGAAAACGTCACATCCCAGATACAAAATCACCTGCAGCGCTGAAAATACCTCGTTTAGATAGCAATGATATTATAAGAGCTCACAAAATTACATTTCCGTATTATACACCCACTATACAAAAGCATACACCTATAATTCTACCAGTGGCTATACCAAGAAATCCTATATGTACTAGAAATAATGATAATTATCAGCAAAGCAATGATGCATCGTCATCATCATTTTCTTCTTCTTCCTCGCCAGTATCTAACAACGTTGAACAGAATAATACACAATCCCCTCGCCTTCTTTCTCGCCCAACAGTATTCACTACAGTGGACCTTCCACCTTTACAAAAAGCTAAATCTTGCACGATCTGTAGAAGTGTAACATATAAGGGCAAAACAGGGAAAAAAAAGTGTCCTCAATGGAACAGAAATAACTAGCTATTACGTTACTATATAAGCCATCCTTTCTCCTTAGCTATTTATCTTTATCTTTTTAATTTTCTTCAAAATATTACATATCATTACTTAAATCAATCCTACTCATCATTTACCTTCAGCTTCGCTTCGGGCAATTTTTTTTTTTTTTGTTTTGGCCCCACTTATATTACCCGAGCCAGTTTTCATCTTTCAATTTTGTCTCTTGCCCAGCCAAAATGGCTATGAGCAACCAACTTTGACAAGCTTTAGCTTTTTTTTAAAACATTTTTACAACTTTCTAAACTTTAATAACTGTTTATAATAAGCTTAAAAATAATACTTAAAGTGTGGATCTAGAAAATATTGATTTAGTGTGAAGCTGAAGCCTCTAGAAATTAAAGGAAATTATTGGCAATTACAAGTGAAATGCACCATATTAATTATTTTCTTTATTTGCTCGCCTGGCCGACGATGTGTTATGGAACTGATGATAAAAAAAAAACTTATATACGTACAGGTATACCAAGCTTGATAACAAATATATTATCTATTTTTAATATAACGTAAATGAAACCTAAAATTCATGATACGTAGTATATATTGATAATATTTTTTTAAAAAAATAAGATAAAGTGTCTTATTTGAAAAAAGAGTTCAATGTAATAAACTATAGCCAGCTCATCCCCACCCAGTAAATGTAGTCTAGGTAGCATTTAGTTCAATTATTACGCACCTCGATTCTAAGTTTATCTCGAACTAACATATTCGTTATACGTGATTATAAAAATACATTTCATTATATAACAGAAAAGGGATAACAAAGTACGCATGGTATTTTCCAATAATTATAACAATGATATTATTGACACTTTTTTTGTTTTGTTTTTGTTGTCAACTTTTTATATATAATGTTTTAAAAGAAAAATAAAAGATAAAATTGAGAGGGTTTTTAGATACAGAGGGTCCCCGTTAATTTCATAGGGCCATTTCCCAATTTTTTTGTGAAAATAAAGGGGTGTGAAAATTAACGGATACTATGAAATTCTTTTCCAAGAATGTGCATATATTGAATACTTCAGCTTACTACTGTATACAGTATCTTTAAATGTATCAAAATACGTATTAATTAATAACTTATTTCTATATGATCGCTCTTAATGCATTTTTGGAACTATTTCTTTTTTTATTGAGCATATCTATGACTTTTTTTGAAAAAATAAAAGCTATATATAGTCCCCAAGAGATGCAGAGATAATTTATCTATTATATTATTCCATTGTTTCATTTTTTTTTCCATCTTTCTATATCTCTGCTCTATATATACTAAAACAAAATGACAGTAACCAAATCTATCGTCGGCTTGACAGCTAAACAGTATAGTATTCTGGCTGAGAAAAAAAAGACTTAACCCGCGAACCATGACAAACCGATCACTAGCATTATGGGCTAAAAATGAATTCAAGTTGTTTAAGGCACCTGATATTAGTACGATATCTAAAGGCTTAAAGCGAGAAAAACAAGAAGAGAATAAACATTGAATAAACTCTTAAAAAAACATGCAAATGGCGTATTAAAAAAGTAACCCATCCTATATACTAATTTAATTACAATCCTTATATTTATCACATAATTTTTTTTTTGATTTACATACCCGTTAAGAATTCAATGCCGCTAAGTGCTGTGAAAATGAAATTAAGGGGATGTGAAAATTTTCTTATGTTATTTTTACCATTCCTTGATTTTTTGTGAAGTTATTGAGGTGTGAAAATTAACGAATATGAAATTAACGGGGACCCCCTGTAATGGACTGTATGCGTATGCGTAATGTGATATTCATTCTTTTTTTTTGTGAAGAGAAGTAATGTGGGAGAGAGAGAGAGAGAGAGAGAGAATAATAATAAACAAAATCAATTAATAATAATAATAATATATAAAAGAAAATAAAAAATAAAAAGAAGAGGGAGGAGTGAGGGGTGAGGGAGATCTTATTCTGTAATTCTTTCTAATAATTTGCTTGCTAATTGTGCACTCATTGCTATATTAGATTTAGCAGCACCAAAAGTAGGATCTCCAAGTGCTGAAAATCCAAGTTTATCAAGATATGCTTTTTGACTTTGTCGATTGGGAGAATAATTAAATGCTGATTCAGAACAAGCTGTCATTAAAATATTCTTGACTGCATCAATTACTGCATAATTTTGTCCACTCATAACGATTTGATTCATTTTTGGAAGTAAACTCTCATACCTGTTAAAATTGTTATTATTAATATTATTAGTTATTTTACTTATTTATCAATAGCCAATTATGCATATATATATATATATATCACTTACACTAATGCAAAGACTTCAGGTATAGATACGGCAGCTTCAGCCAAGAAACTAT
This sequence comes from Circinella umbellata, assembly GCA_025093555.1. Lineage (NCBI taxonomy): Eukaryota > Fungi > Mucoromycota > Mucoromycetes > Mucorales > Lichtheimiaceae > Circinella > Circinella umbellata. The sequence continues at coordinate 457,625 of JAIWNF010000045.1, read as the reverse complement.
ACAAGAATAATCGTTCTGACTCGTTTTCTGCAGAATTTAACAATGTTACCAATAACGATACCAGTAATAAAGCCGTTGTGTTGTCAGGTATTTCTAATGTATCAAAGATACGAACATAAGCTGATCCAAATTCTAATCCATCTAAATCCACATCATTGATACCGGCCAAGCGAAGTAATTCACGTAACGCGTTATTATTTTTATTTATAATTATCAAAATTATCAAGCGTTTACTAACACAGAGAGAATAGTGCCGAAAAACATGGAATAATCATATGCGGGGAGGGTATAAGGTCGCGTAAAAATATGAATAAAAAACTCTACGACGATCTTTGTATGACTATGAAAAGTGATATTAAACGAAAAGAATTTTTGATGAAAAGCTCGAACAGGTGGGACAATGTTTTTGATTTCAGTAAGTAAATAGTACAAATAATAATAGATACATGTCAGTCCCTAATTTAGCACATGCTTATGTATACTAGAGCGAATCGAATATGTTAAAAGCAGCAAGAAGTATTACTAGATGCACCACCATAGGTACAGGATGTACTGATAGATTAGATTTTCTTTCCGACATTCTTATTTCCGTGTAAGTGTCAATCATTACATTTATTTATGAAGTTATTTGAAATTCGTTTTGACATGATGAAATTTTTTGTTTTATAGAATTCGTGATATCTATCAACAAGCAGGAGCTGATTTAAGCCATTCCGGAAACATTGATGAACGGTTTGTTTGTATTATAAAAATGACACGATTCTTTCGATGCCTTAGTCAAGAAGACGGGGGGGGTGGAAATAGGAAGCTGGTGTTTGCTTTTGAAACTTTGAATCGTTGTGATGATACAACGAAAAAAGAAAGTGAATGTCCGAAACTACTGTTTCCTTGTTAAAAACTATCGCGGGACAGATATAATTATGCCTCATTGGATTCTTTCAAAAAATGGAAGCTTTATTTTATTCATGTGTCGTGGACAGTAAGTTTTGAAACGAATTGGAAAACAGAAAAATTGGTAATAACAGATATAAAAGTATTAATTTATCTTTTTTCTCAGGCTTGATAAATGTCACATTACCCACTGACAAGAGGGGTTAAATAATATAACTCTTTTTTTTTTTTAATTTGTTGGAGAGGATAACGTCAGGTTGAGTTTTTTACGCCAATCAATATTACATTTTAATAAAATAAAATAATTGTTTAAAATCAAATGAGAGTGCATCGAGATTCTAATAAAAATAGGAGGGAGATATTGAAATTTATTCTATAAGCATTGAAGGACATATATATTTCACTTGGGGATCTTTAACATTTTTATTTTTTCAGTATCCAAGCATCAATGGTGGTTTACATATTTGTCATAAGCAGATAATGTATGTAACACCTATATTTCTTTAAAGTTGAATGGGTTTCCTGGGTGATACCTGTAAAAAAAAAAAGAAGCCAAACTCTCTTCTGCAATGCTATTTATTGGGGTGTGGCAGGGTAAAATGGTTTTAGATATCATTGGGGTTTATTCGCATTTACATACATTGATTACGTATCCCCACATATGTTCAATGTTTTTTTTTTCTTTGATCCATGTAAGTATCGTTTCGAGTTTTTTTTTCTTTCTTTCTGTGCTTTATCATATTTTAATTCAACAGAAAGCTTAAGTGTATTAAAAAAAAAGAAAGTCGTATGGATATTCCTTGCTTTACAACTAAATCTTTTGTCACAATATGATAAATTTGGTTTGCAAAAAAAAGTTGTCTTATCGTATTTCGAACACAATCGATGGGTAAAAAAAAAAAGTATCAGATTTCTGAAAAATGATATAATAAGACCAAGTCTTCGACACGGACATAAATATGGATGTGCATTTGTCAACCGTGATTATATAATTGGCTACATAAAACTCGTGATTTTGATTATTTGTAACAATAAATCATCGATATTATTATTCCGCTTCAACCATTTTTTTTTTTTTTTGATAAACAAATAATAGATCATTAGCAACTACACTGTTGTCAGGACCGAGGGGCGGGGAATGCAACGACTAGAAAAGTAACAACGTATTCAATCTATTCTTATTTGTGAAGCAAAACACGTCATTAAATTAGATAATAAACTATTTTTTTTTTGAAGTAGAAATAATTTGTTGCTTAAGACAACAAGAATTCAATGATCTAAAAAAACATCGTGATAAGACTACTACTATCCGACTATGGATTATTGGGCACTTAAGCAAGAAGTCTTATTGCTAGTGACGAATCATAGAACAAATTATTTAAACAGTTGTTTACCTGGGATTTTTTTTTCTCACTTGATACTTACTTGATTGCTCAATCGGTACAATAATATTATCCATATTAACATTATGATTAGTTTAAATATCAATTCCATATGGACCAACGGACACACCATGGTTGCTGGTAAATACTTTCTCCGTATTTTTTTTTTTTTTGGACTCTCATGAATTTATTCTTATGGTAACTGAACAACATTCTATCTTAACTTTTAAGCAAAAACCAATTCCCTTTTTTTTTTTCATATGATGTGTAATATATATTTATATTGAGTTATTACGTATTATATGTAAAGAAATTTGTTCTATACTGTATATTATAGATAGTAAATAAAATGGATGGGGATGGGGTTAACAGAGTTTACTTATTGTACAATCAGGAGAGACCCTTGTTTATAATATTAGTAAACTTTTTATTTACTGTTAACAAAGAATTAGGAAATAAAAAGTATTTGGGGATAGATTATGTTAAGCTGTAAAAAAAATGTAACATGATGTGTGCTACCTCCCCTCCCCTCACCCCCCCTCAAATCCCCTATCATTAAAGAAATTATATATTGTGAGAAAACTAAGAGTTGAGTCTTCCTATAAGTTCTTCCGTATTACATATCATTTCGGTTAAACATGGTTTGTGTAATAAGACAGCTTTATTTCTAATATAATTATATATAATTTTAACACAGATCAACAACGATTATTTTAATTTGACAGCAAAAGAATTATTCTCTAATATATATATATATATATATATTATTATTTTTGGGGTTCAATATAGAGTACATTCTAATGACTTTTTTTACTTAATTTCATCCCTCCCTTCTTCCACGGTACCCCCCCTTATTTTATACATATAAAAAAGAAAGAAAAGGGATAAGCATATGCTTATTTTAATAAATTTGTTGACGTTATAAACAATAAAAACTCCTAAAACCCAGACATTTTTTTTTTTTAAATAATTCATGTGCAAAGACGGATTATTACCTTTAATAGAGATTTTTTATATGGTTGGGGTTGAATTATTTTTTCTTTCTTTTTTTATTTATTCTTATCATAAAATAGTATGATAGACTATCATTATGATAATAATAAATAAAATAAATATATAATAATTTATTGTCTATGTATATATTCTTATAATTCAATAGTAAAATAAAAAAAGAAGAACAAAAGTAAAACTCCAATCCCCCATCCAAAAACTGATCTGAAAAAAAGATAAAAAAAAAAGCATGTGTGAAAAAAAGAAAAAAGCAGCCGATGTTTGAGTTAGATTATGCAAATTACACGTGAAAAATGAAATTATTATTATACTTCTTTTTTTTTTCTTTTTCTCTTTTCTCTTTCTTCTTTGTTCCACCTACTTTCAACAAAACGAAAACGAGAAAAACTCTTTGTATATACTTCTTTACGTCATGGCACAACAACAACAACAACAACCAAATGCCACTTCACCCATGTCTATAACTCAATTATGTAATTTCGAACAACAACAACAAAGAAAAAAAGAAATGACTCATTCACATGATTCTGATGTACAAATAGCTGCTGAAGCTCTTGGTGATATGGCACGTAGTGGTATTGATAATAAAGGTAAAAGTTTTTTTTTCCCTATTATTATTATATATTATAATAACTTATACTAATAATAATAATAATAAAACTTAGATAAAGTTGTATTACCACCTATTTCTTCACCACCTTCATTACGATATTATTCATTTTCAAGTGATTCATCTGCAGCAACAACTATAAATGAACATGAAGATCAACAGGATCAACAACAACAACAACAACAACGAATAGCATCTTCTGACTATACATTAGTAAATTCTGCATGGAAAGCATTTCAAACTTCAAAAGAATCAGTTAAATATGGTGCAGAAATGGTTGAATCTTTGACTGCACCTATTTATGAACGTTATGGATCATCAAAACGTCCTTCTATTAAAGTAAGTGTTTAATATATCTAATTGAATAAATAAATTAAAATAATTCTAATAATTATTTTATTCTAGGTTGAAGATGAAGAGGATGCAACACTAGCTACTGCTAAAATATTAGCAAAAACATCTATTTCAGACCATCCTGAACGTAATTCATTAAGACATCGAAGAAATGATAGTAGTAAGTTTAAAATCATAAGATAATATATTTTTTTTTTGTCTTTCCATGTGTGTGTAACCTTTCATTTTCTAAATATAGCAACCCCGATACGATCAAGACCTTCTTCTCGTTCCACTTCACCTCATCGTCCTTATACTTTAAAACATAAATCACCTGCTGTTCGACATCATAAAAATAATAAAGATTTACAAACAAGTAGATGGCAACAACTTATTCTTCACGCAAGTTCTGCAGCTGGTACTACAGCAGCCGTTGTTAGTGAAGAAAGTATGAAATGTCTTCGTTATTGTCTTTCTTGGTTACAGGTAAAAAAAAATAGTTTTCATTTTCTCTCTCTCTCTCTCTCTCTCTCTCTCTCTCTATTTCATAAATGTATATTAAAATATATGTATTATCTTATAGTATGCAATGCAACATATTGAACGTCAAATGGCATTACTTCGAAGTTATCTTGTATCTCTTGCCACTCACAACAATAATAATAATAATAATAGTAATAATAATAACAACAAATCAACAAAAGAATTATTACATCAAGAAGAAAATCCAGATGCGACAGTTGCATCTATTAAAAAAGAAATGGTGGATACTGTAAGAAAAGTAGTAGATATCGTAAGTCGATATGCAAGTTCAAGTTTACCAGAACAAGCCAAAAATACTGTACGATCTTATATTTTAGAATTACCTAAAAAATGGCAAGTAGCCAATAGTAGTACAACTTTATCACCCATGACCAACAACAACAATAATAATAATTCAGTGGAAGATCCTCAATTACATGAAACTTCTATCAAACTTTTAAATTTTGGTGGTGAATCTATTGAAATGTTACAATCTGTATCTGATGTCTTTTCAGATACTGTTGATCGTGCTGATTTATGGCTTGATCGATTACGTGTAATGGGTGTTACTAGTACTAGTACTACTACTACTACTCCTCACAATGATTCAAGACACTATCAAGAACCTTCTTCTTCTACTTCTTCACCTCCTCCACCTACACCTATGATGATGGATATCAACCCATAGAAACCAAAAAAACGAACTTATTATTATATAATATACCCCTTTCCTTTCCTTCCACTCTCACTATTATTATTATTATCATTATTATCTTTTCTTCTTCCTCTTTTTTTTTTTTTTAATATATATATATATATATATGCGTATATAATTCTCAATATTATTATCATTATTAATCATTCAAAACAAATAACAAATAACAAAAAATATCAAAGAAAGTCAAAAACTAATTACACGTGTAAAAAACCCATCCACGTGTGTATTATGTATCTAAAAATTGAATATATGTTTCTTATCAAGAAATGTTTGCTTAGCAAAAATGTTAATAATTGCCTCTCTCCCCCCTCCCCCAGACTATAAACATCTCCCCCCAACTAGATTTACCTATTTTAATGCAATCTTTTTTTGTGTAATGGGATTTCTATCTCTGCTTTTTCTTTTGATAACGGAAAAGGATTAATTATTTGATAGGTTATTTAGAGCAGTAAAAAAAAAAAAAAGGTACATTTGATATCTTACTATAATTCAATTGGATATTCACAAGTTTCTATTTGTTTTTGTTCGGAGTTTATCTATTTATTTCTTTTATGTATCAAATTATTGAAAAGTTTATGGAATTGAATCAATTGGATGATTCGATTATAATTGATGAAGTACGTTATCCAATCCGAATGAATTCTTAAACCCATACGACACGTTCTTTATTTAGTCAATCCGGGGTTCTTTTTTTAAAAAAATTCAATTGTTTTTATGCAAATATTATTTGTTTATTCATAATGAAAAAGTTTAAACCACTGAGTTTTTTTCGCCACAATCACGTTGGGTCTTATTGACTTGAGAGGGAAAAATGACAGGAAAAGCCCAGTTTACCAATTATTATCATTTTTTTTTACAATTCAGTTCAGGCACATGTTTCAATAACAAATGATTTGAAACATTATTACCCGAAAAAAAAGGGGGGAGGGAGGGAGGGAGAAGTCTGTTATTTAGACATCGCTTTTTTTTTTTGAAAGGAGGGATTTCCACACGTTAAAAAAGAAAAAGAGAGCCAATGAAATTGAATTCATTCAACATGTTGCATCAAAAGCTGTTAAGGGAAAAAGAAGGTGGGGGAAGAGAAAAGGGTTCTTTCTCTTTCCTTCTATAATATTAACAAATAAAATTTCACACACACAATTCAATACATATAAAACCTTTTCCCCCTTTCTTTTCCCACCCCCCCAAATTCTTCTTTCCTATAAAAAGTCATTGAAAAATTTCATATCTTTTTTTTTTTTTTTTTTTTTTTTTTTTTCTATTCCTTTCTTTTTCTTCCCTTCCTCCCCCTTTTTATGTAAAAAAAAAAACCATGGTGAATACACTTTCATATCGACGTCGTTTACAACAACAGCAACAACAACAAACAATAAATGATTCATTCAAACTTATTCCTTTTACACATAAAGTAGGAGGTCATGTTGCCATGTTTAAATTAACTTCGAATGGTGCCATTTGTAAAGATGTTACAGCAACAAAAGAACAATCCTTTTATGAAGACTTACAATATCATACTCAATTCTTACCATTTATTCCCCGTTATATTGGAATGATTCGTTTATCGTGTGAAAATAAGAAATCAACCATGCGAAATGGATGTAATACAACTACTACTACAGCAACAACAACAACAACGAAAAGAACTGAAGAATATAAATTAAATTCATTATTACCTACTAGTTCGGAATTATTTTATAATGATAATAATAATAATAATGAAGAAGAAGAAGAACAAAGTAGTAGTAGTAGTAGTAGTAGTAGTAGTAGTAGTAGTAGTAGTAGTGAAGAAGAAGAAGAAAAAGTAGAACATCGACGGACTTTTCCGATGGATCCGGAACAAGGAACAAAAATAGTATTAAATCGAATTCAAGATGCATTAAATAATAATAATAATCTACAAGATCTTAACAAAGAAATTGATCAAGAATTTATCGTTATTGAAGATTTAACGGTGAATATGAAAAAACCGTGTGTATTGGATTTAAAAATGGGGACAAGACAATATGGTGTTTATGCTTCTTGTGAAAAAAGAAAAAGTCAAACATTAAAATGTGAACGTTCAACAAGTCGTAGTTTAGGTGTGCGTATGTGTGGTATGCAGGTAAGAGATATATTATATCTTTCTTAATAATATACTTCTTTTAACTAATAGAATTAAATATAATTAAAGGTATACAAAGTAAATCAACATGCTTATGATATACAAGATAAATATATCGGTCGAAAATTAACACCAACCAAATTTCATGAAACATTACATTATTATTTACACGATGGTCAACAATTATTAATTCAACATATACCAGTATTATTACAAAAATTAAGACGTTTAGCATTATTAATTCGATCCTTACCTGGTTATCGATTTTTTGGATCTAGTTTATTAATTATATATGATGGTTTAAATCCTTCTTGTCCAATTGATTTACGTATCATTGATTTTGCCCATTGTGTTACTTTAAAAGAAATGCAAACAAGAGTACATGAAATGAGTTGGCCACCCGAATATCCAGAAGATCCAGATCATGGCTATCTTTTAGGTTTACAAACTTTAATTGATTCTTTTGAACAAATGTATCATTCCTATTCTTTTACTAATAATAATAATAAGGAAGTAGAAGTTAGTCTTTATCAGAATAATAATAATAATAAGGATACTACAACATCTACTATCATTACAACGGCTACTTCTTCATTTTTATGATTTTAACGAGTCAAAATACCCCCCCCCCACTTTTTTATATATATACAATTCCCTTTATTTTTCTTTTGTGAATATATTTCATTCCCCCTTACGTATTAATTCCAAATGTATTTAGCTTTCATTGTTTGTTTTCCCCATCATCACTTTGTATACTTTTTTTTTGTTTTTTAAATAAAGTTTCGTTTTCTTTTTCTTTTTCTTTCTTTCTTTTTTTAAACTTTTAAACATGATGGATTCAGAACAGCAACAACAACAACAACAACAATCACAGGAAAAAGAAAATCTATTGGATAAAATACAACCCTTAGATAATGAAGAAGTAAGACGTCGTATACAAGTGATTATTGAAAATCGTAATCAACATTTCCAAGGTATATGGATATATATATACATATAAATTCAAATATATAATAACTGATATATATATAGAAACTGTTACCAAAATGTATGATCTTTTACATCAAGTTATTCAATTGATTCAACAGTTTGCAACTAATCAAGATGAACTTATGTTGCAAGAAATAGAACATGAATTAAAAACTATTCAATTAATGGAATCACAACAAGGTAAAATAAATAAAAGTAGTGATTATTATTATTCATTATTTCTAAAACTATATTATAGAACATTTACGTGATAAAATCGTTCGATTTATTCATGCTACATCTTCTTCTTTTGAAGAAATCTTTAATGAATCACCTACTCCACCTCTTTCATAAATTCTTCTTCTTCTTCTTCTTTGCTAATGATTATATAATAAAACATTTATTGTTGTGCTTCAAATTTTAAACGAGATTGTTCAAATAATAATTCTTGTTGTCTTAATAATTCCTCTTCTGAAATACCCGTCTTTTCTAATCGTGAACTTCTTTTATCTCGATTCTAATTATATACAATATATTCAAGTTATTTATGACCTTCTTTATGTATATATCTATATCTATAGACATACCTTTTGTTGTTGTCGATGTTCTTTATAAACATCTTCTACATCATCTACATATTCATCAAATCCAAGTTCTTTTAATGCTAAAACAATATGTTCACCTGCAATAGTCTTTTTTGTTTCTCTATCTGCTATATCATTCGATTCAGATGCAATTAAATGTATAAACTCTAATAATAATAGTAAATAAATTAATTTACTCTTCCTTTTTTTCTTTTTTCTTTTTCTTTTTTTTTAACATTACCAACACAAGAATCAATAAGTAAATCACGAGCTTCTTTAGTACATATTATATCACTTGGCATCATTTCATTAATGAGTTTCATTACAGTTGCTAAATTGAATGAATATGTTTTAAAAAAAAAAAGAAAGTTTCTTATTTCGTTTCATATAAAATACACCAGTAGTGTTTCCGTTATTATATATATATATATATATAAACTAACCTTTTGGAAGTGATAATTCATCATCACCTGTTGAACCTCCTCTTTCATTGTCACTCATTGTTTTATTTTTCTCTTTTTTAATAAAATGAAGTCGTTTTATACCGTTTTGTGTTGAAAAAAAAAATAAAAAATAAGGGAAAGTTTAAAAACTGCAATGCCGAATCTTTTTAGGTCGCATGATCATTCAACGACCTTTCTCCCCCCCCCCCTGTTTTGATGTTCCGCACCTCCAACTCATCCATGTATGGTTCTTTTTTATTGTCATGATTATTATATAGAGTCAAGTTGGGTAATTTTTAAACATTGTTTAGAAAGAGCTTTCTTTTGTAACTATTCGGTTTGTTTTTTGTAATGAAAAAAAAAAAAGGTACGTACAAAGAGAAAAAAAAACGCGTATTTAAGGGTCAAAAGTATACAAGTTGAAAGGGGGGGGGTTATCGTTTCTCATAAACTGTCGTAATAAAATTAAAGAGAGAAAAGCATAACTATTGATCTTTGCCTTAACAATCAAAAAAACAAAGGTGGATGGGATTTAATAATAAACTACTTTTAATAATAGTCTTCCCCCACCCCCTCCTTCTATTTCATAGAAATGAAAAAAAGTCATTTTACTCAAAGGCATTAAGATAGAATCCATCCAAAAGGGGAAAATAATTTCAATTCCGTTTTTTTTTTTTTTTTTTTTGGCTCAAGCTATTCTTTTATCCCATTAAAGTCGTTTTTGTCCGTTTTTGCTTTGTTGAAATATATATTATATATATATATCCAATCCATTGCAACAATTTGAAGAAGAAAAGCTCATTTTTCTATATATATAAATAAAAAAATATATCAGGTAAATTTATTATTATTTTTTACTTGATCCCCCTCCATTTTTAATGAAACGAAAGTAATCTAAAGTTATAACCATTTTTATTTTTATAATGTCCCTTTTTTTTTTTAAGATGGAAAACACTGGACGTCGAAAGTCATCTACAGGTACATCAACACCAAAGAAAACAACAGAATGGCTCATTGGACGAAAAATTAAGATTAGAACGGCTTCCAATGAAGAGATCCAAGGACGCATCTATACTTATGATCGTATGACAAATAGCATTGCGTTAGATATCCTTTTTATTATATATATATATTAACATATTCTTGAATATGTCTATATTCATTGAAACCAAAAAAGTAATCTATATTTCTTCCCCCTTAACTCTCAGTTTTCTTTTTTTGGTATGGGGGTTACTATTTATTACAGTGTTCGCCCAGTTCTACACAACATACAACTCGAAAAGGACTTGGATTTCGTATCATTAAAATTTCACATATTAAAGAAGTTTTATCCAATGAAGAAATGAATAATAATGATACAACGCATTATTTACCTATAAATTATGTACAAGTGGAACGATTAAGTCAACGTGAATTAAATGGTGTAAAACATATGCGACAACGTGTTGCTAAGATGGGTGTAGGCGTTACAAAAGAAGCACAAGATATTTTTGATGCATTAAGTAAAACGTAAGAAAAAAAAAAAGTCTGGACTAAAAATAAAAATAAAAGAGGGTATGTTTAATATTGTTTTTCTTTTCTTTAGGTTACCATGTCGTTGGTCTAATGATACCATTGTTGTATTGGATGAAGTACTTATTCAAGCTCCTTATGGAATTGAAAATTGTAAAGCCAATGCATCCTCTGCAGCTTCTTTGGCTCGTGTAAAGAAAGTGGTATGTTTTTCTTTTTTTTTTTAATTATTTGCTTCTTTTAAATTAAATAAAAAATGAATTCATTTTTTTATTTTGCATAAATAATTTTTATAGTTGGAAGGGGAACGAAGAAGGTTGGAAAAATCAAAGAAGTGAAAATCATAATAATAAACAATTTTCAAATCGAAAAAAATTATTATTGAATTTTAATTGTAAATGATGAAGGGAATAATGAACCTATATGCTAAAGGATTATTATAACAACAGACGGGGTTGTTATATATACAGGAAATAGTGAGTATTTCATTATAAGAAACCAGCTTTATAAATCTTTTATAATTCAGAATGTGTTCAGGCTATTGATTGAGCCAACTCAATAAAAGCATTCTGTTGGAGACAGGGAGGTATGGTTTTAGGATATTTTAATGATGAAGTGTCATTTATTATTTTTGATTATCATTGATTAACTGCCAAGTATGCCAGTCAATAAAATACACAGCAACCAATATAACAGTTATAATTAACATGGTATGGACTCATTCTATTTTTCTTCTTTTGTTTTTGTGGTCTTATTGTTATGATTTTTTTTATGTCTATCTAAAACATCTTTTCTGCCAAAGTGTTTTCCGCACGTATCACAATGATAGCGCTTTTTATTGTGGACAGATTCAATATGGCGCGGAATATCTCGTTGACGTAGAAATCCTAAATGGTCTTTTGGACAATACCGGCAGCGAAACGGCTTTTTGATGTTCTTCTTTTCTTGACCATTTAGAGAGGAACGTTTTTTACTTTTATTGTGGGGAGGAGGTTTTTCATCAACATGGGCAGTAGTGGATCGATTCTCACCTTGACCATCGGAATTGGCGATAGTGGCGTCTTCTTCATGATCGTCAGTTGACGTTCCTGAAGCATCAAGTATAGTACTTGCACCATCCATAGTACTTGTAGGGGGTTCTAATGAGAAAGGAGCCCTAAGATCTGCTTCGTGTAGAATGGGTGTAGAAAACGAGTGAAATGGTGACAATTCTGGAGTAACCTATTACATTACATTTAAAAATTAATACCCAATAAAAATATAATGATGTTTTCTTTTTATGTTGAAGAAAGAAAGGATGGTTTACCTCTTGATGCTGATTACTTTGCACATTGGTTTCCGAGTACTGAATGGGTTGCTTGGATAAAAAATGCGGTTGTTGCTGCGTTTGGTCAGCGACAAAATTGGTATCGCAATTTCCATCTGTTATTTCCATCTGTTCGAATAATTCTTCTAACGAAAGAATGTTATATGTAAATATAGTTTATCGAGTATCTATAGCAATGACTTTAACATTAGAATAGATACTTTACTTGGGAAATCCATAGGGTGATACAGATCCATGGTCTGTTCATTCGTGTTACTTGTAATAGTACCAGCAGTTAATTCGTTGACAGTATCCTTTGGATCCACTCCTATTGTTTCATGCAAAACATTTTGGTTGTAGAGCATATAAGATAGCAAACCCATATCATCACTCAAAAACAATGAAGATTGAAGCTGATCAAAAGTAAAACTCCTATTTTTTTAACGAAAGTAGTAGTATAATAAATTATTAATAATCAAGCAATTATGCAAAAAAAAAAAAAAAAACAAAAAGACTAGGTAGGAAACCTCATTTTTTTGTACCCATTATTCATATCGAGAGACAAAGGATTTTGAAAAGAATTGGCTTCTTGAAACGGTTTTTGCATTATTAATTCTGAGTTGTTTAGCTTGGTCTATTTTTTGGTGACAAGCTAAAGATATTTTGATAATGAAAGAAAACAAAAAACGTATTGACCAAGAAAAATGAGTATTTATATATGTGTTCAAACACTTTGATTTTTGTTACACGCAACAAGCAACGACTTAGAGTGCGGCGCTAACATCTCAATTTTCATTGGCTCCTGGCTGATTTACTTTCGGAAGATGCACTATTGTACACCAACACATCAAAACCAAATGAGGTTTAAATCAATCTGACGTGGGGTGTTTTTTTATTGGCGCTAAACTTTCCAAAATTGTCAGAAGGTGAGAAGTCAAGTTGACGGTATGATTTTAAAAATTGAGGGCATGATTTTGAGATTGGCAAAGTTTATGATTAAAATTATTTATATTTTATTGACTTTAATGAACGCTGTGCTCGAGTGAGCTTTTTTCCCTCCAGTCCAGTCTGAAAAGAATAAAGAAAAGTAAAATACCCTATTATAGGAATAGGGAAAAAGGAAGAGGGGAAAGTTAAAGGTTGGGTGACGGTAAATAGTAGGCAATATGTGAGAGAATAAGAGAAAACATATGGCGAATGATAATTGATAATTTGAAGAAAGAAGGAAAATATAATAATAATAGGGACTAACTAAGAATATGAATACTGACCCAACCCACTTTTTGCACACCTTTTGACCCAGATCCCACTTTTTACTTATTAAAATTGCACAATCCCCGCTTTTGCACTTTGTACCACCCCGTCTCCAAATTTGTAGCTAATTACCCCTCTAAATCACCCAGTGCTAAGACACAATATGCTGCAGAAAAGCGAAAGGAATTGACAGATAAAAATATCTAAAATATGTCAGACAAATAAAAAAAAGACACGTGCTTATATACTGGAATCAAGAAAAATACAGGTTAAATCATTATGGTACAGTCAACCAACCGATTGACAAAGCTGGGAACAACGAAATCAACAAAATGCTTTTTGAATATATATATAAAGGGATTCATTCAACGTGAAGCAAACGACTTCAATTCTAACTCTGGATATATAGTGATAACAAACAATATGTTCATGGAACAGAAGGTGTGATATCTGATGAGGTGATTGAGATTTTGCCGAAGAATATCCTTCAACTTCATTGTCTGACAAGTCTGGAGTATTATAGTGTGTGGTATTACTTGGAACAACTAGGCCTTCTTTCATGTATAGAAAGACCCCTTATGTATATATGTCTATCATTGTGTTGACAGGATATATCGCAATACTAATGCACTATCTATGTACATAGGTACTTCTCAATAATCAGTGGTGTTGAATGGTACGTAGTTGCTACGATCTTTGTCTTTTGTTTCTTCCATTTGTTCCTTCTTTTAAAAAAAATTACAATACGTTTCATATATTTTTACATTTTTAAAAGAAAAGTATAACTAATATACACTACTAATTCACATATTTACTAGGTGCTATGTCTTTTGTTTGACATCTATTGTAGATATGTATTTCAGAGTTTAATAGGCGTCATCTATATGCGCATTATGCATGGATAGGTAAGTATATGAAAACTTCAATTTGGCGCACTTGCTGGATATTGAATAGTGACACCGTAAACAATATAACATTGAGTACTGTGCCGTATTATGGTAAGAAAAATAGTAATTAGTTGATCTTGGTAAGGTAACATAAAACGAGCAATAATGTATCATAGATATTTAATAACGTTGACAAATAGACGTTGGAGCGATGAAAAAAAAGTATGTAGCAATTAATCGGTATTTATCATTCTTTGTATGAATCGAATATATTCTAATGCTATAACACATAACGATATACTCAGTGCATGAGAAATATAAAAAAAAAGAGAAAAGTAGCATATATCTTTTGATATAAAAGTTCTAGAGAGGAACGTTTTTTACTTTTATTGTGGGGAGGAGGTTTTTCATCAACATGGGCAGTAGTGGATCGATTCTCACCTTGACCATCGGAATTGGCGATAGTGGCGTCTTCTTCATGATCGTCAGTTGACGTTACTGAAGCACCAAGTATAGTACTTGCACCATCCATAGTACTTGTAGGGGGTTCTGATGAGAAAGGAACCCTAAGATCTGCTTCGTGTAGAATGGGTGTAGAAAACGAGTGAAATGGTGACAATTCTGGAGTAACCTATTACATTACATTTAAAAATTAATACCCAATAAAAATATAATGATGTTTTCTTTTTATGTTGAAGAAAGAAAGGATGGTTTACCTCTTGATGCTGATTACTTTGCACATTGGTTTCCGAGTACTGAATGGGTTGCTTGGATAAAAAATGCGGTTGTTGCTGCGTTTGGTCAGCGACAAAATTGGTATCGCAATTTCCATCTGTTATTTCCATCTGTTCGAATAATTCTTCTAACGAAAGAATGTTATATGTAAATATAGTTTATCGAGTATCTATAGCAATGACTTTAACATTAGAATAGATACTTTACTTGGGAAATCCATAGGGTGATACAGATCCATGGTCTGTTCATTCGTGTTACTTGTAATAGTACCAGCAGTTAATTCGTTGACAGTATCCTTTGGATCCACTCCTATTGTTTCATGCAAAACATTTTGGTTGTAGAGCATATAAGATAGCAAACCCATATCATCACTCAAAAACAATGAAGATTGAAGCTGATCAAAAGTAAAACTCCTATTTTTTTAACGAAAGTAGTAGTATAATAAATTATTAATAATCAAGCAATTATGCAAAAAAAAAAAAAAAACAAAAAGACTAGGTAGGAAACCTCATTTTTTTGTACCCATTATTCATATCGAGAGACAAAGGATTTTGAAAAGAATTGGCTTCTTGAAACGGTTTTTGCATTATTAATTCTGAGTTGTTTAGCTTGGTCTATTTTTTGGTGACAAGCTAAAGATATTTTGATAATGAAAGAAAACAAAAAACGTATTGACCAAGAAAAATGAGTATTTATATATGTGTTCAAACACTTTGATTCTTTTCTTTGCGGGGATAATTCAATCCACATTGTATACCCCAAAAATAGCCATTGGAAGTCAATTCGATGATTTTTTTTTCTTTTTTTTATTGTGATGTTTGTGATTGTGTCTTGTGCTTCACGAGCTTTTCATGTCGCACACGGTCCGCGGAAACTTGATAGTTCGGCATCAAGATCTCATTGCTCCTGCTGGATCTACCTTCGGAGTATCCGACCGAAGTTTTTCTTGAAATAGTTAGAGTATATAACATAAAATATTGTTACACATAATTGATGCATGCGTTGTCAGCCAAACCATATTTTGAATCTTTCCAAGAACTTGGTAAAACAATGTAAGATCTCCGAATATATTTGGAAATTTACAACATTCACACCTTTTCAATTATTACCAACCACCATGTCTCGCCCCCGAGTTATCTAGCGGCTGTCACCGCAAGAACTTTCTCTTGAAACTCGAGCGCGCGATTGGCGCTTGATTTGCCAGTAACAAGTGCATTTGCGACTATATAATAATTCAGAATGTGTTCAGACTATTGATTGAGCCGACTCAATAAAAGAAGTGTATAATAAAAGAATTTTGTGGGAGACAGAGGGGGGGATGGTTTTAGGATATTTCAATGATTAAGTGTCATTTATTATTTTTTTTTTTACTATCATTGATTAACTGAAAAGTATTCCAGTCAATAGAATAACGGATATATGAGATCACCAACACTTTCATTAACAATAATTTATAATAGCATTCGGAACAAGTTATTCTTAATGAAAGTGTTGATGCGACGGTGTTTGAAATTGAAAACACTAGTTTGGAAACTTTGCAGGACAAGCAGGCTGGACAACAAGAACAGCAGCAACAACTTAATGATAATACTGGTAGTGATAGTTCATCGAATCATCAACAAAACCACAACCAACAAGATGAACCAGATGATACTCCCCTTGGCGCTGCTCGAGAATATTTATTAAAAATAAAATCATGCTGTATAACGAACATAAATTCTGGATAGAGCCAGAATCGCCATACTTTTGTTTCCGTGGTCATCAGAAATTTGATCCAGCCTTTAATTTATCGTCCACGTATATTTGTATGGGCTCTAGATAACCATGTTGATATTTTTTAGCCAAGCTCCAAATTGTGGCAGTAAACTTCACATTGATGGTTTCGATCGTGATCCTATTGCGCGCCGCATTGTGGATATCGATAGGTAATAATATTATAAAGACTTGTAGACTATTAATATAATTAATATATCAAAGTAACGAGGCATTCTACTAAATATCGATAAATTATGTATATACTTGCTTTTACATCCTTTTTTGACGTTACGTATAGATACTTCAATGTAGAGAAACCATTAATGACTATGATAGTGAACTCATGGATAGTCTACCGTATCACAATCAATCAATATTCCCAGCCATATTAACTCATCGAGGTGGTATTTCAAGACAGCTTGCTGATTTACTTCGACCTTGCTTTCAAAATGCTATGGGACCGGAACGTCTACATGATCTACTTTAAGAACTTCATCACCTTCGTTATAGTCGTCTTCAAGTTACATATTTAACTTCAATTGATTATCAACAACAACACACTCCACAATTATCTTTCTTTGGAGGAAATGGGGCAAGTCAAAGTCATCCATCATTTTCAAATTTTGACGATCAGCTAGGATATGCTGGTTATGTTCCATCAGCTACCTATTTACGTATGATATATACAGCAATTATGGATCAACTTCGATTATTTATGGATAAGAGTATGATGGTGTTGGACGGTGTTGTTTTAAAAGGAGATCACACGTTTAAAATAATCAACCATATGGCAAACGTTGGTGGTGAATCGACATTTTATGCACTATATACCGTATGTAACGAGTTCGAGGAGATCAGGCTCCAACTATTAGTACCAACAAAAAAAGTAACACATTTAAAAAGATCTTTGAACAAATGTTGAAGTCGTATCATTTATACGGTCCTCAAGAACCTCAAATACTTTATACAGACTATATTGCTGGTGATAAGCGATTTTTGTAAGAAACCATCCCTTCGCTAAATCAACCTTTATCTGCTACTATAACTACATCAGCATCATTATCATCATCCACAACAACAAACAACAACACCACCAACAATAATTCAAATTATATATCATTTTCAGATCGCATTTCTTCTCGTTATATTCGTACAGTCCGTGATGCAAACATAGCTATAAAACAAATATTAGATGATATTCAGAATGGTCGACCAATAACTTCCAGATACCACTGTTACTATTCCATTGTTGATTTCTATCAGTACTCGTTTATATATACCCACTGGCATTATGAATAATCCGAGAGGAGCATTATATAAATATCTCGTAACAAAGCAACAAGTTAAAAAAGCAATATTGCCACTACACACACAAAAGAATTGCGCTGTATACATAATCATAATCAATCATCTATTAATTGGAATGAATTAGCATGCGAATGGAATAACATTGTAAATAATGGTATGGCACCATATATCCTTTTTTACAAATCACCCGAGCACCTTGAATCATTTTATAACTCTTGTTGAAAAAAGAGAATCGTGACGTACAATAGTATAATGAATAGCAATGGGATATGTGAAACAATGGAATATCAATTGCAATCTCCTGATAGATAATATGAATTTATATCTGCACAATACCCTGTCCCTTTACGTATTAATGCTTCTATTAACCCTCAAAATGGAGTACCTGTTTCACCTGCTGCTATCTCATCTTTCTTATAATCGTCATCATTATCATCGTCACTAAATCTCGTAGCAGAAAACACATCAATATTATCACAAACAATAGTACCACAGTCATTATATACCAAGAACAGTCGAAGCAGTGAAAGAATCATTACAACCTCAACAATATTATCAAGAAAAAGAACATGAAGATCAAAAAAGAAAACTAGTAATACCACTAATACCCAACCATCATCTCCAACTCAATATAGAAAAATCTTATCATTTTCATCACCAGAAGTATTCTTAAATCCTCCCCATCAAACTCCATAATTTATATCACCCACATATTTATATTTTATTTAGCTAATGGGTGCATTGAAATAATACTCATTAATCGAATAAAACATTATGTAATACGTATAATCACAGCCCTGCAAATTCCATACTTCTTCCATCTTTTTTATGCTTCAAAGAAAAGCGGTTCAGTTATCAATCTCATTTATATTCTTCTAAATTTTCTTTTCCCCTAGATATATTACCCGGGCCAAAACTGTAGTTATATACATATCAAAAAAGGTATTTATACATAAAAATAAAAAACTAAGGATCCAACAGCTTTTCCAGGAACTTCTTTGTTTTTTTTATTTTTTGGATTTCTTTTTCTCGAATTTCCAATATATCGTCAATCTCATCAAGCTTTCTCTTCATCATGTTTTTGAAAGCATCGCGTCCAGTTTGTTGTTGTTGATCAAATTGTTGTTGTTCAAAACGTTCAGATTGTTGTTGAGGCTCGCAAGCCAAAGTGGGTAATGGGGAAGAGATGGGTCGTTGTACATAATTTACCGGTTTCTTATCTTTAGAAACAGGTAAAATATAAACTTTTTTACCATTAATAGTTGCATTATTACGATTTTGATAACAAATAGAAGCAAGATCATCGGTTGAAAAATGTACGTATGCAGTGCTAAAATAATGGCTGTTAGCAATAATCATTGAAAAAGGAAGCTGTTTGGACTTACTTTTGCTCTTTTTTCTTGGAAACATGAATCATTCCATTCCACTGTTGGAACTGTTCTTTCAGGTCACTCACGCTTACATTTCTAAACAAACTGCTTTTGACACGTAGTTGTCGCGTTGGGACACGACATGATTTACAAAAAGTTTTGTTCGTCATTATAAAAATAAATTAAAAAAGAATGGTGTTCGTGTTCTAGATGCACAGCAACTTGAACACTAAAAAAGCCGGAAAAGAGTTTCAGCTGAAATACACGGAAGCAATTTGCTTGAGGGTTCACTGCTTCATTTTTCAAAATTGATTTTGTAACATTATATCAAGCAACTGCGTCTGCTTTAGTAAAAACCAATAATATATAATAAAACTATTAAATATAAATAAATATGAAGCATGTAATCTTAGAGAATTTATAGAAAAGGTATATTGTTAAAGTAATGACATATCATAGGTAGAAAATAAACATAGAAAAGTAAATAGTAAATCATAAGAAAAAGCTTATATATAGGTAAGAATAAATACGCATTCTTAGATTTTGGCTTAATATGGAGGTCAACTCACGAAGCACTCGAAAACTTATTAAACTTGAGGTAAAAATCCAAAAATCATTATTAAGGTTACAAATCTCTTCATACTTTCGATGGTTCTCTGGTTTCCCAAGATTACTGCAAATAGTATTATAACGATTTAGGATTGGAGTTGCTGTTTTTTTGACATTTTGGATCGCTACTTTTAAGCGTTTGCTTGTTTTATGACCTATAAATACAGTATAAGTTAGGATTACGTTACCAAACGTATTATAATAAATAGATATTTTAGATATTAGCATACCAAGTTTTGTTGTGTGATACAACTGGTCTTGCAAAACTGTTCTCCCAACAATTACGGATTTAAGCTGTGCCATGGTTTTTTTAAGATCATGCTCTTGTGCTTGGGTATATGCCTCCTGATATTCTATAGAATTTTTTTCCCAACGCACGGTGATTATATTTCTCCTCATGAGGACACGCTCTAAACGCTGAACTGAATCCTCATGCCGGCTGGAAATTATAAAAATAATATAACGAGTCCGTAGTGTTTTTTTGACAGTTAGAATGTGTGATATTTTAATGTTATGTATTGGTCAATCAATATCTCTTATGCTTTCTCTAGAAGCAGGAACATACCTATTATTTGACGGATTTTCATAAAGTTCATGCAGTTCACGTGCATATTTTTGCTTCAAGGAGTGTAGTGTTACCGTTGCATTTGGATTAGGCTCAAAAATAATTTCTTGCACGAACAGATCCACTTTTCTTCTAATTCATCATCCGTCAAAGATGGATTATATGCATATATAAATTTGAGAGCATTTTCTAATATTTTAGCTGCTTTGTTCTGTCGTCGGCGCAGATACGTGGCTATTCCCCAAAAGTATAATATTTTTTTGTTACTAAAGCTTGACTAATCCCAGAAGCAAATAGTGATTTAGTAAGAATAATAAATGATAACTTACGAAGATTAAATATGTGTTTTTTTTTATAATGAGCAATTGAGTGAGATAATGTGAGCAGTCGTCGTTCAGCTGACATTTGTCTTGTCATTCTAACCAGATTTCCAATTGTGCTCCATAATCGCTCCATGCCTATAGATTTAACGGAATATTTATTACGTAGCGTCAGTATTATATAATATTCTTATTTTTAAAGAACTCTTTAGTAAGTTGATGTTTTTTTAATATAGTACCTTCACCATCCATCAAACCAAAATTGTCGATATATCGTGGATTATTGTTGATTTGACACTCCATTGAGTGCCCATAAGCGTGAAAAACGCCAATGGCTACTTTAGAACCATTGTCTTTTAGTTGCGGATAATATTTCTATAAATATATATCAAGTAGTTAATATACTAACAGTTAATATATAATAATCTACTATTAAGCCAAATAATACAAGTTACCATGGAAAATACATACATCAACGGCAGCAGAGAAACGACACCCAATATCATATAGACAATTTAACCGTGGACCATATTTTTCAACCAAGACTTTGATCAATGAGAGTGGATACTTGTATCTTAAACAATTATCAAAATAAATACATTAATACAAGAACAAGAAAATAAATAGTAAAATGCTTTACTATCTTTTGAATATAGAATATAATATTATCAAAAAATTAGTTACCTTTCTCCCGATTCATACATGTTGGTAAATTCTAGCGGTATGTTATGCTTACATACACATCCAACAATACCAGATTCATGAACACGATGTTTTTTAATTGCTTGTAAACTAAGGTTTGCAGCATCGAAATTACTCCTACATGTTTCTTTTGAATCGCTATTATGTGGAATACTTTTTTCAATTTCGCCCCCAAATAGTTTTTGATATTTGTCTGCTTTGAAAAATATATTGCATGTAGCCTTTTTCATATCTTGTTCATTTCTTTTGAGTCTACGTAGCTGTTGATTTCCATCGATAGCGACTGTCATATGAGCCTGGTAAATCATCGTTCAAATGATAAGTAAAACAGTTTTATACAAAACAACCTATAGAGTTACTATGTAAAATAAAATAACAATAATTGTCTTTCTTGTCAGTGGTAAATGTTATAAAGCCCTAAGGAATTCCAAGGGAAGAAGAAATGATTCTTACTGTTTCTGCTACTGACGCGGAAGATAACAAGAAATGAAATGAACACTTTTCTTTAATTGGTTAAAATTTATGCACAAACATACACTTCCTCCATTAATTTTTTTACTTAGCCACTTTTTTTTTTTTTTTTGTTCCTTTTTTTTTTATATATACATCTATACCTTATTTATTTTAAATGCTTGAAAAGTGGGACGATTCTTTTGCTAAGAATCAACTTGAAAAATACGGTTGGAAAAAGTAATTATCATTAATTCATTAAAAGAATTAGACTCGGACCAGTTTTTCTTTTTTTTTTTTTAACTCACATATTTATTTTTTTAGTGGTGAAGGTTTAGGAAAGGATAAACATGGTAATGCCAAACATATAGCTGTCAAAGTAAAGAATGATACCAAAGGTGTTGGTAAAAGTCAAGAACAATGGGATTTCGCTTGGTGGGATCATTTATATAATAAGAGTGCAAGTTCTGTTAGTGTTGAAAAGGATACTGAAGCTAATGAGGTAAATATATATATATATATATATATATATATTTATATGCTATTCTCGAAAAAAAATATATGTATATATCTATATAAAAGAAAATGAACTAAATGTATTCTATTTGTTAGATTCGTATTGCAACAAAGAAAAAGAGTGATAATCGTAAATCAGAAACGGGTATTCTTAGTACTTATAAACCTACAGCTCAAGGAATGAAAAAATCGACAATTAAAACACAAGAAGAAACGACTACTTCTTCAATGGCAGCTATGGCTGATCAAGTTAACTTAATGGATTCTGTTAAAAGTGTTCATTCTTCCATGGCACAAACTATTGCTCGTTCATCACTTTATAGTGGATTTGTTAAAAGTGCTGCCGTTCTTCCGTAAGTTGATTTTTTTTTAATCAAATATAAAAATGAAGGGTAATTCTAATATCTTTATTATTAAATAGATCGGAAACATCAACACCTCAATCAACATCATCAAGTAATGCAAATACCGACGATAACGATTCAGATGATGATGATGGAAAGGATTATTCAATTAAAATGACAGACGCTGAATTATTTGCTGCATGTGAAGGTCGCACAGCAAGAAAAGGAGGTCTTGGTTTAGTTGAACAAAAGGGTAAATATGCTCGAGTCATGCAAGATTACCTTGCTCATCAAAACAAAGATGATGATGCTACCATCACTCAAAAGCGAAAACGTGATGAAGATGATTCTAAGGTTGAAAAGAAGAAAAAGAAGAAAAAGAGCAAGGATAATGATGAAGAAAAGAAAGAAAAGAAAAAGAGTAAAAAAGAAAAAAAAGAAAAGAAGAGTAAAGATAAAGATGAAAAGAAGGATAAGAAGAAAAAGAAGAGTAAAAAAGAAAAGAATTAGGAAGAGTATATTCCCCATCCCACTCAACTATTTCATTTCTAATCAAATATACAACATTACATTACATTTTACATACACACATCATATTACAATCACACAATATACACATTAACTGGCATGTTTCATATTAATAATATAATAATAATAATAAAAGAATATACAAATTGTTTTTATTTTATTTATTTCTAGCACAACCAGCACAACACCAAGTAAATAATCTCCATATCACTGATATACTAGCTAATACCATGATAGCTAAACCTCCCCATAATAATGCTTGATGAAGTACTTCATTACATAATACAGTACAACTACCAATGGTTTCATCTGCTCCACCTCCACATTCATTATTACAGCGATCTTGAACAACTTTGGATGCAATCATCATGGCAACACCACCTGCTAAAATAGCAGCAGAAAATAACATCCAAAAAAAGGAACAACAAGTTAACGCGGGATTATAACAACAACATGCATTTCGTAGACCTCTTCCATCTTCTGGATCATGAGCAGGTCGCTGATACGAAGGTTTTTCATCTACAGGTGCGGGTTTTGGTCCAGATAATATAGGTTGCTCTTGTGGAGGTGTCGATTCCACTTTTTTCTTTTTGAATAATCCGAATCCAGCCCCTTGTTTTTTACCTTTTTTTTCTTTTTGTTGATCACTACTTGTTTGTTGATTGTTATTGTTATTTTGATTTTCTGCTGTTACCGCTGTCCCTGATGATGACGTTGGTTCCGTTTTTGGAATAATAGGTGTGTTAGGTGATGATGGAGCATCCAATTCTTCTGTATAATAATTGGTATTTGGATGTGGATAATATGTACTTGGATCATTCGCTTGATTTTGATAGGAAGAGGTATAAGCTGGTTCATAAGGTCGTTGATCATAAGAAGGTCGATGATCATAAAGCATAGGTACTGTAGCAGGAGCACTGTGGTCGTAAGATCCACGATGATGAGGATCATTTTTATAGTTCATTGAAACAACAGGTGCACTATGATCGTAAGAAGCGCGATGCTGATCATAATGTATATGAGGAGGTGAGAAATATTCAGCTTGTCGTGATGGATGATTATAAGCAGAAGTTATTGGCCATGGATTTTGTTGTTGTTGATCTTGAGTAATAGTTTCTTGATGTTGTTGTGTAGGTGGATAATAAGGTGATGAATCATTTGTCCTTACTTCTGTCCTTACTTCTGAAAAAAGATTTACAGCCGGTGGCGTTCCGGTCGATGGTCCCGAAATATATGATTCTGGAGCTGGTGGAGGTGGAGGGTATTGTCCAGCAAATGGATCAGGATGATTATTATTATTATTATTAGTATTACTTTCTTCTTGTTTATACATTTTTGTCTTGTTTTTTTTTTTTTTGGTATGTCTTGAATATAATAAAAAGAGAAGAGAAGAAAAAGAGGAAAAAAGAAGTTTTATCGTACTAAAAAAAACAACAACAAAAAAAATAATAACAACAAAATAAAAAAAGAAAAAAAGACAGTTGCCAAGATCACAAGTTCAATTCTTGGCCCAGCATAATTTCATAACACAGATAAAAAATCAATGGCTCAGCCCGTTCCGAACAGTTTAAAAACATCAATTTACCAACTTTAGAACAAGTCTAAAAATAATCTTATAAGCCCGCTCTTTTTTTTTTGCTTCTTCGGATTCCGTTTATGCTTTAAAAATAAACTTTTTATGTGTATTGTTTTCGTCATTTCTGTAAGTACAGAAAAAAAGTGGTAACTATGCTTCCACTCTCTATTTGGATGTTTGTGTGAGGTTAAATTGCCCAAAATAATAATGAAGCTATGTAAGTTGACCAAGTGTTTGAAGTTAGTCTGCCCTACTTTTTAAAAATAAATTCACCACCTTTTTCATTTAAGTTGCTAAGTGATTATATAGGTTCCTTATTGAAGCATTCAGGGAAAATATCAATAGAATGTTAGATGAGACTTTGCAAATTCTCAATAGGAGCATCTCTACTCCCTTCGATAACTTTAAAAGTAAGAGTTTTTCATATCGCTTAGCTTGCCCCTTTTTACCCTATCCTTTGAAACTTTCCAGAACATCTCGATAGAATTTATCTCAGATGAATAGGGTGGGTATATGTCCTCTTTCCTTTATGATAGTATCAGTTTCACCAGGAGAATGAATTGGAATATGGTCCATGACGATATGGAAGCCCTTCATGTTGAAAAATGCACCCACAATATATATAATTTATCACTAATGAACTGTATAGATAATGGTCAGCTGTAGCACCGTTTCGAATATCCGCGATCGCATCTCCAGCTGCTTCTTGTTTCGTTGCGCCTACAACCCTTCTTTTCTTAACATTGTCTGTCTCTCTTATGCTCGCATTTACTACACCAAATGAGGAGACGACACCGATGAGAGTATGAGAAGCAATCCTTACAGAAATCGATGCTGTGATAGCTTGTGCTCCATGTCGTGACCAAGCTCTCGTATGATGCATGTTTATATCAAAGCCGACTTCGTCCCGAAAGACACAATTTTGTATGAATAGAATACCTTTCTGAAACCTAATCACATTCCTTAACTCATTTAGTACAAGCTCCCAGAGTTGCTCTTCCATTTCTTGCAAAAGGACAGCGGGTACGCAACGACCTGGATACTGAAGTGGCACTCTTCTTTCATGAATTCAGCAACTCTGATTATTTCTAATTTTCCAAACCCTCAAAACTTTTGATTAGATTCTCAACTGCGTCTTGAATAACATCTGATGTGTTTTATCAAATTAAATAAAGATAATAGAGATTAACAAGATGTTTATTAAGATAAATCAGGTTGAAATAAATTATATATATTGGCGAATATAAATTATAGTTTATTAAGTAAAGTAACATAAGAAGAATAATAATAATCAAATACGTAGCGAGGTATTTTTCTTAGTAAGTAAAAATGATTGGTACAAAAAAGATGTTTGCGCTGATGACATTTTATCAAACTCTTTAAAGTTAATCAATGAACATTCTTGTCATAAGAGAGACGACGATGAACCCTATCAAATTCCTAGGCCATATCCCGATGTTCGTAATGTAAACGCAGTAGAACGAAGATAACATACGCTACTACAGAAAAAAAATAGAAATAAAAAAAAAAGACAGTAAATATCTTTAATGACTTTACCATGTAGCAATGTAAACTTGGTAAGAGAACGTTCGCCATGAACAAAACGGACGAAGCGTCAAGCTGCAACGGAAAATTGGCTTAAACGGTCATCCTAAAAGGACTACAGGACTCAAGCATCTTGATTGTTCGAGTTTGGTTAAGAAAAGAAATAATATCCCGAATTTTTTTTTTTACAAATTGAGCTTGCGTCACTTGAAATATGCACTTTACATGAATTAGATTTTCATTGTATACACGTCGAGCAATAATTTTTTCCGTGCTTTACATAGAGGCAGGGTAGAAAAGCAGGCCTTTTCAGCTTCCAACACCTGTCATGTCTTCAACAAGTAAAAAGGGATCGTCAACGATGTTTCAAAGAGGAAAGGAGAGATCAATAGTATTGACCTGTCGACGGTATTGTTGAAACAAGTCAGTGATGTTAGTATTTCCAATGATCCAAGATGTAGTTAGCATTTCATTGTACATAGTACGGTCAATGGTTGAAGATGAGGCATTGATGTCAATGAAAGGAGTCATTGTTGCGCTGCTGCTTGATTCCAACGCTTCATCCTCATTTTCTTGTTCCAACCTCAGACCAACTTGGGTCCAACTTAAGTCCACGGACATTTATGTTTTGCTTAACGTTATCTTGAATATTCTCACTATAAGCTACCTGATTTTTGGGTGTCACTTCCGTGATCAAGTTATCGACAAAAAATCTATACACCAAAATTTTACTGACATGCGGTCAGACGCTATTATATCAACGCTTGTACATCATGAATTAGGGTGCCCTCTTGAATTCGGTGAGTTGGCAACGTACACATCCCGAAACAATCAGTCAATTTGGACATTTTCCGACTTGGCTATTACTTGCAAGCGCGCCATCGAACGGCATGACCTACCGGAAGTTTGTTTAGCTTTACGAAAAGTGGATATTCCATCTCCTTTTTTATTGTATCTAAATGCCACAGTTGTCTTTACACCATGATGGAAATTGGCTCGCTGGACTTTGCTTCTTCATTATCTAATTTGCACACGTTTGCAACTCGCAAAAATTTGGATGAAAAAAAAATATTAAGGTTTGGTAACTTTTTGTTACCAGTGGTACAAACCTTTTTGGTTTTACCATATTTATACCAAGTGTAGTACAGGCAGGCAGCTTAAATTACCGCAGTACAATATTAAGATGACAGCAAGTATTTTTATGACAGTTCTTTTTTCACTTTCAAAATTTACTTACATTCACCATGCAATAAAACAACAGCAAGAAATGTAAATGCTTATACTTATTATTTTATAAATGTTATATAATATAGCAGCATGTATATATGTGTGTGTAATCTGGTTATTTATTGCTTAATAATAACAACACCGAGCAAGAATACTCCATTCACACATATACCACAGAGGAGCTCTTAAAATTGCTTGAAACGTATGTTACTTTCTTACCTTTATATTTACGATCACATACTGTTGATGGTGATGATAAAACTACTAAGCAACTATTACTTTTTCTATTTCTGAAACTCCTGACGATGACCCATTGTATGTTAATATATCAGTGTTAATAAAAAGAATAGTATAGATGCTGATAGATTTTCTAATGAATTTATATATATAGCAGGCCATGTCGGGAACCAGAAGAGGGAGATTATGCATGTCTTGGTGTTACCATCTGGCGCTATACATGTGGCAATAACCTTTGTGTTGATCCATCAACTGGTGGACGCCACTGGATATACATGCACATGTATGATTTCTCTTCGTTTAAATCAGTATTGGGAAATACTAATGAACAAGATATTAGGACACAAGTTCCTAGTCTCATTGAATATTTGAACAAGCATGGTTTACTATATGTCGTGTACTTGCTTGTGGTCCATCCTCGATTACTTGATATAGATCTTGAGGTGATCCATCAATGGGTTGATCAATGGAGAAAGGGTTTTTTGTTTGACACAGGTGAAGGTGACGAAGACTCTAATGATAGCAATAAAGAAAGTGATGAAGAGTTTGTCGGGTTTCGGGTCCGGAAGTAATGTCGCATAAGTTTTGATGGTCTTAAACCCTCTATTATACTTCTGTTAATAACTCCCTGATGCTGTATATATTAAGTTTAAATAAAAAAAATCCATGTAAATAACATAAAAATATAGTATCTCTCTGAGCACTTGGTAGGATTGAAGAAAAGTGACATAAAATCGGATGCCACTGTCAACAACAAGTGAGAATTCAGTTGATAGTGGCGATCCCAACAGTTCTCAACGAAAGATTGTATTCACGTTTTATAAAGCTATTACGTAACCGTGGTATATACTTTATGAGCAAGAAAACACTTTAAGTAATAAATGCATATTCACTTCAACAACAGTAGGGGAAGAATTAGCATTAATGAAGCTGATAACAGTCGTGTTATGCTCTTCAGATAAGATACACTTACGACTTACATTTTTTCTGCTCTCAAAAACACTATCAAGGTACGCATTATACTGACTAATCCATCTATAAGCTGCTCAAGGGTGGATGCCCAACTGTTGCCGCAGTTGGCTTTTTTTTTATCTTCTCAAAAAGCAGAGCAAACTAACTTCAAATACCTGGTCAAATTAGTCTCATTATTTGGAGCAATTGAACCTCACACAAATATCAAAAAAAGTAGGTGGACTTTTCAAAAGTTCAGTGAGAGTGTAAGCACAGTGTATTGTGGTAAGAGGGAAAATGGGAAAAAAATAATGTTTGAAATGAAAAAAAAAAGAATATGTGCGCAAATGGATGAACAATAAAATAATAATAGTAGTATATATATATATATATATATAAAGATGAATTGGAATAGAAACAAACAAGAAGCTGGTAAAAGTGTTGCGTGATGGAGTGGAGTGGAGTAGAATAGAATGGTTGTTAGGTTGTGTTATAGCGATTAAAAATTGGTTCTTTTTTCTTAGGATTTGCGAATTAGAATGAGAGAGGATGAGAAAATAATATGACTTTTTGTTGGAATATATATATATATATATATATATATAAAAGAGAGGAGCCTCTTTCTTTCTACCGAAGACACTCACGTCGATCTTCTGGTTCACGTCGAATGACCTCAGCAGTAGAGAATACATCCCAAAAACGCAGCGTTTCATCACCTGCTCCTGTTACCACGGTGGTACCATCGTGGCTTAATGACATGTATAAAACACGACTTGAATGTCCAGAAAGTGTTGCTACACGTTGCATATTGTTGGCTCGCCATACAATCACTTGATTTGAAGAACTATCCGAATTACTCGCGTATCCATGAGTACTGACAATTTCATTTGTCTTTTTTGACCAAGCAATATTACATACTTGAGATCCAGTATCATGAGAAGATATAGCAGCTCCTGAAATAGCATTCCAAAACTTGATTGTTTTGTCTGCAGTACCACCGCCACTTGCAAGCATTCCTCGTGTATGTGGACTCCATCCAATGGCTTTGACAGCAGCTGTATGATCTCTAAACTTCCATAATAAATTGTCTTGATGTGAATTCCATATTAACAAGTTGTTGTCGTTCCCTCCCGAAGCAAGCATGGTGCCTTCTTCATTCCATTTTAATCCACACACTTCTTGTACATGTTCATCTAGTTTTCGGAAATATTGATTAGGTGATCGTACATCACGATGGTATATTTTATGATCTCGACTGCCCGAGGTAAGAATATTTGAACTCCATGCCAGGGCACCTATTTTATCATTTCATTTTGATTTAGCAAGTTTAACATTATAAACCGAATTTGAACTTTTTTTTTTACCTGTCCGTGATGTATGGCCAGTCCAAGTTCGGATCCGTCGAGAAGTTTCTGTGTCCCATAATAATACAGTTCCTTTATTTGTTCCAATGGCTAAATGTGATCCTTGTTTTGCCCAACTTACGGATGATACGGCATCATTGACAAAATCACATAATTTGGTTACCCGACTTGTATTTGCATTCCAAAGATAAACACATGATCCCAATCCCACTGCCAAACAATCATTATTTCCCCAATCCACCAAGTTTAGATAAAAGTCATCCTAATAAATCATTATTGTTTAATCACATGCTGTTGCTATTCACTCATTCAAAATAAAAACCCTCCCCCCCCCTTTTTATATTTTATCATCCCTTACAAAAACCCCATTGTTCTTTACCTGTAATTCGGGAGCATCAAGAATTTTTATAGCCGTTCTACTTATATGTCTCGCAGGACGATGTGGAGCAGAAAGAATCCGTAGCCCTGCATCACCAAATCGAGAAGTTTGATAACGTGGACTACTGGATGGTTCCAAAGAGGGTGAAGGAGATCGTCTAAATTGATGTGAGTTGCTATAATGAAAGACTCGACGTGGCTGTCGTACTCCATCTGGCATGGTATATTCATCTGCTGCTGATGTATCTCCCATGATTTCTGCACGGAAAAATGCGCTAAGTCGTCGTTGTCTGTGTCCTATTGGTGAAAAAAAAAAAAAAAACAAGTCTCAATCAATTTCTTTTATTTATCAAAATTCACACACACACTTTTTATTTTTTCATAATCTTTTTTTTTCAACCATTACAATCACCATCCACAACTAACCTCGCCAGTTACTTACGTGTTTCGGAATGATATTCAGGGTCTGCATAGGGATTCCTTGATCCTGAACTAGGTGAATCTAATAAATGGTAATCTCGTACAAAGTTATGTTCATCACGTAAGGGTATAAATCTAAACAATAATAATAGTAAGAAATATTTATGGTTTTGATATGTTATTGTTATCAATATATATTCTATCTCCCCTTCTTTTTTTTTTTCCCCCATTGCAATAAAAAAAAATAGACATACCTGTCACCATATATTTGTTGTCGTCGTCGGCCATAAGGAGAAGGTGGAAAAAAAGCATCAAGATCTGGATATTCTGGTGTTTCACCAAGATCAGTAATAGGTGGAGTTCGAGGGCTAGGTAATAATGTTTGTGGATCGTTATCAATGTGATCGGATGAAGTTAAATCGTCGGTTGAAGTATTTGTTGGATTGGAATTATCTTCTGAATCATTCCCTGAATTTGTTGCTTCAAGTTTTGCTCGTGAAGCAGATCGTAATTTTGACTTGTAAGTACTACTCATCGCATGGAGAAGAAGAGAAAAAAAATTAAAAGCGAAAAAAAAGAAGTAGGGAAGAGGAGAGTGCGTGTGTGAAGGAGAAAGAGAGAGAGACAGCGTGTATATATATATATATATATATATATATATGATATATAGATAGATCCTCTTATTTTGTTGTTTGTAAGTTGTTATTTGGGTGAAGTTGCTATTAAAAGTCGAGTAAGGAAAAAAGAAAGAATGAAATACAAAAAGAAACAAAGATAATAGTTGGTTTGATATTAATAAATAATCTTATTATGATCAGTCGATTGGGTTTTGTTTGGTTAATTGTTTTGATTAAATGGAGTTGGGGTTGATCGTTTGAAAAAGTTGTTGTTATTGTTATTTAGAACGAATTGATTATTTGTTGTCTGTGCGTGTGATATACAAAAATATATTATATATGTTGATATTAACCTCCTATAAAAGATAATTCATTATATGCAAACTATATTGTTGAGCACAAAACTTACAGTTCCGATATACAATAAAAACTCCAGGGCTTTTCTTTTTTTTTTTTTTTCTTTTCTTCCTTCCTCTCTTCTCCTCTTTTTTTTTACCTTTTTATTTTTTTTAATATAATACCTTTTCGTTTTTATGCAACTTGTTCCTTTTTTGGTTTGGTGATTCAAATTCAACTTTTCTAATCCCTTTTTTTTAAAAAATACTTTTCAATGTCAACTTTCAAACCCGTTTAATTAAAACGAATGATAAAAGGAGTATATATAGGGAATCGATATTACGAAAACACCAAAACACACAAACACACACACCTAAATGAGAAGAAAAGAAAGATAATATTCAATATTTAAACATCAGCAAATGAAAAATGAAAAATTAGGGTTTTCCAATTAATTATGCAGTTCTTCATTATGCTCTATAAACATATATTTAGTCATCTAACCTTTTAGAAGGAGAAAAAAAATTATTTGGAAAATGAAAAATGAACAAAGGTTGTTTGGTTTTGAGCCAGAAAAAAAAAATAGCCAAAAAAATATATAACAACTTAATAACCAAAAAGAAAGGACGTATAGGTTACGTCACACCGAACATTAACCAATGAAATGCCTTAAAAGAAAAAAATATCCATGCGATATCATTATTACACTCACATAAGGACATACATACATACAATATAGATAATAATAATAATTAAAAATATAATATATAGTTTTATATTACTTTATAAAGAATGTCTAAACGTTTTATAAATCAGAATTCTAGGGTTTTTTTTTTCTCTAACAAAAAAAAAGAAGAAACTAAATTGTTGGGTTTTTGGAAATGGAGCGCCTTTTTTGTTATTTTTGGGTGTATAAAAATCGTTTTCTTTTTTCCTTCTCCCCTTTTTCAATTATATATATTTCTCTTTTTCTTTCAAAATAGGTTTTATAAAAGAAAAACCAATTTATTTTTGGCCCTATAAAATATATGTATAAAAACACAGATATGAGTGATATATGTATTGGATCGGGGATTAGCTCAAGAAGACCCTATGTCGTTTATCGAAAATAAATAATAAATAATACATACGCGTGCCATCTTGATAACACCCCAAGCAGTACCGGCAAGACCAGTACCAATGACGAGGAAGGTAGTGTAGACAAAGAACTTATCTCTGGGACCACGAAGGAACAAGAGTTGGTTGGAGGGTGCCTAATTCAAATAATTATGAATGGTCGAAAACAGGTGATTTGAGTAAAAAAATAAAATAAAATAAACTTGTTTGATAATGAAAAATAAAATAAAAAAAAAGTAAATCGCTGCGCATGTATATTTCGAAATAGGAAAAGAAAAAAGTATGTATAACATACCTGCCAGAAACGTTGTTGTTGAATGATGTTGTTGGGTCTGTTAACGAGAGACATTGTGTTATGTATTGATGTATAAAGAGAAGGTGTTCAAAAAAAACAAGACTCTTTTTTTAAAAAAAAAAAAAATACGGAGCGGGGGTTGTTGCGGAAAACAGAATGAGACGTCACCTTTCTTTCCCAACTTCTTTTAGAAAGAAAAAATCGTTTGATAAGCGAGTTTTTTATTTTTGACATTGACAGTTTTTTACAATTGTAATTTTTTTTTTATGTGAAGAAAGGGTACGCAGTTGTCATAGCCTTAAAATGAAAAAATTAAATCTGTTTTCCCATGGAGATATTACCATATATTAACAGTGTGGGAATCTGGAATAATTTCAAAACAAACAATGCCTTTGCTAAACCTAAAATTTGTGCATGTTTCTATGGCGTAACAGAGAATGAAGTCAGTTATACTCTTAATTGTTCAAACTTTTTCTTTTTCTCCATATAAATATCGTTTTATTGCCAACTTAATGTTCAATGGATATTAAATGTTTCTTGTAGCTAATTCTGGGTACATTACAACTACAAACACTAACAAACTGTAATAAACAAAGAAGCTTAATCCATAAAGAACTGGATATCAACAGTAAAGTCAGGATATTCATGACATGTTTATGTGTTTCTATACAACACTGTTCGAGACAAACACCATATCTTACTAGGCTCAATCATTTCACGTTATTCTGTATTATTTTTTCTTTCAAACCTTTATAGTTACACTATATGAAATGTTTGGATGTTTGTGCGTGCTGCAATTGTAGCAACAATTCCCACGTTTCACTATTCGCTAATT
The DNA here is from genome assembly GCA_025093555.1 of Circinella umbellata. Taxonomy (NCBI): domain Eukaryota; kingdom Fungi; phylum Mucoromycota; class Mucoromycetes; order Mucorales; family Lichtheimiaceae; genus Circinella; species Circinella umbellata. The sequence continues at coordinate 423,003 of JAIWNF010000045.1, read as the reverse complement.
TTGAGCTTGCATAATATTTCTTTTCGGCCATTCCGGGTGCAGTGTCATTATTTGACTCATCACCACACGAAAAAAAAAACCAGTACTGTCTTTGGAACTTGTACACAGTATATTATGTCGCTACTTGGCTGAATTACTAGTAATACAACTTATCACACGAAAAACACATCAACATCCACTTTTTTTTTTGTGTTGTCACAAGAAAAAATGAGTTGGTCACTGCCCGTCCCCAGCTACAACTATTGTTGTTACTTTTGGCTATAAAAATAAAAAGTAATTTTCATTCTTATTAGCTTTTTTTCACTTTTTTTTTTCACTCCTATTCTTCGTCTCTCAACTCCTCATTATATCAAACTTCTCACACAATCAAAATATGTCTGACCAAAAGCACAACAAAGGCATTACTCTTGTAGATATCAACTACAAGCAAAACTATTCTAAAAATGGTTACCAACAAGACAAAGGTATATAGACTATCGTCATAACTATATAGAATAACGAGAAATGGTATACAATACGTACCCATATATTCCTAATGTCTATTATAAACTACATCATAACAAATGTATAATAACCTGGTTTTTTTTTTATTTATCTATTTCTTTTTTTTTTTTGGAATATTTCATATATATAGCAACAGGTGTTCTTTCTGTTAATTGTAATATCAAACTTGGGATTTCTAAAGAAAAATTTCAAGATGGGATGACACCAAAACACAAGTATTCTGTAGGTTTGCTCGGAAAAGAAGCGCTAGTGAAAGTCAGTGGTGAGAATATCCGGTTAGGTTCTTTTCGTAGAAAAACTACAGAGGAAGGTGGCAGACTCAACAGTACCAACACAGCGCAACTGCAAAGAAATTAATTTTCTTAACTATAAAATTAATGAAGGATCGATAAAAAATAAACTTATAAAAGCTGCTATCATATCAATATTAATTTACTAAAGAGAATGTTAATAAGTTATGATTTGACAGAAGCTTGGTTTGACAACAAAAGATCCGTGTTGACAGCAATAAAACAGAGAGAGTGTTAATAATATAATGAGATCTGGTACATGTAAATATAACAATCATTTATTTTACTATATAAAAAGGCCTTTTTTTATACTTGTATAAATAATAAGCCTTGTTATAGTAATATGTGAGTATGGATTCTGAGAGCATAATATGCTCTATATAAGTGGAATAGTAAATCAATAAATGAAAAGACTTGGAAATAACCAATCATAAAATAGTGGTGTGAGAAAATAAAGAATTAAAATTCACCCCGCCCCAGTTGAAAAGAAATTCATGCATAAGCGTCTATAACTTTTTAATTTTTGCTTTTCCTCCTTTTTGACATAAACTACTTTTTAATAAAGAAACGAATAAAAAAAATGCCAGAAAAAGATCATCGTAATGTTCGAAGATCCAGTGAAGCTGAATTACAACGTCATCGACCCGATTTCATTCCTCGTGTACCACTTCCACTTCCTTACTTACCAAGCGATTATGAACCTTCACCTACTAGTCCTCGTCATAGATTCTCAACTGACCCATTTGCAACATTACCCACCATGGGAAGACAAAGGGCTCAATCAGTAGGTCATCAACGTGGAGCATCTTTCATACCATCATCACCTCCATCGTTATTATCTTCCTCTTTTTCTGCTACAACATCTGGTGAAGATTCAGACATGTTAGCCATTGCTCGTAGTCCTTATTCACAACATCGAGCTTCAAACGAAATTGTTCCATATCGTGAATGGACAGTGATTTCGTATGTTAACTTTCTTTTCCTGTCAATTTAAACAAAAAAGATATAGAAAAGAAAACTTGCTTATGCTATTATTACTATTATATTTTAATTTGATTATGATAGACAAAATAATGTTAATGGTCAAATGGTACTTTATAACCGAGAAAGTCGAATGGTAACCGTACGTCGACAATTATATAATAATAATGATACACAAAGATCGACTACTTCTCCTATACAGGTAATCTATCTATCTATCTATTTAGAATTTTATTGTAAATACAAAACATTTACGTAGATTTAATAACCGATTTCAATGTATTTTAGTTGGGTCCTACTTCAAGTGAATGTCCACTATGTCACCGTCCATTCTCACGACAACATAATACTTCAGAAGAGGTAAAGTCTCTATCTATATATATATATATATATATATATATATTTTCTTAATTTCATCTTGGATGTGATAAACCAACAATTTTTTTTTCTATTTAGGAGAGCTATCGTCAACCTGATTTTATGGATCGAAATTATTTTAGATTATTAGCATCAACAACACCTGTACAGTAAGTCTTTTTCTTTTTGAATGATGATCGAAGTATATCGTTGCTTTTGGTATTGCATATGACAATAAAATATAAATCTCTTTTAAAACTTTAGATCTCCCCGTACAACTCAAGGTCAAACAGCAACATCTCACGGAAGTACCATTCACTTAAATGACAATGCATTTAATGAAGGATATTATGAAAAGTTCTTTGTCGAAAGGAAAAAGCTTGGGCGTGGTTTTCGTGGTAGTGTGTTTTTGTGTGAGGTACGTATTAATAATCAAATAATTCTATTTCTTATTTTTGAAAAGAAAAAGACTTTATTTATATAACCTTTTTTTTCTTACAGCATGAATTGGATGGCGTCAAATTGGGGAAATATGCAGTTAAAAAAGTGGCTGTTGGAAATAATCATTCTTGGCTTGTGAAAATGTTACGTGAAGTCCATTTGCTGGAACGACTTCATCATCCAAACATTATAAATTATAAGCATGCATGGCTTGAATATAATCGGTTGACACCTTTTGGTAAGTAGTTAGTCTTAGTAATAAGTTTCTTTCTAAAAAGCTTTTGTTTTCCTGTCTTATTTAATGCCTTGTTATACAATTTGAGATATTAAACAATTAAATAATATATAATCCAGGACCTGAAATCCCTTGTCTCTTTATACTCATGGTCAGTGTACAATAAAAGAAAAAGAGAAATAATAATCTAATAAATGTACCAAGTAGGTATTAACTCTATATAAACATATCTATATTTTATAGGAATGTGCCAATGGTGGAAACTTGGAAGAATATATGGAGCCAGAAATTTTACCAACATCTGATAGTAAACAATCCAATAAAAGCGAAAAGCCTAAATCTGCAAAACAACGAAAACGAGAACGTATCAGAAGGCAGCTGCAAGAACATCAACAAGAAGATACGTCTACATCATCTTCACATCATAGTACACAAAAACGATTGCTAAGTATGCAAGAAATCCTATCATTATTTCTGGATATTGTGGAAGGATTGGCCCATTTACATCAACAAAATATTGTTCATCGTGATTTAAAACCACCCAACTTATTATTAAAATGGGACGAACGAAAAGGCTCTCATGATCAATCGAATGAATGGCGTGGCGCATTTGGATTCCGTGGCATGTGAGCTTGAATTTTTCTATTTTTTTTCGCTTATTTTTTCTCTTGATATATATAATAATGGTTTGAAAATTGAATACACTCATAATTTTACTTGAAAAAATCTATTGTATAAGCCCACGTGTACTCATATCAGATTTTGGAGAATGTGAAGATTTGGAAGGAGTACCTGACGCAGATCGAACAGGAGCAACAGGAACACTTGAGTTTATGGCACCAGAGCACGTTCGATTAGATCCACGTGGTCGACATGTCAAAGAATATTCACCTAAAGCAGATATGTGGTCGTTGGGAATGGTCTTATATTATTTATGCTACACACGATTACCTTACACCAACGTAGATGATATTGATATTCTTCGAGATGAAATATTGGCATTTAGAGAGTAAGTAGTAAAGCTCTAGAAATTTAATACTTCTTATCTAGAATTTTATATATGACAAAGTAGAATGAGGTAAATAACATGGAAAAATTAATTTCCCTTTTTATGATATATAGAGTGGAATTCCCGAAAAATCGTTTCGATATATACAAAGAAGGAAATAATATAGGAGATCCATCACTTGTTGAATCTATGCGACAACAAGGTGTGCCAGAACAAATACCTCACGAGCTCAAACTTTTAATTCGAATGTTATTATCAACTGATCCGGAAAAGCGACCTTCATGTCAAGAAATTCTTGCACAACTTGAACAAATACCTCAACCATTGTATATGGATGATTCATCTCTGTTTGGTGGTACTACCACTACCACTTGTCCTCCTGGGGGCGATGGCTTAGTAAATAATAATGGTAGTAATAGCCATGGTACTGGTAGTATACATGGGGACAGTAACGGTAATAATACGTCACCAACATCAGCCAAAATGAAAAAAGGAGGGGGTAGGCGACGTTCGTGGCGAACACAAGATGGATATTTTTCACCAGGAATCATTAAAAACGAACCTTCTATGCTGGATATAGGGAGTAAAATACGTGCAATTACACCAAGTGAAGAAGAAGTTGGAATGGATAGGGAAGAAATTCATCATGAAGGAAGGAAAGACAATATGATGGATTCGTGGATGGAAGAAAAAGAGCAAGAAGATGATCCCATGGAAGAAGAAAATGACGCTGGATTGGCAAGTAGAACAACAAAAACCAAACGAGAAAGTTCCCAAGGATCAATTGGCAGTAAAAGAAGAAAGATGAATATGGATTATATTAGTAGCGAGAATGAACTTCTTATTAGTAATAGTGATAATCCGGACATTCCAGTTCCTCCTACTATGTTTAATGGGTTCCGAAGTGATTTGATTGGTATACGTACTGTCAAGACGATAACTGCATTATTAAAGGTAAGTTATCATAAATAGGGTTTTTCAAAACTTAATCATACGATGATTGATACTAAAATGAATAAATTTGTTAGATTGCAACATGTACTTACCCTTGTTCTCCATATGCTCCATCACCCGCTATTCTGTATCCAGTCGTTATCTTGGCCATGTTGGATTTTTGGAGGTAAAAGAAAATATATATATATATATATTTGTTTGCATATACCATTCTATCAACAAACAAGTTATTCATTTTAAGTTTCTTTTTATTTTCTTCAACAAAAATTACAAATAGTGAAAGTGTTTCCCATAGTTTACTTCTTGTTGCCATGCATGTTGGTTGGGTAGTTACTATGGCAATATTATCTGGAGGTATTTGTGTGGCGTAAATAAAAAAAATAAAATACTTCTTTTTTTTTTTTTTCAAAGCTCCGTCTTAAAAAATTTTTCACTTCTATAAAAGAAGTGTTTCGACGACAAACTCTCGTGTTTTTTTCTTTAAACCGTTTCTACCTTAGATCCTTTGTCAGGAAAAAAACTTTATGTTTTCTTCTAAACAGCCTCTTTTCGCTGTCCGTTGACAAAGCTTGAGTCATATAGAAACAAGAGTACTTATACCTCCACTGTTGATCCCATGCGTTTTTGGCATTTCAATGTATTTTATATATTGGGTTCAAATGTCATTCGCTGGATTCCTTTGGGGACATCTATATACGTTTGTATATATATGTTATTAAACAATGAAAATGATTAAAAATGAAATACTCTTTGAAAAATATATTCTCATCATGGTGTTATAGTCTATGTGAATGTGATTCTATTACATTGCTATTTGGACAACAGTATTTGAAAACCATGTAAGGTTGCTATGGCAACCCCGTGCTGAAGGGGAAAAAAATTTTAGTCAGTATATATTATATTTATAATATGAAAAAAGCTTTTAGAAGGAATTGAGAGCGTCAAAGATAAATAAATAGGTTTGATAAGAGTTTAATGATAATAATAATAATAATAATAATAATGGTGAATAATATACATATATTTTATTGCATGCTAAAAGTTATCCCTATCATTTTCTAACAGTCAATTAGGCAGCGGGTTTACCAGAGTAAGCAGCAGCAGCGGTAATAAATGCAGAGTATGACCAAGTCAAATTCTTGGCACCAGTTTCTTCACCAGTATCCTTATTAAATTGTTCACTCATTTCATTATTGGTGGCATGCTTTTGAACACGCTTGAAATACGTATCAGCTTCAGCAGCTACGCCCTTGACCACTGCGTCGAATTCTTCTGAATCAGCCTTATAAGTAGTTCCTTCAGCAGCAGCAGAGTCAAATTGTTTGAAGAATGCGGCACTTGTTGCAGTTACTTCAATCGATCCAGCCGATTTCCATTCTTCAATAGCACGGTAGTAAGTTTCAGCAAATGCCAAAGTACACAAGAACCAAGGATTGGCAATACTGTTACCGATACCATCGTACTTGTCTTCAGGATAACGACCAATAGCATAAGAGACACCTTCGGATTCAGAATCGGCGTTAATAGCATACAAATCAGCCATAGATTCCTTGATTGCCAAAGAAGTAGCAAGAATCTATATTGATAGCACACTATTAGTAATTGTTTTTGCTTATATATATATCTCTTCCATCGCTTCACTACTTACAGCATCAGAACCAGGAGTATAGAAACCATCACCCAAACTAGCGACGTTAGCAGCAATAAGAGTCGAAGTGTCAAGGCCAGAAGTCTTGTAGTCAAGACCACCATCACGATCTTGAGAAGCTTCGATATATCCCTTATCGCCAACGAAAGTCTTGAGCTTAGCTTCAATTTCACTGGCAGTGGATGTATATGAGTCATCACCCAAGAACTTAGCACCATCAGTAAGACCCTTACGCATTACCATCAAACTATATATATAAAAATGTAAATTCAAAACAACGTGATATACAATTAGTAAGATACTCTGTTACGTACTATACTCATATCATGACCAAAATATAATAAAAATGATGTTGCTACTTACGTGAAGAAGGAAACAGAAGAGATTTCTTCCCACAAATCAAAGCAAGGTGTTTGCCAAGTCTCGACAATATAATCAAGATCTTTCTTGACAGCTGTCTTGATTTCTTCACCAATGGTTGAATTGTCACCCAAAGCTTCTGCAACTAAAATCATGGCAGTGGCACGCTCAGCTAATTTTTTTTACACATGTGAAAAAAAAAGCATTAAATTATATTAGCCAAATGAGCACAGTACATAATAACACAGTCTCTTAATACAAAAATGATTTCAATATTTTTACCTGGACCATCATTTTGAGGTCTACCCCAAGGACCAGTAAAACTGCTACCATCAGCATTGAATCTATTAAATAGTGATGGTCAGAAAAGGGTTGGGTTTGAGTAAAGAAATTTCACAGAAAATACTGCATTGAGCATAAACATTATAATTAGACAACATTAATTCATAGTTTCTTACTTTGGTTCTCCAAGACAGTCGCACTCAGTTTTTTGACCCATTGCATTTACTTGGAAGGTAACAAAATCTTCCAAATAACCAGCAACTTCTTCACTAGGTGAAGTGTTATACACGTGTAATGCAGATCGCATTGTTAAAGAAGAATCACGGGTCCATGCGTAGAAGTAATCCTATAAATGATAATTGAAAAGAAATTATTTAGTATTTTTATAATATTTCATGTCAACTATTAATAAGTTGTGATTGGTGAGTGACAAAAAAAAGGAGTCTCTTACAGGTTGGTCCTTGGATGGGGAAGCAGCGATGAAACCAGGAACAGAACCTTCAGGGTTGAAGTTGGCAAACATACTCTTTTGAGCGAAAGCGGTTTCTTCCTCAATCCAAGCAGCAAGATCACTATCACCTCCATCGCCAGGAGAAGATGAACTAGAAGCCTTAGGAGCAGCAGTAGCAGTTGTAGTAGGAGTACCATCACTGCTGCTTTCAGCAGCTTGTTCAATAGGAACTGAAAATGCTGGCGTGGCCAAAGTCAAAAGTAATGTGGCGGCAAGAACAGAAAGCTTCATTGTATTAAGAAATGAAAGTGAAGGGTGAAGAGAAAAAAAAAAGAAAAGAAGTTGTTGATTGATTTTATTTTTCGATCTGTCAAAATAATCGATCCTTATATACACTTTTTGATTCTCATTCCAAAAGAAGTTTGGTTCTTACAAGAACATATATGCTTTATAATAATAATGATGGACCCTACATTATTGTTATTAGCATTATTATTACGTATTAGCAGAATTGATCCTCGGTTCCATATTGGTGTAACTTTAAGAAATTCAGTTTTCCCAATTAATTCTTTAATAGAAGGTGAGAATATTTTCTTTTTAAAGATACCGTTCTTTGTATTACAATTAGAAAGATCTTCGTTCAATATATATGAAACATTAAAAAGGTAGAATAAGTAAACGTAGATGTATTGTAGTACAAGTAACGGAGTGTAACATTAGTATGTGTATTCTTCCTTTTAAAAAATGATTTCTATTGAACTTTTATACTAAGTTTGGTTATATTATGAAGGCGCTTTCGACTTCTTTATAAAAAGTTTACCCTACCAAGTTTACTTGAAGGTCGAAAAAAAAGCTAACACAATTTTGCGAATAAAACAAAACAGAACATGGATAATATTTAAGTTTGAATCAATATAAAATCAATTTATTTATTTATTTATTGTTACTTTCTTTTTTCTTTTCCTTTTTGTGGGACGGCTCGTAAACTAATAATTTTTAGTTTTCTTTTAGAAAAAGAAAAAAGTGCTTTTATTAAGATCGCACAGCAGGTACCATCATAATAATAAAAAGGCCATGTGTCTTCATTGTGCAAAGCGAAAAATCCAAGTGATAATTCACGCTATAAAAATCACCTCTTCACTCCCACACGGTATAATATAAAATTTTGTGTAAGGTGGAGAAAACTTCATACCTATATAATAAACTAAATCGTACCAGAAAATCATTATTCTTTCAGCCTAATTCAGCTATTTCCCGTTAAAATACAGCTTATTGCAATACCTGTTCTAATAAATATTATAATACCTCTCTTCCCAAAAAAAAAAAGGAACACCAAGGACGTAATCTTAACACTAGCACATTTAAAGTAAACAACATCTAATTGATGAATAAATGCTCTTTAATATAGACAATTGTTCATTGGTCTTCGACATTTTTTAAAGCTTTTACGTACGTACTGAAATGTTTATGGTCGATTTTCGCAAATAAGCGAATTTTCCAACTTTTTAGAGAGTTCATTTATTTTTGTATTTATAAACTGCCTAAAATTGAATGATTACTTTTCTGCAAAATTGGGGTCATCGTTCAATAAAAGTAGAAACGTGGGGGCCCGGCGAACTATCATGAAGAAGCCAATAACAGAAAAATTAAGTGCTACCAAAAGTAAGACTGAGAGATGTTCTGTGCACAACTTCTTCCTTTTATTTCCTCATTTGAGCTAGAAGGAAAAGGCTGCGGGGAAAAAGAACACACGATCTATGCTGGAATGTACTTTTATAAGTATAGTTTTGATTGGATAAAAACAGTTATTGGTAAAAAAAAAAACGGCCAAGAAGATGAAGCATAGTTAAATTTTTCAAAGATACTATTACAGAAATAGTTAGTTATAAATGATGTATTTTGTTGAACCCGCTTATATGCCGTCGGTAAATAATAATGATGCTAACCTTTATTATCCTTACCAGCACGAATATTAAGATGTTTGGGAAAAAAATCACTTACGCAGTTTGATTGAATAAAAATTGATATCATCATTTGGTCTTCAAGATGAAGTATAATCGATTCTGATGTAAGAAGTAGGGAGTAATAATATAATGTTGCCATTTGTATTTTTCCAAATAAAATTTATTTCCATTTTAACTGAGAATACCAGCGTCAATAGCCACGTTATTTGGTACAAAAGCTGTATACTATTATGGGTAATAATAGGTGGGAAGATAAATTGTGGGGAAAAAACCCCAGAATGGTAACTTTTATTCACAAGCTAATGTTATTCCGTGGTGACTACTTTATATATAATTGACCCAGTACCTATTTCTAAATGTTGTATCCTCACTTTCACAGAACATTAATAATTTTGCAAAAGGTATGTGGTTCTTTTAGTATTAAAAGCTTCTTGTATAATCTATGTTAGTAAGCTATATGAGGACAAAAGCCCCTCAGTTTGAAATAGTAACCGAAAACCAACTTAACTACCGAGTTTTCATCACTTTTTATCGTTTTTGTGAAGTTTCATAGGGGCCTGCACTAAGCATTACAACGTAGTACGTAGTCGGTCATTAAAAGTTTATAAAATAAGTATATTAACGTAATGTTAGGTGTCAATATCTGAAAAAGCATACGCAAGATAGTAATAATAATTATTAGATCTTATCGATACTTTTTATTTGTATGATAAGATTTTAGTTTCAACAAAAGGAAGTGCTTTAAATGATATTACAGACAATGAAGCATTATTTATTTACTACAATAATAGGTGACCTATTTGTGTAGAAAATAATTATATGTTATTACCTTATTTTTCAAAAAAAAAAAAAAAAAATAACTATCATATACTGTAAGTAAAAAGAAGAAACCAACAGCAAAAAGTGAAACATTTATACTATTTATAATGTTAAATCTATTCTTTCTGTTAGACATGCATAGAGATGAGATAATGACAACGTCTATCATTTTGTTCTTGATTTATCAGAAAACGTTTAAGTGAACACTGAAAGTAAATGTTGTACAATGTTTTTCTTGGAAAGGACGAGAGACTTGATAAGACAATAATAATTTTCTTGTATGTTAATTAGAAGAACAAGAAAGTCCGGGTCAAATCACGAGTAATACAGTAACGTTTTTACTAAAAATAACTGTATATTACTAAGAACGTTGTCCTTTTTTTGTGTATGAGTGTCATACTATTTTTTTTATTCGTCATTTTTTTAATATTTGTGATTATCAGATTACTTGAACTGATGGGCATTAATTTGACTCACAGCTTTACTGACGCGACGGATAAAGTAGATTTAAGACAAGAGGCATATATAAGGTCTAACTACATACATGCGACCATTTTCTCGCACTCTCGATGATTTTTGAACAACGTGCTTACAACATTAACAACATGAATAAATACTATACTACGCCATCTTTATCATTAGTAAAAAGAATTCTTGGCTTATAAATTATACTATATAAAGAAAGCACAATATCATAAAAAACTTGTTTTTGCTTAGTCCACATTAAGAAAAAAAGTTAAAAAAAGACATAAACATCTCCTTGTATAACGTGATCACTAAAAAAAGATGCACATGAAAAAGAGTAGGGGTAGAAATGTCACGGGGACATAAACAGAGAGAAGAAAAATTTAATAACAATAAAAATAACAAGTAATGAAAATACAATTTGATCAGTTGTTAACATGAGAAATATAAAATATATACAGGGAATAAAAGAATGATGGTGCTATTGTGATGGAAAATGATGGTGATGAATAGAAAAAAATATGAAAAAACACATATAGCAATAATAAATGAAACAAAAAAAAAGTTTTCAAGCAATTATTATTACTCTTCGCCTTTTTCTTCAAAGATTGTTTCCATACGACAAGAATCCATGGATACCAAAAGTGAACATCGCCGACGACGATAGAATTGAGAAGAGCGATATGGTCGATAGTTTAAGAATACACCAGAGTCTTCGTCTTCATCTTCATCTTCAACAATAGCTTCTTCATTATGCTGCTTTTCTTCATTTAAACAACCAGTACTCTTGTTACTAGAACTTGAGAGTATTTCATCTAATCGCGTATAAGATCGTGCTGCTGCAGAAAGGTTAGCAACAGATGATGACATTAATAATGATGATGGGGAAGATGAAGAAGATCGATGGTATGTTGGAGTGAGCATTTTGATTTTTTTGCCGATGAGTGTGTAAAAGTCAATAATGTTGAAAACAAGAAGAAAGAACAGATAAAAGGAATACGCAGCAAATGGTGGGCTTTGTAAATTTATTTCTACATACATAAATGTTTATTTATATGAAATAACTAAAAAAAAAGGTCTTATGATGGATGGCATGATAGATGATATCGTTGTTGTTTTCTTACTCTTTACAGAAAGTGAATGTCAACAAGAGAAAAAAAAAATTCTCAAGAGGCCTAAGTATGTACGTCGGCAAAAAATATGTTTTTTTTTTCTTAATTATTTTTTTTTTATTTTACAGCGGATTTGAAACAAAAACAGCTCTTTTTATATGATAATAGGTTACCTTTTTACATATATTAAATTAAAAAACTGAATACTTTGATCACTGCTATATGCTGCAGCTTTTTATTTATTATATTAGCTGGATGACGAAGCTGCAGACAGCCTTGTGATCGAATATGAATGTCATGTATGTATAGACACAGATATGGAACCGGTTTGCCCCACACTATTCCCATCGGATATATAATTAAAGTCCATTGATTGGGACACGGGAACGTCATATAATGTTGTATTGTTTTAATGTATTAAGAATTACATACTGTACCTGGAAACATCTAATTAATCTTTATTTCTGATAAGGGGATCAAAGTTGATGATCATGACGTGATGGTGGTAGTAATGAGCTATTATTACTGCATGACTAATTGATTACAATTGAAATAAAAAAATGGGTGGTTTCATGACACCATCAATGGAAGAACATAAAAGAACATTATTATCAATTTATTACAATGACAAAACTTTTATACCTTGATCATTTTTTAGTATGTACACCAAATTTAGTATAACACCTTCAGATTGTTACATAACTCATCCTTATTAATGAAACATCGCAGTATTGTCATGTTGACATCATAATGAGTTTGATCACTATTTATATCCTCTTTATTTTACGAATATTATCATAGCTATAACAACTGAAGCATGTGTAACAACACGGACACACCTTGTGATTATTTATTTTATTCTATTGTGCTATTATACGTAAAGAGCGCGAAGAAATTTAACTTCTTTTTATATATAGCATATTATGTTTTATGAATTCTTTCAAAACTTCAGTTAATAAAGGACGTTCGCTTTATAAAGATAGAATCTTCCTTGTCTATTAGCTAACCCTTCCGTAACTTTTTCTCACGATAACATTGGATATGCACAGCCGAATAAACATATTAAATTTACTCCCACACGGAGAGGATTTCATCATTTTTTAAGGAGGAATTTTTATTTATTGTAGTTATTGCACAAGAATATAGATTATTAATCTAGTTGTATTGATTTCGTTAATCAATATTTACATACATGTTATATTATTGACATATAGGAGATAATATCTAGCGGGGACTATTATTATAGTTATATGTGGTTACGAAGGAAGGTGGTGGGAAAAAAAAGTTCAGCTTGCTTAATATACAACCCTTATTATGCATTTTTTTTATGTGTGTGTAGCATTACGATTTAACATGTAGTGCCGTATCATATATAAAAATTCAAGAAGCAAGGTTTAAAAAGTTAAGCTACTAAACCTGTAAGCTTATCAATTTGTATGATTTCAGGAGAGTGAGGAAAGTCTGGAGGGCTTTTTTCTTCTAACTGCTGCTTACTCATTATAACTTATTGGTTACCTTTTCTTTCTTTTCACCTAAAATTTTATGTAATGGATTTATGTGAATGGAATTTTGAGATAGCAGTATCTCAAATCAATAGCTCAAATGTTTTATAGTCTTCCAAGAACACGTGCATTTATTCTTACTCTACGCTTTCTTGAGCACAATCGTTGACATGTACAATAATGTAGATGTATACTCAATGAAGTTGATATTATTGTGATACAACATATGTTAATTATATCTGTATTTGCTGTTGTGTGAGCAAATAAATTAAAATGTTTTAATGGTATTTTTATTAGTGAAGTTTTGGGCTTAAATAAAATGTCTGGGCTTTTAGTAATTGAAATTCCAATAATAAGTAAGAATAAAAAAAACTGTGTCTCGCCTAGTTACTTCCTAGTCAGACTTCATGTCGGTGCTGTACTGATCCGCCCATATGATAAAAATTATATTAGTTTGTTTTTATCGAATATGATACGTAACATAAACACCAATTAAAAAGAGCAATAATTACCACTCGGAGGTATAGCAGTATTGAAAATATTGTCAAGATCTTGTCTTGTGTACTTGATATTTTTTGAGCTCGTACGGGAAAAAGGGAATATAGGTTCTCCAGTAGTCGAGAGAAGAGATGAGATGGTAATTAAGCCAATATTAAACGCCCCAACAGCATTGCGAGTCATAGTTGTACTATTGGTAGTAGATTAAAGTTTATTAAAGAGAAAAAAAATGACTAAATGAACGCTGCGTCGAAATAGGACATATCCGCTCTAGTCCAATCCTGTTAGGCAAAGTGATATGAAAAAATCTCAAGGGCAAGAAGGAAAAAAAAGGTTAAAGGCAATAATAGAAAGTATATAGTATGTAAAAAGTGGGTAAAAGCTGTCGTAGTAAATTACTAGAAGGGAGAGATAAGATTTGTTCTTTTTTTTTGTTTTTTTTCTTTTATATATATATATATATATGTATAATATGATAGTAAGGCAGGAAAATTAAAGCAAAACTAGTTTACTACATGATGTGGTACTACTGGAGCTGTGGTGGTGGTGTCAGTGGTGTCAGTGGTGTCAGTAGTTGCTGGTGCTGTAGTGCTGGTGAGAGAAAAAGGTGTAGGATCGCCGGCAGATTTTATCCAATTAAGAAAGAGCCTTCCTGGGTCGGGATCATTGCTGTTTGTAAAATTTTAATTTGGGTGGCAGTTGAAATCAATTTTATAGAGAGCTTCACATAGTTGTGGCCATATTCGATTCCAATATTGTTGGTGACGTTGCTCTTTTGGAGGCTTTTTGTGAAGTTTGTTGAGTACAAATGATATAGGGTCAATTGTGGCAGTGTCAGCACGTAAGTGAAAGCATTCAATGAGATGGGTGGTGGTGGTGAGAGCGCCATCATGGTGACACCAGCAAGGTACTGGTTTACCAGGGAGAAATCCTACTATTGGTAGTACGACTTGGACAATGAGGATTGTTACAAGTTTTGGCACCATTAATCTTGACCAATTTGTCATCTCTTCGGTATATGTGATTGGATAGCCTTTGAAAACAGTATGGGCACACAGCGGAGCTGAGGTACTCGTCGACTTCAATTACTTTATCATGTTCACATTGTTTTGCTGCGGCTTGAACTTTTTTACTACTTTTTCTTCTGTACCCTTTTATTGGAAAATTCCTATAAAACTTGATTTTTCTTTAATGAGTGATTGTGTACAAAATTTATTATGTATTTTTATTATAGAACAGCTAGATAAACAATAATATACACCTTAGCTTCCAAGCACCAAAACTATGAATCACCTTGGCATTCTTAACCCCGTTTACCATTTCACGTCGTATTTTGGCCACAAGTTTTTTGTGGGCTAATGTATCTAGTAAACTTCTGGTTTTTCGGTCACGATTTAAGCTGTCACGGCTTATTTCCTCTTTTTTCCTCTTTTACGTTCTCGTTTCCTTCTATTTTTTTTGACAGGGTTTTACTATCCATGATTTGCGAGGTGTTATTGGTTGCATGTTTTAATATGGAAGGTAATAACACGACAATGCTGATGATGACGCAAGAGGTGATATTGACGATTGACCTTGTGTTATCATAATATTGAAAGATTCTGGTACATCCGTATTTGCTTCTTCTTCTGCATCAATATCCATTTAATAACTTGTATCTTCACATTCCAACAACGTATATAAGTTTCTATAGTTATTTATAACATCCAAGTACTGCTTGGATGTCGCTCCTATTGTACAAGTAGTAACCACCAATCCAGGATCACTTGAAGATATAAATGTTTTGGGATCATGTACTTGGTGTTCGCCCAATTGATCCATGTATTTTTGCTTGAACGTTTTGCATCCAAGCTCGCATGACATGCCAAATACAGTGTTGAATTGAACAGCCAGGCCAAACTTGAACAATCGCATTATCTTCAGGCAAGCTATTATTAATTGTGAAACGTTGTGGATTTAATCCAATTGTTGCTAATGATAGTTCTTGAAGTGCCGTTACTAAAACAAATTTGTACCGCACGGATATTCAACTGTTATATTATTTATGATTTTGCAAACATGGTCGACATTATTATTCGCTTCTTCTTTAGATAGCTCTAAATAATGTTTTCTCAACCATTTAATTGCTTTATTATCTGAGCCAGGACCGATAGGCTTTCCTTGTGCTGCTTGATAAATTCGCTCATATATACTATAGTCATTATCTGGGGAACTTTCTAACATACAAGAAGCTTGAGGACTTATAGCTAGATTCAAATAATCTAGTAATATGTATAATTTTATTTATAAGATACACTGTCTTTCACCCAAAGTAATGATTTTATCAAGAGCAAAAAAAAGTCCCCATTTTTTTCTTTTAAATTACCTTGGCTCATATTAATCGTCACATTCGGGGTGACTTTCTTGTTAGCTGGATTATCAACAGCCATAGGATCATATCCAACTTCAAACGTTCTAGCCATATTTTATAATTTAACGATATATAAAAAGAAGTAAAAAAAAACAAAAAGAATAAAGAATAAAGAAGAAAAGTGTAGAATATACGATAGGATTATTGTCAAGAATAAAAGTAAAAACTGATGGATGGATCTCAAACACAGATTTTTATCATTTTTGAGCCAATAAAAAATCATTATTACATAGCGGCACGATATAAAGAACATTGATATATTATATATAGTATATTTTTAATGGGAAATAAATAAGCACCAACGGGATCAATATTCATCGACTGATATTTAATTTTCTTTCCTCGTCATTTTGACTTTAGCTTTTCTTTACCTTTTTCTGTTGAACATATAAAGATGACAATCGATCTTTATGACCCAGTTGGTAATCTACCGATATATCCTTTGCAAGGTTCGCAGTTTAACGATAGTTTAAAGCTTACCAAAATCATTAATGTTCAGCCCAAAGCACAATATATGAAAAATCATGTTTTATTTTTATTATCTACTATGAAATATTTATTGACGAAAACAGAAGAAGAAGCCTTAAGTCATATAATGAATGCTGGGGCAAAAATAGCAACATAATATGAGAAAAACAATGTGATGATTGCAGTTGTTGAAAACCGTTCCCAAGATGAGTATCGCTTAGCTGGATTGCATAATAAGTATGTTGCAAATAAGCAATGGCTTATCAATACCAGATATCGAGAAGAGTTCCACGCTCCAACTATGACCATTATGGACTATCCTTTACCAATTGGCGCAGTACCAGGCTCACATAATAAAGTAAGTTTTCTCTAAAGAATAATTGGGTACATACAGAAGAGGATGTGTGAATACAATAATAAATAATACAGTATTTGTAGACCTTTAGTATCGAAGGGTTTTTGGGAATGGAACGTCAATCTGTAAAGTATGCTGGGCATGCAATTGGCTTTGTGTTTTGTCCTTTTATTTGTCCCGAAGTCAATTATGCCATCTTCAAAAGATAATAGAAATAGATATTATAAGGGGGCCGATTGTATCATAATGTAACTCTCGTTTTTTTTTACCAATATATGGTATTACGATAATAGTAATCAAAGCGACCAGTATAGACGAGCAATTAACATGAATGTATGCGTAGTGAATTACAAGTTTTTGGAAGATTGTTTCAACAACTGGATTATTCACCAACCATGTCGGGAGAAGTACATTATTTTCAAGAAACACAAATTTCTCCTACGACCATTGGTACAACAATAATTGATCGTTGGTACAAAAAAAAATGAAAAATCACCAAAATGTGCTGAACATTCTGAAAAGAATTAGAAGAATTTAATATCTAACAAATACGTTCGAGAATATATTAAATTAACAATATCGGCTTTTGATACCAGCGATAATAAAACGATTCAAACAAGACAACCCACACAACAAAAAAGACATATTCCCGAAGAACAACCATTATCAGCAATAACAACAACAGCTACAACTACTACAGCAACCGGAACGACTACAAAAGCTGCTACCGCTACTAAATCAACAAGAAGCTCTAATATTAAATTATCTACTGTAACTTCTGCCACTTTATTAGCATCTCATTCTGTCAGCATCAACAATCTATCATTACCATCATCTTTTAAAGCAAGACGAAGTAAAAGATCAAAAGCACCTACCTTATTGTTCACAGGTTTTACCGAAAGTCTTACTGGCATAAAAAAGGTTAACTGCTCACAAGAACACACACACACACACACACACACATATATATATATATATATATATATTTATCACGGATAAGCTCACTAGCTTCTTGATACACGTTCATAGGAAATTCAAAGATTAAATTTTACCTTAACTGAAGATGTATACAATGCCACTCATTTTATTACAGATGGAAATATATTACGCACAGTCAAATTTTTATCTGCCGTCAACTTGGGATTAAAGATTACAACAAAAAAATGGCTGGAAGCATCAATTAAAGATCGGATGTTATTGGACCCTGATGAATTCCCTCTCGTGGATGAAATAGTCGAAAGAGAACAAATGTTTATCTTCGAGATAGCCTTGAAGAAACTCGTAAAGGTCGACAAGCAACCGATTCACCAAGCAAAACAGGAACTTTATTTCAAGGTTATAGATTTTATTTTTCAGGATCAAACAGCGAAAGAAGCATCTTGGAACAGATTATAAATCAGCTGGAGGTCACGTAAGTAGAAATAGAATGTAAAATAAGATTTTCACTTGTCTACATCAAATCAAATATAATATCCAGTTGTTATTGTTGGGGTTTTTTTAGATGATGAAGAAGATTAAAGAATTGAATCACTCCAACTCTTGTAATTTAGTGATTATAGATCCGATCAATCAAGCTGAAAAATCTCGATTAGTTAGAATGGGTTACAAAGTCTATAATAAGGATGTGGTTATTATAACATCATTACGACAAAGTATGAAGGAACTGGATCAATTCGTAGTAGAATAATTATAATAGCCAGGTCTTCTTTGCCACGATACAATTAGTTTTAATACTTTATAGTACTGTAGTGCTTCTGTAAATGATATCTGTGTAAGATACCTACTGTATATAGCTGTAAGTAAACAATCTTCTTTACTGATTACACATTGGTTTTTTTTCCAAATTATGATTATGTTTTTAGATACTTTTTTATACACACCTATTTATAAAATTATATCTCTGGCAATAAGTTTCATCTTTTGCTTATGTGGTTAATTCTGAGAGGTACTGTGCTTTTGACTATATTCTCGTGGAAGTTTTTACTCGCCATCCTTAACAATACGATTTTTGTAACTTCTCAAAATAATCAATGAGAATTGGGGCTCTACATAATCAATACTATCACCTTCTACTGTTTGATTACGATATTTATTGAGTATTTTTTGGCAAACATATTAGAGGCACAATTATTCGTTTCTTGATGATCAATGGATGGTAAGAGTTGATCCAAAATTTAGGAATGTTTGGCCTGCTACTTGCTTTTTATGTCTCCCACCGTCTGGATTAGCACCACCTTTTTTTCTTTCTTTTGGCTTGGTCTCAAATTTAAATGGGCTTCTGGTATTCTTTTTGTTAAAAAAAAAAGGAAAAAGAAATAAAGTGACATGAGCCTATTTGGCCTTTTTTATTTTGACATTCCCTATCAATGCAAAAGAGAGGGGTATGAAAAGCATTCTCTTTTCGCGTAGTACAAAAGAGACTATCTCAGACCAAACATAGGAGCCGCTGAAATTTCGCGACAAGGTCTAGCCGGGGTAATATTTATCCGAATAGAATTCGCGACAAAAAAAAGTCGCGATCGGTAAAATAATGTACCGACGTAAAGAAAAGGATGTTTTTATTTATTTTTTTTGATATGGTGCATTTTGATCAGGATGGAAAAAAAGTTTATTATAATAATTCAATGTTTTTTATATTTTCAGCATATTTGGAGACAAAATCTAGAGGAAAATATATGCAAATAGATAGAAAGTGATCAAAAGCCAATATTTTAATTTGAGGCTTAGAGGAATTAGAAACAAAATTTTGGTGCCAGCATTTGTTTGTCTACTGTTATTCAGTTTTATCATTTTCTTAATTACTATTTTATAATGAACACTAACAACAATCGCATTCCCAGCATTCGTAATCCTCGTGTCTTACGCCATGTTCGTAATACCACAGATGCACCAACAATTGCTGAAGCTCGTCAAGAAGATTCTTTTGACGAAAATATCATGTATTTCTGCCACAGATGTTATCAGGTAAAAGCAGGAACGGCTTTTTTGGGTAGAAATACACCTAATAAAACCTGTGATGCTTGCCGTGGACGTGATACGCCTAGACGTGTGATCCCCCTTGATGACATGGTATTTTTGGATTCTCTTGATGAAGAATATCATGGCACTAATGACGACTTTCATCAACCAGATGACCAAGTAAGAATACTTATAACTTATCAAAAAAAAATGATGTTGATTAAAGCTGATTAAAAAAAACTATAATATAGGGGATGTATACATTCACTTGTTATGTCTGCATTGACCCTGAATTGGAGCTCATGGGAGACAGACAAGTAATGGATCGGATTCTCGATGTGGTTGGGCAGTGTGACGGGTATCGCTATATTCTGCGTAATGAAGCTGACCCAGAGCAATCTTTTGATATATCGTTTACTGGATATTGCTCCCGCTCATTGACATACCAGCAGAACAATCCAGACAGAGAGCGTGTCCGTCAGCATGAACGAATGCCAGTATACGACTGTCATGGTCGTATTCAAGGTATCATCAAACGCCAGCTCGGATATGTGGAGCTCGAAGTACGCCATAAAAGTCACCCGCCTGCTGATGCTGTTGAACGCTTACTTCGAGAAGCTCGCAACAAACAAATGCAGCGAGTGTTTATCGACGCATAATCCGGGAATTTCCAGATTCCAACATATCCCCAATGCAAGTATACTACTGGTGGACAAGAACCTTTGAACGCGAGTATCGCTTGCACCCTGACCAGTTGCTATCAGCAAGAATGCTGGTTCAGCGGTATAATAATCAAGGATTTTATGAGGTATGTAATAAAAGAAGAGCTACTAACACTAGACTTATTTTTTTTTGCTTGAAAAGCTCGTGGCAGGTTGTAGTTGTGATATTAGCAATAGTTGAAAGGATATAGCATAAATAGAATCTTATATAAATACAATAAATAATAAAAACTAGATTGCATGGAAACGTACAATATACTATGTTGGATTTGGCTTTGTTACCCCCTTTTTCCAACTTCTTATTGAAAATGACAATGTTCATGAATATGTAATTGACTCTACTTTTAAAACAAATCGTGCTGATGCCGAATTGTTTGGTATTGTTGCAAATGTCAACGGAGTAGCATTTCCAATTGCATACTTCTTATATACAAAACTCGAACAAAATGCTCCTAATGGAACAAAAACAAAGGCATTAAAACGTTTTTTTGTGAAGTTGCGTGATCATGGATTCGTTCCAACTTTTATGTTCTCTGATAAAGATAAAGCTCAAATGAGGGCAATTGAAACAGTCTGGGGACGCAACCCTATCCGACTTAGGCTTTGTCTTTGGCATTTGAAACGAGCAATCGATAAAAAACTATCTGAGCCAATAAGTAGAAATATTCCTTCATATGACGTTATAATGGCATCCACCCTCTTCCCCGATTTTCCCGATATTTCTACTTGGACACCCGGTATTGGTGGTCGTGGAGGTCGTCGACAACCTAGTTGTCCAGCTCAAGACCGTGAAACAATTCTAAACATGGTTACTAAGCATTTCCATATGCATCCATTGATCGATGGTAATGGGTGTTTAAAATGTTATAATGATTCTTTTCTACGTATGGTAAAATATATTATTTCCATTTCTAATTACAATTTTATTGTATATTGCTTTATTTAGTTCCAGGTCATCGAACGCCAGCCCAAATATATATTGGTGCTGCGCGCGAAATTTATCTATTCTGCAATCACCATGGATACATTGATACTTGGGTGTATCTTTTCAATGAATGGTATAATCCTAGGGCATGGAAAACTTGGACGCGCTGTACTGCCGGTGATCGTATCCCAATGGCAAAAACAACAATGTTAATTGAGGCTCATTGGAAAGTATTGAAACGTAATCATTTATACCACTACAATCGTGCTCGTTTAGATTTATTGGTATATGTTATTATGGATAGGTATTTTCCAGACCTTAGATACAAATTTAACCGCGATACGGTTATCGGCAGCCACGCCACAAGATGGGCCAATGAGTTCACAAAAGAATGGAATCGGCTTGTTGGTCGAGAAGAAAACTCGAATGCAAATGCATTATATGAACCATCGACTGAAACATGGACCTGTGGATGTCCTAGTTTTCTCACTAGTCGATACCTGGTATGCAAGCATCTTGTCCGCCGTTCACAGCATGGAAGATTTGGTCCTAACCACTTCTTCATTCATCGTCGAATAACAGCACCATTCATTCAAATTTTGGATGTACGTTGTATTTTTTTTTCTGTCTTATCCACTATTCATTTATCGGTTAACTTAACATGTGTTAATGATATAAAAATAATATCGTATATAGAAAAGCGAGAATTGTTTTAGCACGATGAGGTTGGAGGAGAATGTTGGCGCCCCTCGCCGTCTTACTCCGGCAGAGAGTGCTGCATTACCCCCAATGCTACCTGATGACAGTGACGATGGAAACGATGATGATAGCGACAATGATGATATCATTTTTGGCGATCAGATTCCCACTACTGCGCCTGGATTTGATCAGCAAATTACGACACCACCACAATTTGATACGTCTATTGTTGCAGATCGAGAACAAGATCTTTTGCGTCGCGAAGAACGCATGCAACAAAACCGCCAAGAACGTCGTCGATTGCTTCAACGCATCGACGAGCTAGAAAATGAGTTCAACACTCAAAGAACTGAATACCGCCCCCTTCTACGAGATACCCAACAAATACAAGACTTTGATTCTGCTGTTGAAAATAACAGTGTAGAATTATATGTTGACCGTACTCGTAGAATGAGAAATAGAACCACCATACCTAGAACAAATAGGCAATACTCACATCATAATTAATTTCAGCTTTTGCTCTCGGTAAGTTATATTTTCCAAAATGTATTTTTTTTGTATAAGACTACTAACTGAAAAAAAAAACGTCTTCTTTAATTAGATATTTCCTATAATCATCATTCTTCTACTTTTCCCTTTTATTTGGACTATTTTACGTTTTTATTTTTTATTTTTATTATTCCTTTTCATTTTATTGTTTCATTTTACTTTATTTTATTTCTTTTCTTTTATTGTGTCTTTCTATTATTTTTTTTATTATAATTATTATTATTTACTTATAGATTGTTTAAAATATCATACCAAAAGATTTTTAGGTGTTACTTATACTAAAGTTTCCAAGACTAGTGCACAAAATTCCATTTGATCAATGCTTTTTATAGTTTCATGATATTTGCAATTACTACAATGCATTTTTTTATTAGGTTTGCTTTTTCTAGACCGGTACATTATTTTACCGATCGCGACTTTTTTTTTGTCGCGAATTCTATCCGGATAAATATTACCCCGGCTAGACCTTGTCGCGAAATTTCAGCGGCTCTAAGGGCAGGTCTATCTCAGAATTTGATAGGCTACTTCACATTGTTTCAGAGACTATCTCAAAGATTGATTCGCTATTTTTTGGGCCTTCAGGTGCGTGAAGTTTTGAACATTGTTTTATGCAGAATAGGAGATCATTAAAACCCAGTATAGTTTGGTAACTATATGTCAGCATTTTCACAAGCTTTTGATTATCACATTATATATGGAGGATCTCTTTTTTTAACGATATTTTTTTCTCCATAACAGCCACCCATCACTCCCATGGCAACAGATAGTTCCATCTCACTAGCTATTACAAAGCTACGTTCATTAGGTCAAGGAAATGTTCATTACGATCCCAACTTTGCACAAGGTATTGGGTTGATTACTTTGAATAATCCCGAACGTCAAAATGCTTTCAGTGGTAAAATGATGGTCGAATTCCATGAAATCGTTGTAAGACTAGAGAAACAGGATCCAAGAGATTCTGTTGCTATCATTGTCACTGGAGCTCCTGGAAAAGCGTTCTGCGCAGGCCTAGGTAACTTGTTATTGTTATAAGCATACGCAGTATGCAATTAACAGTTTACTTATTCTATAATAACATGCTATAGATTTAACTTTTGCTCAAGAGCATTTAAGAGAACCTGATATGGCAGGCCATGTAAATCATTTGATGCATGATGCATTATCGCGATTTTCTCGTTTACCTTATATTACTGTAGCATCCATGGCTGGGCCAGCGTTAGGTGGAGGTACAGAATTGATTACGGCATTCGATTATGTTTGTATAGCATCCACAACATTTTTACGATTTGTCCAGACACGGATGGGTGTCACCTCACCTTGGGGTAATAATCATAACCATTGTTGAGAATAATAAATAAAGCAGGTGTGTTTCATATCCTAACTAATTTCATATTATAAAACAGGAGGCGCACGACGCTTGGTAAATATTATTGGCCGTAAAAAAGCATTATATATTTTAGGCAGTGCACCAAAGATTGATGCAGTTATGGCCAACAAGCTTGGATTAGCTGACGTGATTGTGAATACGACACCTGGTTCAGATGTTCATAATGCATGCTTAGACGCAAGTAAAGCGTTTCTCAAGGGCTTTATATTTGATGAGCGTACCAGTGAACGGGTCACACCTGGTGCTGTCCGTGGTATGAAGAGATTAATTGTACGAGCAGATATGGATCAAGACGAAGCATTTGAAGCATCTGTATTGCAAGAATTAGCTGGATTATCCAAAATTTAAATAAACATAACAAAAAAAATTAAATTGACGAGGAAAAATATGAGAGTGAGAGTGAGAGAGAAAAACACATATTAATAAGGTCATGAGGGAAACTAGAAGGGGTGATTGATAATATATAAATAAATGACAGGACAAGAAAAACAGAGAGGAATAATATAACTAAGTAGAAAAGAGGGTTTAGAGAAGAAGTAAGAATAATAAAGAAAATAGACGAGTCAAAATAAGAGAAATTTCATCGTAGAACAAAGAAGAAAAAAGAAAAGAGAAGATAAGAGAATCACAAAAAAGAAAGTTAAGCTATTATGTAAAAAAGAGGAATAAGGGATATTTGTTTTCTTTTTTTTGTCATCTTCATAATTGTATTGTTAAGAAGGGAGAGGAGGAATATAATATAATTTTTTCTTCTACTTGGTCTTAACGTTTTGGCTCAACCAATTCAAACCTTCAAATAAACCATCACCAGTTGTTGCACATGAAGGATGGACATACCACGCACGTTCACGCATCTTGTGCAATCCGAGTTTTTCTGTCACTTCTGCAGGTGACATAGCACCGGGAAGATCCTGCTTATTAGCAAATACCAATAACAAACAATCCTTCATTTCACGATCCGAGATAATACGATGAAGTTCTTGGCGTGCTTCATCGATACGATCACGATCCTGCGAATCCACAACGAAAATCAAGCCTTGTGTACCAGTATAATAGTGTCTCCATAAGTTACGAATTTTATCCTGACCTCCCACATCCTGTCATACATTGATTTTTATGTTTTGAACAGGTTAATTATATTATCACGTTTATATACATATAAAGAAAAAGAACATTTGTTGCGCTTGTACGAGTTTATATATACATGTCTGTATATACTTCTTTTCATTAAAAACAAGGAGATACGATAATAAATAAATAAATAACACATACCCAAACGTTAAATTTTACGTTCTTATAAGTGACTGACTCGACATTAAAACCGACAGTTGGAATCGTTGTTACAGATTGGTTTAATTTTAGCTTATAAAGAATGGCTAGTTTGTTAAAAAAATAAGTTATAAAAAAGACAGTAAGTGAATCTGAAACTGAATGGCGATTCTTCCCCGCAAAAAAAATAAAAACTTGTTCTATTCTCGTTTTCTTTAGATTCCTCTAAAACCCGCCTCGAGGCTTTTTAAAATGTTCATCATCTCGAAACACCTACTAGTTTTTCCGGCTGCATCTAAACCGAGCATAAGAATTCGCATTTCTTTGCTGCCGAACAGCTTAGAAAGAGCTTTTGACATATTGGCGCCCATGATTATATATAATACTGTAAAGATGAGCAAATAAGAAATAGAAGGAAAAATAAATTAAAGGAGAGGCAAGAGTTTTTTCTTGGATATAGAAAAAAAAAGTGGTATGAAAAAAAGTTATCTCAAAAAAAAAAAAAAAAAAGCTGCCTAAATTTTCGCTCCTTAATATGTTCGGTGTTAAAGCGATTTATTGTTTGCAGGTGAGTTAAGAAGCAACACAACAATCAAATAAATTACAGAACACAAAAAAAAAGCCGTAGTAACCGTTACTATGGAGATGATTTCTACTACTTTCTTGTATCCGAGATTACTGTTATGATGAAATCTTATTTCCTTCTTTATGTTTTCAAACTTTTAAAATGACAATTATCACACGTTTTTAAAATTTAGAAATAATTTTTTTCAGGGACACCAGAAACTCCTTTTGGATGATCATCAAAAAACACAAGCGAAGAAAGGCGGAGTTGTTGTAACTGACGCAGCGTATTTTTTACAACTTATTTCTATCATACAATGAACGATCCACTACTTGCTCAGATTCAGAATGAAGATGCAGATGACAGTGGGTCTGAGTACAATTCTGCTGAAACATCCACTCCTGTAAAGTTTACAAGCCAAAATATGACATGATTATACTTTTTTTTTTTTTTGGAAATTATAACATGTACTAATTGACTAACATTCCCTTTCCGCCACTTTACTAAAATAATAATCAGGAAGCATTCCCAGGACGCAAGATGGGGCCTCAGACTGGTCCTAAAGGTGTTATAGCAGATCACGCACACTATCAACGGGAACAACGTGAAGCTCAAGCAGACTCACGTAGGACATATAATGAAAGAATGAGGGCTAAAGCTCCAACGACGACGACATATTTGCAGGATGAAGTTGAACGACAGCTCGTATTGGAACATCCATCTGATGAAAAGGATAATAGTGATAATGATTTATTTGACGAAGATGACGAAGAAGCAATTCGACTCTACAGAGAAAAACGACTGGAAGAATTAAAGCAAATGAATCATCATCAGTCACGCACGATACATCGTGTGTTTGGAAAAGTCGAGGATATTACAGCAGACGATTATGCAACAGTGATAGATAAAGAGTGGCGTACTGTTCCAGTAGTAGTTCACCTGTATGATGAGGTAATGCAATTAAATTATAATGAGCTAACAGAAAAACATGGGGTACCCAAAAACCTAGAAAATAGAAGAAAAGGACAAGAAAGAAAAAGAAGGGGGATTTTTGTATACTAAAAATATAGATAGATAAGAAAAAAATCTAAAGTATTATAATGCTGATAATGCTGATGATACTGATTTTTATTGTTTGTTGTTATGATTGGGTTGATACACTTTTTTAGTCTATTTCAACTTGCAGAAAATTAGATGAATATCTGGTGGACCTGGCACAAAAATACGCACTGGCCAAATTTATCCGAGTGTCTGCTACAGATTTGGAGTTTGATTTGGTTGGATCGCCTGCAATATTAGCATACAAAGCTGGGGAGCTAGTGGCCAATTTGGTACGTTTTGTGGATTATGTGGGACCACGGTTTAGTGAAGAAGCAGTTGAAGCTGCCCTTGTAAGGTAAACTACGTCATTTTACATTTGGAAAAGAGGGAAGGCTGGGGGTTCGAGTGAGTAAAAGTAAAAGATGTTTAAAGAGAACCAAAAAGCGTATATACGTGTAAGTGTGTGGGGGTGGTTATGTGTAAGATGTGTGTCACTTGCAATAGGCAAGAGCAAAAGGGGTCCAGATGTTTTATATATATGCATATTAACTGATCGTTGAGAGATTAGATCCAAAGCGTTGGGAGAGAATGATCGTTATCACGGGCCAGTAAACGACGAGAATGAATGACGACAGGAAAGGGTCCAATTGGGTGTTCATATGGCTGCAGCGTGAAAAGCTTTTGATAAAAGGATTGAAAGAGAACACAAGTTTAATCTAAATTAGGGAATCAGTCAGAATCGTGACCGTGTGGGGGGTTTGAAAGAAACAAAGCACATTGGGGGATGTTCACTCACTATTACAACTTAATGACAAAAGTGGGGGGTGGACTTCAAAAAAAAACTTCTTTTTGCTGTGTGCATTTGTTTGCTGGTGGATTTCTTTTTTTCTCTCTCTTTAAATTTTCTGTACCTTGACAATCCCAATTATCTTACTTTTTTTGTATATAAATAACTTGAATTTCAAATAACAATCATGTCTTTCCGATCTGCTGCAACTTTTACTTCTTCTGTTGTTAATCAAAGACTTCATACTATATCTTCTCATTTATCTCCAATGGTTTCTGCTTCGAATCAACGCCCTGTTATTTCTTTCATTGGTGGTGGCAATATGGCTGAAGCCATTCTTGCAGGTTTACAAACAAGTGGCCATCCAGGTTCCCGTTTACGTTTCTCCGAGCCATTCGAAGAACGTCGCAAGTACATGGAAACTCGTTACCCCGAAATGGTCAGTTCAGCCGACAATGAAGCTGCTGTTGATGGTGCAGACGTCGTAGTCCTTGCCGTCAAACCTCAAGTTTTAAAATCTGTTCTCACAACTCTTGCTCCTTCGATCTTGAAGAACCCTTCCATTTTGCTCATTTCGATCGCTGCCGGCATTACCACAGACGCCATGTCAGAATGGCTCTCCTCGGACTCAGTACCGATTGTCCGCTGTATGCCTAACACTCCCGCATTAATCTCGGAAGGTGCAGTTGGCTTATACGCTACTTCTCGTGTCAACACTGATCAACGCACTGTCACTGAATCCATTATGAATTCAATTGCCAAGCAAGTATCGTGGGTTCAAAAAGAACCTCAAATTGACACTGTCACTGGTATTAGCGGTAGTGGTCCCGCATACTTCTTTTTGATTATGGAAGCCATGCGTAAGTATAGTTTAAGCAGTAATTTATAATTTATTCCAGTTTGGGAGGGAAGAATGTGATTATCAGTGATGATAGATAAACAATTGGGATGCGAATGGATAAATGGTTTTGGCCTAGATTTTATTGCTATTTTTTCTAACATGCATATATTATAAATTACCATAGAAAATGCCGGTATCGCAGCTGGTCTGACACCGGAAGATGCAAAGGCTCTGACATTACAAACTTGTGTTGGTGCAGCACGCATGGCACAGGAATCAGAGGATGACTTGGCTACCCTTCGCCGTAAAGTTACATCACCAAAGGGTACAACTGAAGCTGCTGTCAATTCTTTAGAAAACAACAACATCCGAAAAGTTATGGAGGATGCTGTATTTGCTGCTGAACGACGTGGTCAGCAACTTGCTCAAGATCTTTCCAAATAAAAAAATACATAAAACTAACTTGTATGTATTACCAGCAAAAAATATCCACTAATACCCTTTGATCTTTTCCCCCTCTTCTCTGCATATAAAACTTTCGTTATCTCTATCTTTTCTATCACTCTTATTAAACGCATAGCCATAACCATATTTTTCTTCTGTTCCCACCTATTGTCCCCCCAAAAAAAATACTTCGCTTCCCCCATATTTTCGTACAATATTATTAATATTACGCTTTTTTAGCTGTGAAAAATTAACATCATGATTTTATTAATGTGGTAATATGTGGTTTTTATCGATTGATCAGACTAAACCTTTAAAGTGATCTTGTGATCAACACTCCTATATTTGATAACTCTGATAACCTGATATAATTGATCAATGCGCTGGCTATAACATACTTCTTGTGTTCTTGTTATCTATCTTTTTCCCTCTCCGAATGACGCACTATAACCCCGAAATACATTTTCATGGCCCCGGTGACCCACGAATTTATTGGGTAAATTCAGTTTTGAACATTGACCCCTTTTTTCTGTTCTTTTTTTAGAATCATCATATTATGTTTTTTCTCAGTTTTTGCATTATCGCTTTACTCCACCACTTTACATTGTAAAGATGTGTTTTATGACTTCTTCTATTACACCTCCAAAACTCTTTTCTGATTACCATGCTAAACATTGACAATAATATCTAAAAAGAAAAAAGATGCTTTTTCGAATTACATATCTAACCTGGGTAACTGCACACAGCTTGACGTCATATTTCTTGATTTGGAGTCGTTCACTGTTTATATTTCGCTTTTTGTGGTTGTGCAGAAAAATAGAAAATCAACATTGTACGAACATTGAGTGCTCCATATATATTACCAATAATTATTATTTCTTATTGTTATAGTCTATATATTTATTATTTTTTCACGTTCAAATACAAAAGGGAACGACAAACCCACTCTTTTTTAATGGTTCGTAAGTACATTACTAATGAACATCATGTTGCTATCATACACATAATTTGCATAT
The DNA here is from genome assembly GCA_025093555.1 of Circinella umbellata. Taxonomy (NCBI): domain Eukaryota; kingdom Fungi; phylum Mucoromycota; class Mucoromycetes; order Mucorales; family Lichtheimiaceae; genus Circinella; species Circinella umbellata. The sequence goes on along the minus strand of JAIWNF010000045.1, from coordinate 392,695 downwards.
TGCCAACGGAAAATAATATAATTTAACATTTTCTTATATGAATACGTCATGATCGATTATGGGAAATATCAAGTGCGCGCATTAAATGCAATTTGGGGGGAGAGCCTAATTTAGATCTGGTGGTTTGTAGTTTTTTTTTCGGGAAATTACATGACCAATTTTCTTTTGGTCCTGAAAACCCACTTTTTCTTGAAGCTGATGTCCATCCCGGATAATAGATATATATAGCTAAATGTATGATTAAATTCCATAAAATGCCATAAGCAGCTTATTATAGAACGTCCATGTAAAACTTTTTTACTACTAAAATGTCGTAATTTATCGTCTAAAACCAAATTTATAATCACCAAATAAAACATGAGTTTGGCGGTGAACCAAAAAGAAAATCTGGATGTGATAGTTCAAAACTCTTGTTCTATATTATATAGAACGTTATTATAAAGAAAAACTACACTACTCTCTTTTTAAAAGGAATGTAACTATATCCTTTATCGCCGAAGATCCGACGAAAAAATTAGCCGAGTTGATGTTGGGTAAGTTTTTTTCTTTTCTTTTTTTTTCCCTAAAAAAACTTAGTAGTATAGGAAAAAAAGAAAAGAGAGACAGTGTACATTAATGACATATGTTGTCGCACACCTCACTTAAGCCGGTGACCCTGCTTGTGTTTGGAAATACGTCTTATTTTGTGGTTTATTGCCAATGAAAAAGAAAAAGGAAGGTGTTCTTTTTTTGTTTGTGCTCTTGAAAATTCTCATGCAACTGTGTTAAAAAAGCTATACTTTACCAATATCGCATTAGACGTGATCCTTTTTATTTCCGCTCACATAATAATTAGGGTGATGTGAAGCACACGGACCATCCCGATAGAACTCCTTTTTTTGCTTTGGCCATCCCATCCCCGCTGCATTATTTAGTTTATTGATCGACGTGAGCGGTAGTTGATCCAAAGCTACTGCATTATTATATTTGATCAACTGATTACATACTGTAGGGGCCTGTTGCCCTAAATGGTTTATAAATCGTTACTATTCTATGTAGCAGCTGTCTCATCAGATAATATATTGAATATGATGCTTATCAACATATAGTCTTGATACGTATACGAACGATCTTTTTTCTATAGTATTTGACCACTTATATGACGAAAGGATGACATAAGAAATATAATATTTAGACTTGAATTTTTTTATGCAAATAATTTTTTCTTGGGCTTTTACTACGTAACCCCTTTTTTTCCATTTCATGCAATATATAGTATTCCAGTATTATGTAAGCTTTCACAAGTTGTGTATCACATGATAGATCATTAATAGTAAATGTATCTTGATATTCTTGTTATGTTCCACCTAAACAATCTCGTTTTCATACTTACTAATAAGTGAATCTTCGCAACTAGCAATAGTATTATTTTTCTCCTATAAACAGTAAAGTTAAAGTTTTTAAAGAAATGATTCCAGCAGTATCAACTGTAGAGCAGAAACATAATAGCCATCGTCTCATTTTCGAAATTAGAAACATTATCCCACGGTTATATATTAAGAATTGACAACTTCTTTCTTATCATCTGTATCCGATTTCTGACGTCATCTGCTATTATATAAATATATAACAAGATAAACACCAGATCCAATCCAGCCAATGTATTTTTTATATCGAATCATATCGATCATGTATTGGATGATCATTGTTAGGCGTAAATGTATTCACTGTCGTTTTTTTGTTAATCATTTTCTATTCTGAAATCACCAATTGCTATAAATAAACTTTAGTTGAATACAGAAAAAAGCCCGCTAGCTTACATTTATTTTCGCCAAAATTGGCTGTATGCAGAATTTTTGGACAACGTTGTATACTGACTTTATATTTATATCTTCATGACGTAAAAGGTTGATTTCAAAGTATGACAATCAATACACTGTAAGTGCAAAATATATGGAACAGCTTGTTTAGTTGAAAAAGTAAAGAGAAGATCAAAACAGAATTATAAATATAGTATTAGTTTTTGCTATATGACTATTACGTACAGGATGACAGTATTAAATATGCTGACTTATAATGTTACATGAGAATTTGAGGTTAGAAAGGGGGTTTTCTGCTGGCACCAGGATTTTACATATATATATTCCACAATAGGGTACACTCGTTGATGGTATTTCTGTTCATGTAACACCACCTCTATCTTATGTAATGCTATCAGTTGCTCGATTTTATGTGTTTACATTTAAGACGCTCTGAAAGTTGATTGCTCAACAAGAAAATGCTTCTTTTCACTTTCTTTACATAATACACTCTTTATTCGTTGACAAAAGTAATAGTTAGTAATCGCTGCTGATGCAAATAATTTTTTTTAGAATAAATTTATTTGCTTTAATGACTCAATAATAATAGCCAGAGAAAACTAAATTATACGAGTACAAATTAATAATAGAACGAAACAAATACCACCATCATACGTACCTTAACTTTGTCAATCTAACATAAGTAGTACTCTACAGTCAATGACCAGCTCATTCTTACACTATTCTACATATATGTGTGTAATTTATAGAGTTTTTAGTATGCTATTATCGGCGACACTGAAATACGACCAGAGTAAATTTTGACTCTATAAAATTGCTCCAAATGTTTCTATTTATATTTTCTTCAGTTAATTCTCACTACGTACAAAAAGCACAGGATAATATACATATGATATACGTATAAAAAAGCTGTTATTTATTATTGATATATTAGTAATTATGTATATCCTGGTCTCAACAAGTACCAGCTTTTGTGTAACCGATAGTTTCAATGGGAAGTGCATGCAAAAAAATACTGGCACAAAATATAGCTTGGTCACCATTTGCAATCTATGATATATATACTGGTACTGTACAGTCATAAAAGACTAATTGTTTCAAAAAAGGTGTGCGCGGTAATAATGTTCTTTTTACATATGCCTAATTATCGGATGAATAAGATAAACCAAAGTCAGAGACAAAAGTCTAACCTGATTTATAAGTTTCTGGGGGGGGGGAAATAACTGTGGCTGCAGCATAATAGTTTGAAAACAATAAAATGTTGTATCACCTTGGCAACATTTTGTATTTTCTGGTCTTGGTTAGACTATTAACACGAACGAACAAAAGAATCAAAAACACTTAACATATATTTTCTTTTTCAAATCAAAAATTGACTTTTTGTGATTAAAAAGTCTGATTACCAAAATGAAAGTATTTTATATACAAAAAATAATTAAATAAACAACAGAATTTAAAAGAGAATACTACAACGAAGAAAACATAATAATAATAATAATAATAAAATGATTCCATCACAATAAGATAGAAGAAAATGATAAATCATTATGAATGTGTTATAAAATAAATGATAGCTGGTAAAGCAAGTAATAGTTGACTATAATAAAGGGAAAAAGATTAAAGATGAAATAACACTTTTTGTATACATGGTAGAAATATGAGAAAAAGAATTATAAATTCGAATCAATCCCTTTTTGTACCAGACAGTATAAAAGTAATAATAGAAAAGGTAATTATAAAGCTGGTTTTCTTGTTGTTCTTAGCTGTTTGGGTATTAATTAATTATTAACATCATAATTATATAGTAAATAGTAATCTTAGCGTGCAGAAAAATTAAACCTTCTGTCGTCTAGAATTTTCTTCTGTATTATGCGCAACAATATTACGCGGTGGTGCTCGAATGGTGCCCGTCATAGCATTGTATTGAAATTGCTCTTGCTCAACACGACTTTGCGTTTGGCTATGTTCACCAAGTTCAATACTTTGTTCGTGGTGTCGGCTAGCTAGTGGTGATGAAAAAGGGTTGTTTGGAAACCCACTCTCTGCATCTGATTTCTTGCCTAGTGGTGCTAATCGACTGGGTGGGTTTATAAGATCGGTGGCGACGGCTGTATTTGCGCTGCTAGTTGTTATACTCATTCTACTATTTACCCATTTAGACTAATAATAACGACGGTACAGTAACGCAAGTTGTTAGTTCACAAGTTATGATAAAAAAGGCTCTTCCGTAATTCATTCTCTCTTTTTATTTGTTTATTACCATGCGAGAAGCTGATAGATTCGTAATTTCACCACCAGCACTTGATAATACTAATCCTGCCAATGTTGCTACACGGGGGCTAAGAAACGTAAGTAAAAATTATTTTTCTAGTGAGTATCCGTTTTCCTGATAATATTGTCGTTATTGATTAATGTTATGGCTACTTACTTTAAAATTACACCAAAAACAATCAATCCTGTTGCGATGATACCATTAAAGGTCCATATAACTGCAAACGCGAGATTGTATGGAGTATACAGAATGATTGAAGTTCGAAAAGCCCCATAAAGAACAACCACAAGTGAAAAAAGCAAAAGACAAATGGATGCTGTCAAAATAATGATCTTGACTCTGAGCGCACCCAAGGAAAATTTTTCTATATCATCAGCGGTAGCACCAGGTTTGTCAATAAAATGATGACGAAGCAATCCAATTAAACGAAAGCCAGCAAAAAGAATAAGAATACCAAGAAAACTTGTATAGAAAGTCCAAAAATAATATAAAGCGCTGGTAAAAGAGCTTGCAAGTGTAAGATTTTCTTGATCAGCATACACGCCAGCGGCAATTGAACATATATTGTTGGAAATGAATGGTAGCGTAATGGCAGAAAAACAAGCACCGTCAATGATATAAGGTGAACGAATCCAGCTATCGTATATTACTCTACTGCTCTGATTTATTGATTGTTGATATTGTTACGCACAGTAAATATGCAAAAATTTGGGGGTGAGAAAATCTTATGCCATCTTCCACAATTTTTGTTTACAATTGTATTCATATTCGATCAAGCGTCACACAAAGAATACGACTTACATTTGAAAGTGTATGGGCAATACCAAAAAGATAGCAGGATAATGCACCAAAGGCAAATTGCCATGGGAATTCGAAAAAGACTACATATTACACAATTTAAGCAGGAAATAATTATTAGACATATGCAGCATATATTCTGATTTGGCTGTTTCTAACAATACTTACATGAGCGAAATCCACTATTTGGTGCCGCATCTAGAAGAAGAATTGTCGCGTGAATTATCCGTACTACAGAGATATAAGCTAATTAGTTTTCCTAATACTGATGAGCCACACTAGTCATTCTATTTGATAACTTACAGATATGAAAAGCTATACCCATAAGGGCCATACCTAAACAATAATAAAAATAAAAAAAAATGAATCAAGTGTACATATATGATAACTTCTTTTTAAGAAAGAATAAAGTACTGATTTATATATACTTTCTATAGGCTTTGGTCGTGGAATTCCTGTTCTACAATCAAAAAGTGTTTGATTATGATAATATACACGTTGAAACACAATAAAGGCAGCTGCAACAGAAATATATAGTATAATAATTTAGATAACGACTGATTATATAATAAAAACCTTGTTCTGTTTTCAAGTATTATTTTTTCAGTACCTGTTGCAGCAAGTAGACCAGAGGCGATAGCATCTACAATATATACAACTTTTAATGCTGATTCCTCCTCACATCCATGTATTGTAAGGCGCCAATCGCAATGACATATACCACTGTCATCGCATATCCGCAAGAATTCCGTCTGTTCTACATTCATGGGCTGTGCCTTTACGTGTTATTAAAATAATACACTGATAAAATAAAAAGAAACTTAAGTTGATTAAAAGAAAAGAAGGAGAGAGAGAGAAAAATTGCGACAATTGTTGCTCTTAACTAACTAAAATTAGCTTGTGGGGTTTTTTTCACTCAACAATACTATAGACTCCTGTGTTACTAACTTTTCCCCTTCTTTGGCACACACATATGCCCGTAGTTGTACGACATATTTAGTTTTTTCAGATGTTAAAAAATACATAGAATGACTTCTTGAAATTTATTTATTATGTACTGTATACACAAATTTATTTAAGAAAAGTGTGTTGGGGTAAATTTAAAAGTAAAAAGGAAATATTTAATGGTGTGTTAAATAGAGATCAAGAATTTTCTTCGTGTGGGTTTTTACTCATAAATTTGTTTAGTTTCTCTTCCAGTTTATCTATCTTTGTCCATTTTTTCTAAAGATCATCAAGTAATAAAAAGTAAATTTCCTCTTGCTTCCTAAAAAAAAAAAAAGAAAAAATGTGAGGATGACAGCATTTGAACGTTCAGCTGACTGAAAACATTTTCCATCCTAAGAGTATCTCATTAGCAACTGACACAAATGTGGTGATGTAGCCAAATATATTGTTGACACAGTTGTTGACCGAAAAGAAGCTCTTGCTGACTGCACGTGTCACTTTTTCTAGAGACCTGTTTGGCAGGTTGTGCTTGAATTTCGAAATTTCCAAAAATTTATAATGATTAGTTAAAAATACAAACCCAATTTCAAATGTGTAATATTATATATATATATATTTACCTGGAGAAAGTCACCATTAAATACAACAGTTTTCCATCAAAAGGAACGTGTTGAAGAGCAGGGTCAACAATGCGCTTGATATCTTGGACACTTCTATTTATTGTTTCAATAAGATCACGACTTATCGTTGATGCTTCATCCCAGACATTAACGTTGGCCATGGAAGCAAACCTACTTGCGGTATTAGAATCTGGCATAAACTTGCACACAAACGTTCGATGTATTTTTACCCAAAACACTGGAAATCAAGCTTGCAGTGGCGATTGAAGAAAACCGAATTATTTTCACGGTAATCAAAATGAAGAAAAGCACAACTAAATATACAGCATCAGTATTGGTAGTTGAGGCTTTGAAATATGCGTATATATTTTCTGAACGGCTAAATGTAGTTTCCACCAACTATAAAATGCTCCAGATATTTCAATTTCATACTCTCTCTGCCAAAAGTGGCAATTTTGAAGTCAAAACTTTTTTAAAGATGGAAAAGAAAAAGTAATCCATTACTTTGGTTGTAAAAGACCCCAAAGGTACTAATATTGGATGTTTTTTATGGTTCATTGTAACCCTTACATAAACAATTTTTCTTATTTTCTATTTTTATACTTATTTTATATATATATTTGTTGACTACACACTAAACGTAGTATTTGAATTTAATAACAACTGAATTCACATTATAAAGACTCAATACATACAGACATAATATCTCTGTACTAGATTTGATTATATTAAAATCATTATCGCTTAACATATATTATCTCAAAAGAACTTGGGAAATCTTAATAAAGAATTACGTTGTAATATACAATAATATTACTGGTGCTCACTATAGAAATACATAAGCATCTGTTGTAGCTGAATAAATATATCTACGTACTTATAAATTTAATATAAAAACATCCACACCGGCTACATCATAACGATATGGAAAAGTAATAAGAATTTGAAATTTTTGAATAAAATTGCAGATTATAAGGAGTGTACATCACTATACTTATCTAAAGCTGATTGAGAGATGTTGTAGCCAAAAAAAAGTTAATATTTTTTAAACTTGGTTGTATATGGAATCAACATTCAGACACAAGTTCATGTAAGGAGTTTTTTAACATGCTCAGTAGCTCAGCCCAGTTTTCTTTGAAGCAAAAAGAAAAAAAAACTAAATTCATAGACAATATTATGAAAGAAATACAACAATGTGCTGTTCACAAATGAAGAATAAACTTTATAAAAAGTTATTTAAGTATATCGGACAAATATATGCATCATATTTAATTCCACTAAATCCGTGCACTCCTTTTCTGTGAATAAAATATGACGACACATCATCCTGCAGATAATGAAAAAAATGTTTATAAGAAAATATTTCACCATTGACATTATATGCGTTGTTTCGTAGCTATTCATAAAAAGGTGCCTATCACTAGGAACTTAGTGTAACATGGTAAGTATTTTATATTGAAAATGGTAAAAAAAAAAGCGTGTGAATACAATTTTCAGGTAACCATTATATGTCTATATTTTATAACAACTCTGCTTTTTTTCTGAGATACTACGAAAACCCTTCTACTCTATGTATATACTCCCATGGCACCAACATTTATGTCCTTTCTCACCTGTCAACCAATTATATGGTACATTTCACTTGTAATCGCCAATAATTTCCACTGGTTTCTAAAGGCTTCAGCTTCACACTAAATCAATATTTTCTAGATCCATACTTTAAGTATTATTTTTAAGCTTATTATAAACAGTTATTAAAGTTTAGAAAGTTGTAAAAATGTTTTAAAAAAAAGCTGAAGCTTGTCAAAGTTGGTCGGTCATAGCCCATTTCAGACCATTTTGGATGGGCAAGAGACAAAATTGAAAGATGAAAACTACATATCGGAGTTCTCAAGCATAGGTGGAGCAAATCACGTGATAAGAGTAGTAGGTGAAAATCTTAGAATGAGCTGTATCACAGTATCACAATATTGGAATCTAAGGCCATAATATAAAGATAAGAAACTACGGAAAAAAATTTTTAGTCCACTAAAATATACATATATTTGATAGAGTTTACTGCATTTAATATTGATGCTTAAACAGATTGATTGTACTATATTCCTCACATGTATAAGCTTCTTATTACAGTAGTGTACTGTGATTATTTTTGCTATTACTTAAAAAGAAATAAGAAAATAGAAAGTTCTAAATATAAGTGCTAATATTAATTGCAGAATTGATTCTGCAAAGAATACAATACTAAAGGCAATGTAATACTAGGTACATAGACAAGTTTCTTGATTTTGGTTTATGCAAAACACAAGAAAAAAAATGTAAAATAGGGAGGGAGTCAGTTTTAAGTTTTAAGCTATGATATAAGACTATTGAGTAATGTAATGTAGCTATCTACTTAAATTTATAAATACATATTAGTGTTTTATCAGAACATAATCATACCATAAGCCTACAAAAGAAGTAGTAAAACTTATTAAAAGTTTTACAACTTTATGATGGCGCAAAAACAACTATATGTAAAAGTAATAACTGTAACACAAATCACCAAATAAAGAAGCAGATTTTAAAATTGAAAAATTGAAATAAAATAAATTATTGGCGATTACAAGTGAAATGCACCATAGATATACATACATAGTTTATAAAGTCTGGATTATTTTTTTGTCTGTTACGTATGGCAACTTAATAATATAATTACTGTATATGTTGACAAGACGAGGACCAAGATCTTACTAGTTATAGCCGAATGAGACTACCAAATGAAAGACAACTTGCATATGGTAATATTTTTCTTTCTTTTATTGTTTATCTATATATGGTATTTATAGTTTTCTAAATATACGGAAACCTTCCGAGAGTATTACTTTCTTTTTATAAATGAGACTCTTAAACAACAACTTCTGAATCGAAGCAATTTTCCCCTCTCACTTGAGGAACAGTGACTTCTTTGTACAGCTGATTTCCGGCAAGGGACTCGTGTTGACACAAACCACTTTTGTTAGAGTTACCTTAAATTGATAGATATACTATAAGATATAAACACTCTATATAGTATAAGTTATGCAAGTTTGATTTTTATGAAATGCATTGATTACATAAAGGTACCTACTGTCAGGCTATATATGTCCAGGTCTCCCAATTATGTTTAGTTTTTGCCTCCTACATAGAAGTGAACAACTGTTGCTGTTGAAAACATGTTTTTTTAGGTGATTGAGTATTTTGTAAATATAAATATCGATTACTGTACTTAAAACTGTTGGGCGAAAAAACAACACAACAACGTAGCATTCATTTATAAACAAATTATACGTATAAGTAAATTAATGATAAAAGTGATCTTCATGTTTACTTTCTCGAGTGTGTTCGTAATATAAACTGCTTGATATGATATGGTGTGATCTTATCATATGTATTTCTAAATTTCTTCTCTTCTTGAATTGCTTATAGTGCCGTTAGTATCTATGGTAACTTGGCTTATGTAGAGAAAACATACTAGCTCGCAGTAATTATAACATATGTTTACTATCCCTCAGACTCTGCGAACTTGTGTCGTTTTTGCTTTATTATTACTATTATTATAAAGAGAATTTGTTGTTTGTTGGCCTTTACGAACTTGATCGTGCCAGAAGCAAATCTCAAAGACCCTGAAATATATATAACCTTTGTATAACGGGATAATATGCAAGAAAAAAAAATCTCAGCGTTTTAAAGATTTTTTTTTTTTGGTTTTAATGGTAGCTTATGTCCCAGAAGAAAGTATCTCAGAAATAAAATAAACTGTTAATGGTGATAGAATATAAGAAAAGAACAACAATTACATGGGAAAGAAAAAAAAACGATCTCATCTGCTCATTGGTTTAAAATCGGTCATCTTTGTACCACATTTTATGGTAACTTGGATTTTTTTTTTGCCGCGACAACATGTAACATCGAACGATGTGCTACTGATGTATAAATCCTCCACGTGTGTGACATATCTTAAAATTTTGCTCTTTATCACTCTGACGGCTTGTCACATTCTTCAAGGAAAGAAATCTAGTTTCGAAAATCTATTTGATTATTTTCAATTCATGTATATTCTACAATAAATTGTTGCTTTGATAACGAAACGACAGTACAAAGTTCTATTTTAGTATTCTATTTACCATATATACTTGTAAACATATATCAATATATTATGTTTTCTTCTCTTATAGTTTGATTGGGTTACCAAGGAAACGTACCTGTAAATCAAGAAGCGTCAGTGCGGAGCAGAACAAATTGTACGTAACACCATAGGTTGTGTTTATTTTGACGTATGACAGATTATTATTCTATGAGAACAGAGAGTAACATTTGCAGGTTACCAAAGTTTCTCGGAACTCAATTGTTGACATCTCACTTCTTTTTTTTTTCCCTTTTGAAAAGAAAAAATTATTACTATTATCAGCCATGAACAAATAGTATATAAGGACACAATAATTTCACTTTTTTTTCAACGTATTTTGCTACTCCGGAAAAAAAACGATGGAGAAAACTGCAGTGCCCAGTTCAGATACAAGAGAAGTACTTGATGAAAAGACGCAGCAACACCAGAACGATGATATCAAAAACTTAGATACTGAATCTGCCCTCAGTGGTGCCAGTTCATGGTCTATTTCTAGCATACTTGAAAAGCAACTTGTCCGGTATATAGATATAATTATACTTTTATATATATGAACATACTTAAAAACATTTTTTTATGATCCATAATGAAAACCCTATTTACCAGTTATATTTTTCTTTTGTAACTATATCAAAACAGCAAATTAGATACATGGTTAATTCCTTTACTTGGTATCATGAAAATGCTTCACGGTTATGAACGGTAAGCTATCATATGGCATACTGCATAACATTATTTTTTTAGTTTATATGAAAACTTATTGAATTCATTATTTTTTTTTTCTTTTTTTTTATTAAAGAACGGTAATTTCAAACGCAAAATTAGGTGGGTTAATGAGCGATATTTCCTTAACAGATAGTCAGTATCTTTGGTGTTTGTCGATTTTCCAAGTCGGTTATATTTTATTGAACGTTCCATGTAATATCATCATTCGACGATGGAAACCATCCATCTTTCTTGCAATCTTAACACTGTACGTTTTATTTTCTTCTACCTTTTTTTTTTTTTTGGTTTTTACAGAAATATACAATAAAACAACATGAATATACATTAATGATAATTTATAGACTTTGGGGTATTATTGCTATGAGTACTGCTGCTGCAACAACCTTTATTGGTCTTTTTATGGCACGCTTTGCCATGGGTATTGCTGAAGCAGGCTTTTTACCCGGATCTGCGTAAGTTGTAACAATTCTTTCCATCGAAAGTTCAGGCTGTGTAACAAGAATGCAGTATAGTTTTACTAAACTAAACTCCTTTTTTTTTTTTAACTTCTTTCAAAAGATATGTGTTATCAATCTGGTATACCCGTAAAGAATTAGCACGACGCTCTGGATATTTATTCATTTTGAGTTGTCTCTCAGGTGCTACAGGTGGTTTGATTGCTTACGGTATAACTTACATTTCTACAGAAAAATTAAACTCATGGCAATGGTAAGTTTTATATATTACTTTTCTTTTAAAAGAAAAAGCCAGAACTTTATATCTTTATTATTTTATTGAAGCATGACTAACATCTTACCATTTTTTTTTATCTTATGAAATATGTAATATAGGATGTTCATTATCGAAGGGTCACCATGTATTGTATTTGCTGTAATTACTTACTTTTTGTTGCCTGATAATTATACCAAAGCAAAATTTTTGACTGATGAGCAAAAGCAGTTGCAAGAAAAGCGTATGGAGATTGGTAAGTAATACGATATTTAAGTACGGTAAACCAATATTGATTTTATTTATGATAATTAATATGACGACGACATTGTGTCGCTTTACAATCAATAGATCAAGGTGCTGCTGGAGATACTTCATGGTCATGGGCTCAAGTACGATCCATCTTTACCGACTGGAAGATTTACATGTATGCAATTATTCATATTTGTACTAGTGTTACTGGTGCTGGTGTTTCTCTTTCTTTACCATCTCTCATTAACGGTATGGGTGATTGGGGAACGGATGTTTCACTTGCTTTGACCACTCCTCCCTATGCATTGTCGTGTATTCTTATCTTTATCGGTGCATGGTCATCAGGTAAGATAATCGCTCTTTTTATTTTTATATAACACTCCATGGTGATCGAAAAGCATATAATTACCTATAACACCATTTTGTTACTTTCTTTAATTGTAGATCGATTTCTTGACCGCTCAATCCATTTAGTTGCTGGAAATCTTCTTTGTGCCCTGGGTTACTTACTGATGATGTTTGCACCACTTGATTCAGTAGGTGCTCGTTATTTCGCTGTATGCGTTGCTCTTGGTGGTAACGTAAGTATATAGTATAATTTTTATTTTATATCTACATACATGTTACCGTAAATGCAATGAAAGCATAATACTCATGGTTTATCCTATAATATCTTTACAGTATATGGTTTTCCCAATTAAGATTGCATGGTACAGTAACAACTTTTCTGGTTTAACAAGACGTGCTATTGCTGTAGGTGTAATTGCCAGTGTTGATTCCATTGGATCAGCCTTTGGTTCTCAAATCTATTTCGATGGACCCAACTATTTCTGGGGCAACACTATTGGATTAATTTGTATCGTTGTACAAATTATTGCCGTAATTGTTTTGCGGTTACTTCTTCAACGTCAAAACAAGAAGCGTGATGCCATGACACCAGAAGAAAAAGAACAAGAAATCTCAAAATATGATCCACATTTGATTGGAGACCGTCATCCTGAATTCCGTTATGTATTGTAAAACAAATGTAAATATTATTGACAGTAATCAATATAATAATACTAATATAAATGATAATATACCACTTGGCAAACCCCCATTAATTTCTTTCATACTTTTAATATATTCTTACCTCTTTAATACCTTATAAGATAACCGTCAAATAAATAAAAGCTGGTCTAATATATAATATATATAAATGTCATTTTTTTTTTGCAATGATACTGAAAGTTTTGTATGCATAAAGAAAAAGAATCTGGTGACTGATGATCTAATCTCCGCACTGACAGCACAAAACAAACAAAAAAACTGATAAAAATAGAGACCGGAAAGAGTTCTATAAAGATGTTCAAACTCCAGCTGATTTCGGATGGATACTGAGCCCTCGAGTTAGAACATTACTATTTTACATCGCATAAATTGTATTTTCATATATCATCAATATATAGGACGGCATTTATAAACGGTCTTTGAACAAAAAAAACACACGGGTTTATAATTAACAACGTTTTATGCATGTGATGTATGGATATCAGATATATCAAAGAAACCAAGTAAAGACTTTAAAAGACTTACATTTTATAGTCATGGAAAACCTCCTTGGAGTACTAGAGCGATCATGGTCTTTGTAAGTTATATGTGCTTAAATTATTTGCGAATTAGGTAAAGTAACCTATATGAAAGAGCATTAGTAGAAAATGGTTCATCATAGTGATAGTGGTCTACGTTGACTGACAACAATTATGAACAATTGAGCTCAATGGTTTATTAATAAACAATGCGTGTATTATGACCTGGTTATTTTTACATACACAAAACTAACCACACCACACGCAAAAAAAATCGCGCTAACCAAGTTGGATCTGCGTCCAAATAATAGAAAAGACCAAGTTTTATATAATTTTTTTTATAGCCAATGAATTAATCGGATCAAAAGTTTCTGTGTTATGTTCCGTTAAGAACGTAGGCAAAAGAAAGAAATTAGGATTTATAAACCGATAAGGTCTTTTTGAATAATATTAATAAAAATAAAGAGAGTGAAAACAAAAAGATATAGAGATAATTAATTCGAAAAATGGGATTGCGAGCGGGATTTGGTGAGATGGTGGTGTTGATAATGATGATGATGATGCTAACGGGTTAATAGTGTACATTTTTTGAAAGGTTGTATATTATTATTGTATATGTTGATTACAAAGATTAAGTAGTAAGCTTGCTGTACAAAAGAGGGGTATATTGAATAACAGTCATTGCTGATAATGCAATGATACTAAGCAAAATAATATCTTTAAAAAAAATAAAAAGTAAGTATCAAAAACTCCAAGTGATAGAAAAAAAAAAGAAAAACAGGTAGAAAAACTACTTACTGAATAAAGCCTTCTCCCAAGGTTCTAACATGTACAATACACTTTGTACTTCGTACTTGTAGATTAATGTCGAGATTGAACTTGAAAGTCCTTTATTAGATGTAGATGCCATGATGTAGAATATAGAAAAAAGGGGGTAAAAGATAAATAAGAAAAGAGAAAGGAGAGAGGAAAACTTGGGGCAAAAAAAGAAAAGACTCTGTGAGACAAGAGTTTGATTCTCAGTCTCGGGTTTGAAAGTTTCCTTGGGTTCCCCATTTATCGCCAAGGCTCTTATCCAATAGTTTAGTATAACAAGCCTCTTTTTTGTTCAAAAAAGGAAAACTTCAAACTAATAAGTGGATTGCTTGCATGATTTATCCCTTGGATTAAAAAGTCGATAGCCTTTTTTTTTTAAAATGGTTCAACCGTTTAAGCATAGTATAGTTTTTTAGTAGTTGTAAATGGTATAAAGATAGAGCTGTTTTATTTGAAAAGGTATATTATCAATTAATAAATTGGGATAACTTGCTGCTCTTAAACTCTATATGTAGATAAATATATCAAACAGTTAAAGCAACATTAATAACAAGGAAAAAGATGGCGAGGGAAATTAAAATCAACTGGTTTTCGCTTTAAAGTGGCCACTTATTACATCGATATTAAACTATATCAGTTGAATAATTCACCATTATTCTTATTATAGTCTTTCTTTCTTATTCACTCTATAATAATAATTATATACTTTTCTGTTATGTATTTGGAAATATTGAATGGTTATAACATAATGATCAATAATTACAAATAAAAAGTTGATATATTGAACATTTAGCATAAGTAGATTTCTCGCATTGGTTTTTGTACAGTCTCCCCCCTAATTGTTGACCAATTTTGGTGTATACAAAATCTTATTGGACACAAAAGACCATCCATATCGGACTTTAAATCCACCGCAGAGCCCATGGAAGTACCGTCGCCGAGCAATCCAAAGGTCCTTCCTTTCAAACATTATGGTAAGTAAGGGTACCCTATAAGAAATTATTAGGAATTGATGCATCTATTCATTAGAGGATGTTGCATGTGTGTGTGATAATGGATTCAACAAATGGATGGATTGATGTATCGATGGATGGATTAAAAAAAAAGAGAGAGAAAACGAAAAAGACGATGGATCAACTATCTTGGAAACGAAACATTATTGAATCGCGAATAACGAAATTCTAATTTATTATTAAAATTGATTTTTTATTTATAATTGTTATTATTACAATAATTATTATTAATAGGCTGAACAGCAAACTTCGAGAAAGAGAACTTTCCGCAAGTTCACCTACCGTGGTGTCGACCTTGACCAACTTTTGGATTTGTCCTCTGAACAATTCATGGAGTTGGTTCATGCCCGTGCTCGCAGACGTTTCCAACGCGGTTTGAAGCGTAAGCCCATGGGTCTCATCAAGAAGCTCCGCAAGGCAAAGAAAGAAGCTGCTTCTGACGAAAAGCCTGCTACTGTCAAGACCCACCTTCGTGACATGATCATCGTTCCTGAGATGATTGGTTCCGTTGTTGGTGTTTACAACGGTAAGGTCTTCAACCAAGTCGATATCCGTGCTGAAATGGTTGGTCACTACTTGGGTGAATTCTCGTAAGTTTTAAATACATATAATATTATATTTTGTTATATTATGAGTGAAAAGGATGTCCATATATATATGGATAGTAAGAATACATACAAATAGGTTACTAAAATGAAATGTTTCAATTTATATAGTATCTCCTACAAGCCCGTTCGTCACGGTCGTCCTGGTATTGGTGCCACCCACTCTTCGAGATTCGTTCCTCTTAAGTAAAAGGATTCTCAAAAGAGAAATAAAAATCAGTACAATCTTGTCTTTTTTTTGTACTAGTCAAAAAAATACAATTACAACATAATTTTATTATTATTGTTATTTATGAGTTGTGTGGTCATTGATTGAGCAATTGCGTATTTGTATAGTTTAAAAAAGGGTACGATTTATTATTTTGGAAGTAGACTTATATATGCTAATATGAGTAAGACTGTTTGTTTTTAAATGTGGATTGGATGTTCAATTTAAGCAAAAGCGAATGCTTTGTTGGGATGATGGTGATAAAACATATCGTTAGGGAACACGCCACCATCACCTAGAGATATTTATAAGTTAACAACTTTTTCGTCTTTAAGGACTATATTCAATTTATTATGCAAGAGCATAGTTACCAGTATTTTTTGGAGCAGCTAATCGTGGACTATATCCACCATCCTTCTTCTTTGCTGCCATTGATAAGGCTTTATTGGGATGGTGATGGAAATACATATCGTTCATTACATCTACGCGTCCTACAAATAGTACAATAGAACATATTAGGCTTTTACTTTAATAAATGTATTTTTTTAAGAAATAAACTTACCATCACTATGGCTTGGATCATTCTTAGCTGCCATTGCCATGGCTTTGCTTGGATGATGATGGTAATACATGTCGTTCTTTACATCCACACGACCTTTCAAATGAAAATAAATCATGTGAGATTTCTACCATAACAAATGTGTTTTATTTTTCTAAAGTGCTTACCATCACTATGACTAGGATCATTCTTAGCGGCCATTGCCATGGCTTTGCTTGGATGATGATGATAATACATGTCGTTCTTTACATCCACACGACCTTTTAAATAAATAGAATACAACAAATAAGTAAAATACCAGCTGCATTTTTTTCCTTCAATAAACTCACCGTCATTATGGCTTGGATCATTCTTAGCTGCCATTGCCATGGCTTTGCTTGGATGATGATGGTAATACATATCGTTCTTTACATCCACACGTCCTTTTAAATAAAATATAGAGTCTATGAGATTTCTACAATAACAAATATGGTTTTTTTTTCAAATAGGCTTACCATCACTATGGCTTGGGTCATTCTTAGCTGCCATTGCCATGGCTTTGCTTGGATGATGATGGTAATACATATCGTTCTTTACATCCACACGTCCTTTTAAATAAAATATAGAGTCTATGAGATTTCTACAATAACATATATGGTTTTTTTTTTCAAATAATCTTACCATCACTATGGCTTGGATCATTCTTAGCTGCCATTGCCATGGCTTTGCTTGGATGATGATGGTAATACATATCGTTCTTTACATCTACACGACCTTTTTAAAATAAATAAAATATAACTTGTGAGTACATCAATAACAATTGTATTTTCTTTCTTAAAGGAATTTACCGTCACTATGGCTCGGATCATTCTTAGCCATTGCCATGGCTTTGCTTGGATGATGATGATAATACATGTCGTTCTTTACATCCACACGTCCTTTCAAAATGAATAGAATACAGCATATGAGTAAGATACCCGTTATGTTTTTTTTTCTTAAATAAACTTACCATCATTATGGCTTGGATCATTCTTAGCTGCCAGTGCCATAGCTTTGTTAGGATGATGATGAAAATACATATCATTCATCATATCTACTCGGCCTACATGTATAATAATAATGTTACATAAATTTCATGTTTTTTTTTTCAGGCAAACTAATCGTTTCTTTATTTCACTTTCTCTCTTTCTTTTTCGTTTTTTTTTTTTTTTTTAGTACCATCATCTTTACTGCCTGTTACACCTATAACAGCATAACCAATAAGTAATGGGATGGCTACTACAGTCCAAATACTTTTCATTATATGATTTTTTATTCAAAGATTTTTCTTGAAAAAAATAATAATTAAAAAATAAAAAAAGAGAAAAGTAGATTGAAGGGATGGGGGTTGGAACAAATAAGCAAAGCCAAATTTCTTTGATTTGATCATGGGTTGAAACTTACCCCCCCCATCTACGTATCATTATCTACAACTTATGAAATGTTGAGGGGTGGGGTTAATGATGAAGATATAAACCCTTGGATTCAAAATAGATGGTTCCTTTTTTTTTTTGATCTAAATGTAATGCTTATCAAAACATGTATTAATAGGATAACTTTTATATACGTTCCATAATAGATGGTGTAAAATACAATGAAATAAATTCCCTGATTTGCTAAAAAGCCTGTGTACCCACCAGGTTACATTTTTCTTTATATTGAGCTCAAATAAAAAATTAGCCAATATAAATTATTTGAGGTTGATATAAAAGTTTGTAGTCATAGTAAAATTGGGGGTAGTGGTGGTGGTGGTGGGGGGTTGTTTGTTCATGACATCGAATAACTTAGTAACTGAAACGAGGATGAAAAGAGATAGTTAAACAAAGAACCTAAAAGATGCTTTGGGCGGAGCTGTTCTATGACAAAAAAAGCAACATTCTCTTTTTTTTTATTAAACAAAATTATTGACCCGCATTATATATATAATACTTCACTCACTTTTTATATAGTTTTGCGCATATGACGGATGGTCCAGGCAGGATTGCTTCGGATACAACACACCTTTCACGGTCCACCATTTCTGATCGATCGGCCAATTCAACATCCTCACAAACACCATTAAATCAACAAACGAGTAATTATAATTATAATAATGGTGAATCCAGTAATAGCAGCAACAAAAAAGAAGAACCACAACATCCCGAAGAAAACACAACCTATTTTTTATTAGACATTAATGACGAGGACGATAATAATTATGACAGCAGCTTTGACATTCGATCCAATCGACGTTCAGCTAGAAGTAATGTCAGTGTTAGGAGTAATAGTAGTAGCAGTAGTAGCAGTTCTTCAGGCTCTAGTGTTTCAGCTCAGGTTGTTATTGATCATGGCAATTCGTTACCGCGACGATTGGATAAACGGATCGCACGTCGATTAGGACGTTCCGACAATGAAGAATCAGAAAGTGACTATGCATATAGTTATACACCACGTCCACAGACTGGTCAAGGCGAAGAGGGGGAACGTGTGACACATCCATGCTCAAATGATGACGATAACGACCCAACGAGTGGATCAAAACAACAACAGCAACAACAAATGAATATCACATCACCTACAGGGAGAGATGATAGCGATGATTATCATCATCATCAACTGAATCAACGAGATAATTCAATCAAGGATGTTCAGGGAATGACTGTTTATACTGACGAAGATGATGATTTAATGGAAGAAGTACCAAGTTGGGATCATGGACGAATACGACGCCATGAAGATGACGAATTGCATGAAAATAGTCCTTATGATGGTGAAGATGAAGGTATTCCTCATCAACATCGACATCACAATCATCATCGAAAACCAAGAAAACGAATTAATCGACTTCGACAAGAAGAATTACAATCTCATTCTTGGAGTCGTCGTGAAAGTCAACAAAATGTTCGTCGATCGGGTTTGACGAGTGAAGAGGCTTTACAGTAATCATCATCAGTTTTTTTTTTGTCAATCATACTACAATCCCTTTTTTTTTTTTTTTTCTTTTGTGAGATTTTTTGTAAAATGAACTAATAATTAATGTTTCAATTAGAAAGTTACTGTCTGTTGCAACCCAGATTTTAGAAGACAAACGAACACAGATTGCCAAAAAAATATGTAAGTTTATAACAAATGGGTTTTTGATCTAGATTTGAAAAAGCATTCAAGTTAAAAGTTATACTCATATAGATTTTTTTTATAAATTATTAAAGCTGTGACAGATTGGGTATTTCGTCCATGGACACTACTTGGTTTGTTAACTGGATTTGCGCTATTGACATTTTATATCGCTGGTTATTTTGTAAGTGATCCATATCAATTCCGCTTAACAGGTGCACTTGTCGAAGCATTATTAGTTTTGGCAATGGTAGCATGGAACGGATATTTATACCATCGAGAACAAAAAATGACGCTATATGAAATGACAAATCGAGCGGCGACAATTATTGAAGCTTTAGAAAGAAGTGGCATGAATATGGTTCAGGTCAGTTAATTTGATCATAAGTATAAAAGATACAAAAACCCATTTCATTCACACGGTATATATATATATGCATATAGGATACTCGAATACCATTTATTCCATCCATGTCTGTTGCCAGAGTAGTTCGAGACGGTGTTGTACGTATATTTCCTGTCAATTTACTCGTGGAAGGAGATGTTGTTGAAATGCTTTATGGAGACGTAGCACCTGGAAGAATGAAGTATATACATAAACCTACGACAGGATCAGTGAATGATCTTTCCAATATCGAACAACTGCAACAACAAAACGATACTTCATCTAAAGAAGAAGGAGCATACCCATTAGAAACTAGAGAATATTATCTTGCTAAAGATCAAGTATTTAAACCATCCTTTTTTGGTATACCACCCCCAACAGGTCTTTTAGAGGAATACCTCAGAGCACGTGGACGACATCAATTTATCTTACTCGAAACACCCCTCGAAAAAAACATGCGCGTAGCCCTTGCTCCAAAACGACCTGATACCGTTTTGACAGTAGAAGCACGCGTACTTGAAAAGATTTTTTATCGTTATATTGTTTGGATTGTCATTGGTGTTGAATTAATGATTAATTTGCTTCGATTCGGTCTCAGGGATAAACTTGTCAATGAGTTTCCAACAGATCAACTTTTAGAATTGGTATCAGCTATGCCCTTTTATTCAATTTTGCCATTATTACCCTTTTGTTTACCAAGTTTGTGGTTGGTTGCACGAAGTTTTGGAAATGCACAATTATTAATTTTATTTGAGGCACTTCAAATTTCCAAGACTGAATATGAAGATGATGATGAAGTGGATGAGTTTGATACAGAAGCTCCACCACCAACAAAAGATGTTGAATTGAGTCCTAGTAAGTTTCTATCGAATATCTTTTTCACGTTTCTTTTATTTTCGCTAATATTTTTCTTTTTGTTTTTTGTGATAAATTAGATGTTGTGTGGGATCGATTTTGTTCGTTATTAATTAAATGGGATCGACTGTCCTTGACCAGATCAACAAATTTACTCGAGTCACTTGGAAGTACCACAGTTATTTGTTCTTTGGATAGAGAAGGGACAATTGCAAATGTAATGTATTCGTTTATAAAAGAGTCAGGTGAAAAGGGAACAAATAGCTAATTTCTTGAAATACTATATAGCCTTTTCCTACTGTAGAACAATTAATGTTTCCTGATAAAGATGATATTCGATATTTAGACGTAGAAGATGATTCTGATGAAGAACTTGGACTTAAATTTGAAGATAATGATTGGGAACAATATATTCCGTATGTAAAAAATCGAATAGAGCAATATATATATATTAAAATATGATTCCTAACATTTTGTTATCATACAAATATATAGTTCTTTAAAACCAGTAGGATTAAACTTCATGTTGAATACTAATTGTGGCGTGCTACAAGGAAGAAAACGATCTGAATATCATCGACGTCGTTCCAAGCTACATGTTTATGGACGTACATCACCTGCAAGACAAAGTAAGTAGTATTTATTTATTTGTGTATAAATGATATTTTCCTTCCATCTTGGATATCTTAATAAACATAAAAATGATTCTTTATCACAGCATGTTTATGTAGACTTGGAAAATGTATTGGTTTTAAAGAAGAGGCACTCAGATCATTTGCTTTAAGAGCTGAAATATATGCATTTGCTCCATACCATGAAATACCTAATGCAACACGTTATCAATATAGTCAATATTATCAATTCGAAGTACCTAATGCATTATCTACTGTTTTTGAAGAAAGATCATCAGGTTTGTAGTTAATGAATTACTATTACTATAATTATTTGTTCTAACATAACATCTCAAATTGATATATATATATATATATATAGGAAGTTATCAACTCTTAACCGATGGTCACCCTTCTCTGGTACTTGACAAGTGTTCAGATTATTGGGATGGCAATGGATTACAAACAATGTGTCATACTGTAAGTAGGAAAATAAAAAAAAAAGGTTACAATGTTTTTTTTTTTTACTCATATATCGTATCGATTCACTTTTTTTTTGTTATTTTAGATGGAAAAAAAGATTAATGATTTTTTTCAAAATGCTATGGTACATGATATGCAATGTATTGCTTATGCCTATCGACCGATTAATACATTAGATGGACATCGAATTCCATTTTTAAATCCTGTGGATGATGATACAGAAGATCCTGGTTGTGCATTTGTTGTATTACCCTATAAACCTCCTAGTTCAGATACTTCTAGTTCAGACAGTAGTAGTACTAGTAGTAGTAGTAGTAGTAGTAGTAGCACTGAAAGTGAAGAAATAGTACCATCTCCAGCATCTCGAGCCATTGCAACGAATCTTGCTCACGTAACCGAATCACCTTCAATATCATTTACTGATGCACCATTACCTTTAGAAAATGATAGTAGTCAAGAAGAAGAAGAAGAAGAAAAAGAAGACTTACTGGCCGCACCATCATTAATAAGTAAACGTCGCCGACGAAAACGGTTATCAAAAGCATCCATAGCCACCGCTGATACGGGGGGTACGACTGATTATTCATTTGAAGAAGATGTACCTGTAGATGAAGAACAAGAAGAAATGTTTTATAAAGAAGTTGTCAAAGGTCAAATTTTCCTTGGTATGACAGCCATGTGTCATCAACCAAAACAGGTAAATATATACATATGAACACAACAACCCCCCCAGCGTATTATTTTTATTATTATTACTATGGATGGTATTAATTATAAAAAAAAAATTAAAATTAGAACGTTGTGGACTTTATTGAAGATTTAGGTTTAGCAGGAATTCGATTTGTTAATTTTTCTCCTACAGCAGAAAGGGAATCCAAAGGTAAGATTTTTTTTTTTTTAAGAAAAAAAAAATAACGTTGAGTTTAACTAAAAATAAAAAAAATTAGCATTTGCCGAAAGATTGGGGTTAGAAACCGATTGGAATAGTTGTATATTACTTTCAAGTCCAGATGATGAAAATTGTGGTAATGGATATCTTCAAACACATGATATAAAAGCTCAACTTCCACGTGGAATCGATCAAATTCGTCGACATCTTGAAGATGTAGATGATATTCCACTTCATGTGTCATTATTTGCTGAATGTACACCAGAAGCTATCAAGGAAATGATTCGTATTTTTCAAGATTATGGTGAAGTTGTTTGTTGTATTGGTAATGCACTAAATGCAAAAAATACTGAATCATTTGCATTAGTAAGTGTTTTTTAAACCCCCCCTTCCCCTTGTCTCATGCAGTGATTTAAACCTGGAAAAAAATATTTTATTTTTATTAGGCTGATATGAGTATTGCTATGGAACCAATGCATACTCGAGCTCAAAGTAAAGGTCGTTTATCATTAAGTGGACGCCAACCACCATTAGCAGTAGGAGCTTCGTTAGTAAGCTTACCGTGTGGATTATTCATGCAATATGAAACCAGCTTGTACGCCGTAACACAAATGATTCGAGATGCAAGGAGGTTAATGAGCTGCATTCGAATGGTAAGATCAACAAAAAAATTTAACTAGAATAAGGGTATTTACACGACAGACACATTCTTTTTTATAATAGGGATTCGCTTTTTATGTTGGTGCGTGTATCTCAC
The DNA here is from genome assembly GCA_025093555.1 of Circinella umbellata. Taxonomy (NCBI): domain Eukaryota; kingdom Fungi; phylum Mucoromycota; class Mucoromycetes; order Mucorales; family Lichtheimiaceae; genus Circinella; species Circinella umbellata. Next base: position 368,568 of record JAIWNF010000045.1, on the reverse strand, counting down.
TCACATTGATACAGATTCTATGTTCCTGTATGCTATTACCATCTCCACTGACAGGTTATCAAATTCTATGGATTATGTGGATTATATTACCTATTCTTTCTTTGTCAATGTTATTTACCCCACATGATGATAACATTATGCTTCTCATGCCAGGTGAGTTGTATATCATTATTTATGTTAGGCTAGATAACAAATGAAATTGAAACTCTATTTAATTTTTGCTAGGTAAAAACATTGAGCATCTGACCGGTTTAACACGTTTCATGGTATACTTTGTATTACGCTATTTACCTTTAATAATAATTTGTATAATTATTTATGCCATGTGAGTTTTATAAAAGAAAGTATAAAGATATATGATCAAAAATAATTAATTTATCAGGTAACTACCCAAATAATAATAGGACACTTATTTATTCTCTTGGTATCTCTGCATCACAAGCATTTGGTAGTTATGGTAACAACGGTTGGTTACATTGGTCACGCGAAGAACAATGGGCTGTTTTATACGCTCAAAACTTTATGCTTATAGCTTTTGTGTGGTGCCTTGCATTCATGTCACCTTCATTTTTACATCGTACCTACTCACTGTATCATTCGATCCCATTTAAAAATAAGGTGTGGGTGGGATCATTTTTCATTGTGATAGCAATACAATTCGTCTTTTGTGCTGTATCATTAGTCAATGGACCGTTTCACTTATCCAATATTCCTTGGTATGTTTATTTTCTTGGTTTCATTTGGCCTGTCATTGCTTTACCTGTACAAGAACTTGTCAAGATGCATGATGATAAAGAATTTACAAGGTTTCAAAAACGATCTAAACTTGAATTTAGTACAAAGGTAAATATCTTTTCTTATTATTTGAAATGGTGTGGGCGGGGGGGGGTTGGTGAACACTTCTTTAAATTCCTTCTTTTTTTTTTAGCTTGGTATGCATTCGCCCCTTTAATTTAACAAGGTGTCTTTTTTTTTATCTCCCCCACACTTAATAAAATAAATCAAAAAAACTGCATTGTCGGATGTTTCAAAAAAAAAAAATCACTAGTAAAATTTCAGTCCATGAGGTAAACCGTTTTTTTTTTTTTCAACCTTGGAAACTAAAGATGGATTCTATTATTTCTTTTTTTTCCCCTGCATATATTATCCAAAGATCGATAATAATCGTGAGAAAAAAAAAGAAGATTTTTTTCTTTTCATTATTATTATTATTAGTATTATTATCATCACATTAAATAGTTGGAATATATAAAAGAGACTAGGGTTTTTTTTTACATAATATCTAACCTATTAAATAAGGGATACGTATTACCAAAAAAAAAAAAAGAAAAATTTAAAAGGAAACATCTGATTTCCTTTCCGAAGCGAGCCGGTCCCCCCCTTTTTTGTATATCTTTTTTTTGCTCCGTGATCATGTTGATGGCGTGGAGTGCCAAAAAAGGTGGTACAAAGAAAAAAAAATTGTAATGCAAAGGGACCAGCACCCGCCAACCCTTTTTTGTTTGCTTTTTATTTTTACTGATAATATGCTTTTCAACATCGATATATATATATAAAAAAAGTCCGCTGCAAAAATGTGGTTTATACCAAGAAGAGGTTGATGGTGGGAAAAATGCTGGGTTTCTTCTTTTTTTCTGGGTTGTATAAACAATATAGATTGAGAAACCTGAAACGATTTTATTTTATGTAAGGGAAAAATCCAGATATCAAAAAAAGATGAAAGAAAAAAGGGAGAGAGAGAAGGAGAGAAAGAGGCAATAAATAGGGGGGGATAAACCTTTTATAATGCTTTAACGGGTCACACCGGGGATAAAGAAGTTCAAGGAATAAAGTTTTAGCTCGAAATTGATTAGAAAACAAAAAGTAATTGAAAGCTACTTAGTATCTTTATATAATAAAATCTACTTGAGTATATAACATATACAAATATATTATAACAGTCAAATGAAAATATATATGCTATTCTATTAAAAGTTGGGAAATTGATCAACTTTTAAATGTATGAATTACTTTATGGTTATTATAACTAAAGGGAAAGGAGAGAACAGTTTCTTTACCTGGTTAACCAAATGTTTACCCCACATAGACACACACCCACTGTTTTATTTTTTTATTTTTTTTTTGGTAAAGTTCTTTTATTGGTCAAATTTTATTTTTTATTTTTTTTTATTTTTTTTGATTAAATCTCTTTGGGGTCAAACTTCCAATTTTTAACTCTTCTTCTTCTCCTTCTTCTTTTTTCTTTTCCAACCTTTCCCGCTTTTTTAAACACTAATTTTTTTTTTAATTCTTCTTATTTCAAATTACATATTACTTTTTTACCTTTTTATATTTATAAATATTTTAAAATAACAACAATAACATTCAGCAATTTCATAAATTTTTATATTTGGGAAAATAATAAAAAAAAAAAACACTTCATTAGCAACAGCAACAACAACAAAGATAATTAAATAAAACCAAAAAAATAAAAAAAGAAACAACACTTTATGCCTGAAGATTCTGCAAAAAGACAGCGTGTTAGTAAAGCATGGTAAGTTATTTATAGCCTCTCTCTTTTTTTTTTTTATTAATATTCTATTCTACAATTTTTAAATGAAAATCTCAAATCCATAATATTTTATCATTTTTGAAATTAGCGAACAATGTAGACGGAAAAAAGTAAAATGTGACGGAGCAGTACCTTTATGTGGTAACTGTGTTGCATTAGATATTCAATGTACATATAAAGAATCTACTCGAAAGGTATATATTATTATTATTATTTTAGTTGAACATGTCAAAAAAAAAAAAGTATAAGATTATATTAAAATGAATAAATAAATAAATAAACAATAGAGAGGACCACCTAAAGGATATATTGAAGCCATTGAAGGACGTTTACATAGATTAGAAGCGTTACTTGGAAGTATTGTTCAAGAAGGTGATCCACGATTTCAAGCTGTTATGAATGAACTCAATGCTCCATTAGAAACAGCTTATGGAGAACTTGTTCGTCCACGACCAATGCAACGTAGCGTAATTGCTGGATTTGAAGAGGGAGGGGGTGGTCAAAATACATCTACTCTATCCGAATACAGTGAAGAAATCCAACGTAGTACACCTAATGATATGGGAACAAATAATATGACAACCATCGATTCTGTCAATGACAATATGTGTAATCTTTCTATTGATGAAAGTGGTCAACTTCGTTACTATGGAAGGTCATCGGGCTTTTACATGTTACAAGGCAGTAAAAACTTTCAAAATGGCTCTTTTCAGTTTAGCTCCGATGACGCTATTCATTCAATTCAACAAAGAGTGGATCCATTTGAGATGCCGCCAGAAGACTTACAACAGCATTTGTTAGACCTTTACTTTGAATACTTTTACCCGTTCATTCCACTTTTACACAAAAAGTCATTTATGGAAAAGCTTCATAGTAAAGAACATCAACCTTCTCGACTGTTGTTAAATGCTATTTATGCTGTGGCATCACGCGTTTCTCCTGATCCCCGTGTTCGTACAGATCCTAACCAACCCGATACTGCAGGGGACGTCTTTTTTGAACGTGCACGTTTATTATTAGATTTTGAATGGAATAATTTCCGCGTTTCAACTATACAATCTCTATTATTAATGAGTAGTCATCAAAATGGTGCATTAAAACCTACTCGAGGTTGGATTTATAGTGGCATGGTAAGGAAAAATCTAAAAAACATTTTGTTTCCATTGTTTGAAAGTTTATTTATATAAAAAAAACTTTAATTGTAGGCATTTCGCATGGCACAAAATCTGGGTTTACACAGAAATTGTGACACATGGAATTTATCAGAAGCTGATAAACAAGATCGAAAAAGAGCATTCTTTTGTTGGTAAGTTTTTTTTTTTTTGTAAACATGACTATTTTTATGATTGTTGTTGTCTAACCCTTGATTATTTATAGTTTTGTCATTGATCGTTTGACATGTGCAATGCATGGTAGAGCACCTATGATTGATGAACGTGATTATGATACACCTTATCCTACAGAAGATGATGAAGATGATGTGGGTCGTACACCACGTATTATAGAAAATTTTATTGCGCTTATTAAACTTTGTGAAATTCTGGGCGATGTATTACGGGATTTATATATGGTGAAGGGACGAAAGCAGCTTTCTGTAATGGCAACACCCGACAGTGTCATTTCAACACTTGACAAAGCACTCAACCAATGGATGAGCAAATTACCTTCTAATTTACGCTACCGACCCCCCAATACCAGATTGGCAGAGAGAGCACCAGCGCCGGCGTTGGAGTTATGTCAAGTACACATGCTTTTTTATACCACTTTGATTCTATTACATCGACCTTTTATTCCGGGACCTTCACAAAGTATCGCACCTTCTGTCTTTCCATCTGCATCGATTTGTACATTTGCAGCCAACAAAATTCTGGATATTGTTGAATCGATCTTTGCTGATGGTCGTTTAGCTCACGTTAACAATTATTCCTTATATTTTATGTTTACTGCGGGTATCATTTTCATTTATAATGCTGCCTCCACGGATAGTATGTTCTCATTTGAAGCCAAGATTAGTATAAACAAGATTATGCGTGCTATGGATGAAGTGGAAAAGACTTGGATTACATCAGCGCGTCATTGTAATATTTTAGGAGAATTGGCGGGTCTTCGAGAAATTAATTTATCCAATGTGGATGGTAGTTATCGATCAAGATCTTCACAACAACGACAAGCAACACCTGCTCCTGCAAGTATAGCTGTTCCAAATTCACCTGTCATGCAACAAGAACAAGAAACAATAGGTTCCCCTTCACAACAACCTCAACAATCTCAATGTTTATTTGCACCTCAAGCTGAATCAACAGAAGATAAATATTCCAATTATTATGCTGTATTTAATGAAAAATCACCTCCACGATCCAATGGATATGGTATCAATAGTCCACCCTTTACAGGTCAAACACCTCCAGCTACTTCACCTAATCCACCTCCAGCTAGTCTGACAGCCACATCACAAGCTGCTGCTGCTGCAGGAAAACCAGCATTTGATCCCTATGCCACAGCCTTTTGGGGTATGCCAACATCATTTGATATTGATGAATGGAATAGTTATTTTGATAATCAAAATCCTCAACGTTTACAGCAACAACAACAACAACAACAACAACAACAACAACAACAACAACAACAACAACAACAACAACCTGGATCATCACAAAATGGAAATAATATTAATAATAATAATATAGTTAGACCTTTTTGGTAATCATCTTCTTTGTATATGTACTATTTTTTTTTTCTTTCCCTCTCTTTTTTTTTTCCTTTCTTTTCTTCAGCATCATCCCATCCCATTTCCATCCCATTCTTTTCACACATATCATCATTATAATCATATTTTTCGTTGTAGATAAACTTTTTGTCATAAAAAAAAAAAAAGAACTGCATTTTTTCATATATATCATATATATATTTTGTATATATTTTTTATTTTTTATTTATTTTTCAAGTAAAGTATCACAAAAATTGGCCAATTCGATATCACGTTTAGATAATCCTTGACAATCATGGGTAGATAAAGTGATTTCAACTCGATTATATACCTAAAAAAAATAAAATATATATTTTTTTTAAATTATCCCATTTTATAATATAAAAAAAAAAAACACACACTAACGTACATTAAACCATTCAGGATGATGATCCATTTTATCGGCTTTAAGAGCAACGCGTGTCATAAATCCAAATGCTTCATTAAAATCAGTAAATTGATACTTTTTTTGAATAGCGTCTCTTCCTTCCGTCATAGTCCAACCCGATGATAATAATGATTTTAATACAGTGTGTCGTTCTGATTGATTTAAAGTTGATAAAAATGATTTTTGTATATTCATTGTATTTTGAATCAATGGACGACGTCCAAGTGCAATAAATGAAACCATATTTTTGATTGAAAAAAAAAAAAAAGTAGAAAGGAAAAAAGAAAAAGGGGTCGTGGGAAACAAAAAATAATTCTATTTTTTCGTGACTTAATGAATCTTTTTTTTTCGGAGTCCCTTTTTCTTCTCGCTCTTTTTTTTTTTTTTCCTTCTATAGTTTATTAAGAAAAAAAAATGGTAAGCTTAAAAAAAAAAAGAATGAAAAGTTATAGATTATTTTCTCATTCATTGTTTATATTAATAATTGATAGGATCGATTTAACATCAACAGTCAAATTGAACATTGTATGTGAAATAGATATTTATATATTTTTCTTTAATTAGTTTTAAAGATTTAACAGATTGAAATTCATATAATTATTATAGTACAATCGAAATATGTTGGTACAGGTCATGCTGATACAATCAAACAGTACGTTTTATTTTATACATATATGTATATATATTTATGAGATGAGAAAGACCTTTATTGATTCAATGTATATTGTTGTTTTTATTTTAGTGAATGGTTAGCAAATCAACACAGAGATAGTTATGCGTCATTTATTGGTCATACTTCGCTTTTGTCCTACTTTGGAACAGCAGAAAATGAATGCACAGCTCGAGTCAAATTTAACTTGATGGAGGTAATAATAACGAGAGAAATAATAGTAAAATTAATTATATATCTAAAACATATATCTTTTTTTTTTTTTTTCACATAGAAAATGGTACAACCATGTGGTCCTCCACCTGCACGAGAAGAACATTAAATAATTTATTTTTCAATCATCTTTCGAATCGGATAACAATTGTATATTTGGTTTTTCATTCTTGGTTTGTCTATTGGTTGAAGGAATCACAATATCATTATCATCATCACCATTATCATCATCATTACTATCACTTTCAGATTCTTCATTTTCTCCATTTTTCTTTTTTTGTTCAAATACTCCAAGACCAAGATTCTAATTAAAAAAAAAAAAGATTATTTTTTTAGTAAGAACTTTCTTTTTTTAAAGAAAAACACACCCATCCTCCCTAATATATATATATATCTTTTACCATTTCAATATATTGATCTTCTTCTTCGTGTACATTTTCTATATCCAATTTAGATGGATCTTGTTGTCTTAATTGTTCATTGGCTGTTTGCATTTGTGGTAAAAATGATTGAACTCTTGCTAAGACTAATAATAATAATAATAATAAATCCCAAATCAATTTTCTTTTGTTGTTGTTGTTTTTTATCTTATTAAAAAAAAAAAAAGAAAACTTACTATCATTATTAGAATCTATTTTAAACATTTTTGGTTTTTCTTTTGGTATACCAGGTGCTTCTTCTACTATGGGTATCGTTGATATATTGTCTTCACTTTTATTATCTTTTGGATCATTGACATCAAGTAATTTAGCTAACAAATGTAAATTAAAAAATCTCTCTCGTTAGAAAAATAAAATAAAAAGCAGATTGTTCAAAAGTATTATGTTTTTTTTTATACCCAATGTTTTCTTTCGACTAGGAATATTAAGAAGATCAGAAGAATGTGTAATACGATCACTCATATTTGTTCAATGATCTAAAAAACTTTTTTTTTTTGGTTTTTTGGGAGTTTGTAAAAAAAAGGTTATTATTAGAAGCACAAGTAAAAAAAAAAAAAAAAAAAAGACACCGAATAAGCTGCTTTTAAACTGCATGAATAATTTTTGTTACTAGGACACACCTTGTTACACGTTTTGACATAGAAAAGAAAAAAAAATGATGTTTTTATTCAAACACTATAAATAATAATTACTAGTACAATTCAATAATATTACTTGAGTTTTATGTGATACTGGATTTAACCCTTCTAATTAATAAATATACAGTGAAACACGAGTGCAGACGAATCTTTAGTGTTATTATTGATGCCATATCCAAACAATAAATGTGAATCCAATCAAACATCCCCACCATAAAATGGTAGTTCCAGGCGAAGTATGTGCATTCCATAACAAAAATCTTGATGATTCTACTTGATCATCCACATACATGGGATTCGGTGTAAATCCTAATGGAAACGATTCCGGTTTCCAAAGTGTCACTTCCCATAACTGTGACGAATTCCCAAAAGAACAATGATCCAATGCAGTGACTCCTGTATTATTAGGTGTAAAATCAAATTCATAACTCGCTTGTGGATAAATACATCGTGGAATCATATTCCATAAATGAGCTCCAGATACTAAATAAAATAAATGTCGACCATAATGTTGATCTTTTTCACGGTCAGGTTCAATCAAAGGTCCATTCATGCGATTTTCTCCAGTTTCTGTATCAAATCGAACATTTTTCCAAAGAGGTGTTTCGGATGGATCGGCACGCATAAAAAGCCATTGTTGTTTATCTTGTCGAATGGATTCATACGTATTTATATAACGCGGTTCCAAGTGTCGTTTACCATGAATAGGTCGTGGTAAGGATTCATTATAAACACCTTTAAATCCAGGGTATATATCAAAATCAATATCGTTTCGTGTAATGTTATCAACTTCACATTGCCTATATACATATTGAAAAAAAAAACCCTGTTAGATTATATACTTTTCTTTATTAAACAAGATCGATATATATATATATATATATATACATTACCACATGACTGCTGCATCATCTAAACCTCTATGATGGTCCCATCGAGTTGAAATACACTTATCATACTAAAGTATATAGTCAGTATAAATCACAACCCATATCTAATGTTATTTTATTACCTTGACTTTATTTAAATGATGAATACTATAATTTTTCCCACCATATTCATCATTACCATGCCACTTTACTGTCCAAAGGGTACCATTAAAAACAGTTGAGTTGGCTCCTTCAGTTCTATATTTCAAAATAATTATTATCTATCTCGTTAGCTTTGCATAACATACACACACACTCACATATATATATATACTTACGGTACAACTTGATTATCGAAATCAATAAATTGTAAATATTTTCCCGTTTCAACATGTTTAAATGTATAAAAGCCCGTCTAATTCTCAATCCTACAATGTTATTATTTAAAGATTTATATTTCTCCAACCCCTCCTATTACAAAAAAAAAAAATTAAAAACAAAAAAAACTTACGGGAATATGTGTAGAATTTTTAAGAATTTGATCACCTGTAATATAAGCTAAAGGATAAGTACCTTCACCTGCAAATACATTTTTTGAAAAAAAAGATATATAAAATAAAATTAAAACCAAAGGAAAGGAATACATATTGTTTGTTTGTTTAGGAAAAAAGAGATTGCCCAACAACCTTAACAACAAATTAAAAGAGTCAAAAAGGGAAATTAAGCTTTTTCGGGTTAATTAATTACCTTGACAAAATCAAAAAAAAACTAATCAAAAGGGCTATAAATAAAAACCCATTTGTTTATTTATATTCAAAAGTATAATTATATAGTTTGTATTGGTATAAAAAAATGATACTAATTTAATTAGGCACTCCCCCCACCCATTCTTTGAGAAATTAAAAAAAAAATATGTTGGATTGTAAAACCCTCTCCATTCATTTATTCTAAAACGTTTTGATATGAAAAAGATTTACGCAATTGATGGATTTTTCGTTTGATAGACTCTTCACCCCACTTTAGTAATTTGTTCACAACTCGTACGTATAAATTGACTGAATTGACTAGTATCATTATTCAATGACTCTACAAATCGTTGCAATCCCATTATCTGTAATATTAGGGTACTCGAATACTATTAAACTCATCAAAGATTTCAATTCGTCCCAATACTTCCAAAACATCATCCATCCAATGCTTCAAAATGAGATAATTCCCAATTCCCTGAATTTTTTTTTTTTTTGAGATTGACGTTGTTGTAAAAGTGTTGCAAATCAAAGTAATCCATTCGGTGTCCACTTCACAAGGACTATGTAGATTCATCATCATCAGGTGCATATACTATTATTTTCTCCCACTGATGATTGAGGATTTGCTAATTGTACCATGATTTCATCCGTTAACAGAAACGTAACGAAGCGAAATTTGATAGAGAGGTGGGAAAGGTAATGAATTGACTGAAATGAGTAGGTATTGGTGTAAGAGGACGTTCCACCAAAGCAACTGGGAATAACCAATCATCTGCCCGATCCAAAAGATAATGACAATCTTTTCAGTTGTGTCATTCCAATCAATGTATTTACAGCTTTATTTGTAAATAATGAAGGGTTCATTTCCCAATATTATTTCTTCCAAACAAAAAGTATTCGATGATTGAGGTCGTTGTTGGTAAATGTTGACGTAAAAAAAAATTCAAGTAAAATTTCGACCCAAAGTATCTGTGAGTACTGTTGCAGTTAGTTCACGTAATCGTGGTAACTTTATCCCTTGGTTTAATTTTGGGCCTAATTTCCCCATCATGTTTTGCTAATATAAGTTGTAATAATCCAGGAGCTGTATAATCTTGGTTCCTCAACATCATCCAAGGGGTAGTTCTTGAATATTTAAAACCTCGAGAGTATCTTGTACTTGTTCCAACAGAATCAATAATGCTCTGCACGTAAGAGTTGCCTTGATCATATGCAATTCGAAATGTTTTCAATCCATACTTTGTGTGATCACCCCTTTTTTCATTATCAGGTATACTCGACCATTCGCATAACCCGTTGAAATTACAATCAATGGATGTTATTTTGGGACATAGTTGAATCATACGTGTAAAGTTGAAATTATTTAAAACGAGTAAACGGTTATCCATGAACATAATATTTTTAAGAGTAATTTCCTCTAATACGTCATTTAGTTTGGATGCTTGAAAAACACGTAATTCTGGGCAATGTCTTAATAAAGGTTCAATCTGTGTGTCAAAGCTAAATCGAGTATCGATATGAAGGTAAAGCAAAAATGAGGTAGTAGTGGTAATCTATCGTCATCATTTTCGTCTTGTTCTTCTCGATCCATTGATACATTATTGGAATTAAGATGAAATCGTAAGATGTGTCCATTGTTTGGGACAAGCACGAGCCACTTTTAATAATGACATACCCAGAAGGATAATCCATCAATATTAATTCTGTCAAATTTTGTTGTGATGAACATGTTACTTCCAACATATGAAGAAATGCATTATTTTTTGGACCTTGATAAATAGCTAAAAAAGGAAAAGAAAAATGATAAAATTAGGGTGGGTGGCTAAAAAAATAGTTTTGAATATTTGAATACATATACCATTCTCCTTAAATAAATAATAAATGTTATTTACTTGAAGATTCAGGTAAAACATTATATTCTTGAAAGGCTTTGAAAATCCCTTTCCATTGATGGAATGCAAGCATTACTGTTTGTAGATGAGGTCCAAGACATTGTAATAAACGAATATTCCTTTTTTTTTCCGTGTGTCCCATGAAAAAAAAAATTGATTTTAGACCACAAAGTATCATTCACATGATGAGGTATATTGTCAAACCATGGGTGACTAACAGTCATGGCTTCAAGACATTCTTTTTGAGTAAGATATGAAAAGATGGACGAGATGAGTTCATGGGATAATGGATTAAAAAAAAAAAAAGTCTGGCATTTTTTTTATAGTAGCGACAACTTGGAAAGAAAAAAAACGCGACAATAATTGTTTTTTTTTTTTTTTTTGAAAGAAACAACCCGCACCTTTTTGTTTCCCCCCCCCACCTTTTCTCCCCCAATCTTTTGATTCTTTTTGTTTTATACATTTTCTTATAATGACAAGTTATTCTGAAGCAACATTAGAAGCAAGTCAAGATATTATTTGGGATTGTCCTAATTGTGGTAGTGACGATGCAGATTTTCGTCGGCATGGTGTTCTTGCAGGAAAAGCGTAAGTCGATTATAATAATATGGTATTTTTTTACACGCGTTAAATTTAATTACTTTTCAAAACATTTAGTATTTGTAAAAAATGCAAACATAGTTGGAATTGGCAAAAGCCCAAAAATACTTTTGAAGTAACCAATATTACTAAAACATCCATTGACACAACCAAAAAGAGCAAAGGCAAAGAACCCATGCGGTCATTATTCAGTTATGAATCTACAGAAAATGAAAATAATAGTGGAGAAGAAGAAGAAGAAGAAGAAGAAGGATTGGTAGATCAACAACTTGATAGAATTTTTTCAAAAACGGAAGAAAGAATCAAAGCATTAAAATTATTAAAACAATCTACCATGGGTTCAAGTCAAGAAGAAGAAGAGGAGGAGGAGGAGGAGGAGGAAGAAAGTGCTAGTTTATTAACAACATGGCCTAAAAAAGTATTAAAATCAAAAAATATGAAACAAACAATGGACAATAATGACGAAACATATGCAGAACAATATCAAGCATCCTCTGGATCAGAATTTGAACCAGATTTTAATGATAGTGATGCTCCTGAAGAAGAGAAGCCCGATAAACAAAAACAGCAACCAGCACCAACAAAAAATAAACGACCCTTGAAAGAAATGCGTGATGAATCTGATAATGACAGTGTTTTTTCAGACATGGAAGACGTTTATGAAGAACCCATATCAAAAAGATCTAGAAATCCTAAAAAAAGTAAAAAAGCTATTTATAAACCAAGACCTGCCAATCGTAAAAGTCCTTGGATGCTCTTTAATGCCGAGTACCGTCATAAAATTGCAGAAGAAAATGAAGAATTAAATGGTCCAGAAATTCAACAAAAATTATCGGAAATATACCATAGTCTTCCAGAGGTAAAAAATAGACACTTTTTTTTTTCAAATGACGAGGATAGAATAGAACTCACTTACTAACGTAAATATATAAATAACAACTTAGAGTGAACGAGAACGTTATAAAAAAGAATCTGAAGAATTTCGTAAAGAACTCAATGAACAACGACATGTACGACAACGAAATCAAAAATTACCTGGAAACAGTTATATTCAATATACAAAGTTTATTTCACCACAAATCAAAGTGCAACATCCTGGTATTAAAATGCAAGATCGTAATGCTCTTATTGCTCAAGGATGGAAAGATTTAGGAAAGGAAGGACAACAAAGATTTGTTGATGAAGCAAAAGAATTAATGGAAAAATTTAAGAAAGAAAATCCTGCATATTATGAAGCACATATGCAACGCTCTTATGCTCGAAGAAGAGCAACGGATGAAAAAAAGAAATTGGAAAAGAAGAGATTACTTAGGAAGAACAGAAGATATGATTAGTTTTTTTTTTTAATTCTTTAATAGTTGTTTATAATAATAATAATAATAATAATAATACAAATACTACTATTACTATTACTTACTGCCTGTCAATTACAAACATATAAAAACAAATAACTTATCGTTCTTATTATAATATTTACAAGTTAGCATACCAATTTATAATACGGATGTATATTTATTTGTATGGATGAAAATTTCGTAACTGGTAGCACTATACAGGAACATAATGACATAATTTCATATACTTATGGATTATACTTGATACAATCCGTATATACATATATATATGCTTCGTTACAACACAATTATGCATGAAGACACACTGAATGTTATCCTTACCTATTATTAGGCACCCTTATTAATTAAAGGCGGATATGGGAAAAAATTATGCCGGACTGGGAATAAAATGTTTGACAGTTAAAGCAAAAAAAAAAAAAAAAAAAAATTTAAACTTCTTCTACATGAATTCTTTACTCAATATAATGAATTACTAACTACACACATACATAACGCTTGTGATAAAACCTATTTATTGTGGATTCGCCACTTGTGCATGTTATACATATATGTATGTACTCAGAGAGGCAAAACAAAAAAAAAACCACTACTTGACAATAAGAAAAAATAGTATGCATTGTTCTAGAATGTTGGTGTTACTTTATGCATCGAATTATAAATCTTTTCTTTTCTATATAAAGATAACCTTTAAACGAATGAGTATATATAAATATTATAAGAACGAGAAAGAACAGGGGAAAAAGATAGAAATTTATCTTTCTTTTTTAGTTAAATTCAAATATAAATAATAATATAAAATTCAACACAGCGGAAAAGTTTAATTCGGTTAAATTGGTCCCGAACCATAAAAGAGAAAGAGAGAGGCGCAAATAAATAAATAAACCCCATCATAAGGAAAAACTACTTTTTAAAAAAGAGCTACGTTTCTTTTCTCGAAAAAAAAAAAAGGTTTTCTCCCCTGCTTCTTAATTTTTCTTTTCCTCTTTTTTTTTTAGTCATTATTTGCCCTATTCAACTATTCTTTCCTCTTTTTTTTTTCCATTATATACATATATATCTATATCTATCTTGTAAATAATGCCACAGTGGATAGGGTTTCATTCTTTAAAAGAAGATAAACCTGCTCCAAAACAACTTAAAAATTTAGTTGGAGGACTTCATAAAAATGGATCGTCTTCTTCGTTACCACTAACAACAACAAACCATGACAACACTCATCATGACAACACTATGACCAATGGCCGAGCATCGCCAGCACCATCGTTACGATCATTATCACGATTAAACTTAAAGTCATTTCATTCCTCCTCTCATGATAAAGAAAGTGTTGAAGATACGCGTATGATGGAAGATATTTTGCAAGTACGTCGAGCTTTGGATTATTTCTTAGATTCACATATTAAAGAAGCCGAAGAAATACTTGTCCCGAAACACAAAACAAGCATGTATTATTCTCTTGGGTATGGTTTTATCTTGTTTTTAAAGAGCGCCATGACATTTGAGCAAACGGATGTCGAAAAGACGATGCATGCCTTGAAACATACGATTCATCTAGCCAGTGCTCAACAAAAAAAGGGTGTTGGGTTCTTGGATAATATTACTACTTGGGTCAAAGGAAATCAAATTCAACAGTTAAAAGCAATGTCGAGAGTTCAACGTCATGCTGTAAGTGGTTGTATCCCATTTATTGAGTAGTTCATTCAATGGATGATTTGGGTGAAGAACGAGTGAAGGGGGGGGCAAAGAATAACAGGATTGAAACTGGTGAGGGGGGGGAAGGTTGATATACTGCGGCGGACCGGGGGGGGGAATGTTCTAATCATTATATATTTTTCCAAGGGTTAAAAATTTCAATCATTATTTTCTAGGAACTCGTTTATGCAGAAGCTTATTTATTAAAAGCACTACTCAGTATTGTTTATGATGAAAGTATTGTTGCATTCCTACGTGAAGGACTTAATATTCGTAGCAGTTACAATACTTATCGTAATTTGGAAAAATATATTGAATTTGTAAAAGAAGAAGCTGCTGCGGGAAAAGATATCACGGGTTATGAATTAGACGATCATTTCACTTCTGGTGTGGCTTTGGGCGTTGGATGTTTCAATATTGTTCTTTCATTACTTCCTGCCACTGTTGTCAAGGTAGCTGAATTGTTTGGATTTACGAGTGATATCGATTATGGTTTACAAGTCCTTGAATCTATTGGTGACTGGCAAGAGTATCGTGGTTCTGATAAACAAACTTCTTTACCACCCCTCCAAGGACCTGATGAAGGTTTACGAAGACAATTATGTGACATGGTATTACTCATGTATAATATTGTTCTTTCTAAAATGATACCTTTACCTAATGTGGATGAAGACCTTGCCGAATATATTTTACAATATAATTTGGAATTATATCCTTCAGGTGTTTTCTTTTTATATTTTTATGGTAGACTGCTGGCCAGTCAAAGTCAAATTGAAAAATCCAAGGAACAATATCAAAAGGCTATTGATACACAACACGATTGGAAACAATTACAACATATTTGTTATTGGGAACTAGGTGTGATTAGTTTTGTTCAAAAAGATTGGCAAAAGGCTTATGACATTTATGATAAATTAAGCAAGGAAAGTAATTGGTCCAAGGCGGTTTATATGTATCTCAAGGGCGTTGCCTTGTATAAATTAAATAACAAGGATAAACGAGCGCATGAATTAATGAAAGGTGTTACTGGTGCAAAGCAAAAAATTGCTGGAAAATCAATTCCGATGGAGGTAAAAAAAAAGTTATATATAAAATAATAATTATATTTTTTAACTTTTGACCGTTTTCCTTTTAATGCATAGAAATTCGTTTCACGTAAATCCAGGAAATTTATTGAACAAAAGGATTATTTGATTTTACCTGACTTGGAAATATTAAATGCATTTACTGCGTTTGACTTTATGCCCATATCTATTTTGAAAGATAATTTTGATTTGATTAATCAAGAATTGGACTCCCTTAATAATACTAATCAAGAACACATGCATTATTATGATGATCTTTGTACTGTTCATTACTTACGAGCTCAAGTACTTCGGTTATTGTTAGAAAAACAACCCAATAGTGATGTAGACAAATTACGTGAAATACATCAAATATCAGTGAATACTGTATTGGAGAATGCCAACAAAATTGAATTAGATCATTATGTTTATTATTTTACAAGATATGAAAAAGCAAGATTACTTATTTATGATCATGATTATGATGGAGCAGAAGCCGAGATTCAGTTTATTTTACGGTCAGCCGAAAAGGGACAGTACAACATTGGCTCGGGACCACATGCTAAAAACAAATATAGCTTGGAAAATGCTTTGGTATTCAAATGTCACAACTGTGATGGGAAAATTAAATCATTAAAAAAATCACCCCCATTATCACCCACATCGTCCAAAAATACTAGTACCACTACATCAGCCTCTCACAAAGAAGTAGTAGAATAAGATTCTCATTTTATTAATCCATTATTCTATTTTATTTTTATTTTTACCCGAGGTAACAACCCCACCTTACAAGCAACAAACTTTCTTCTCTCGTATATATCATTCTTCTCTTCTTTTGTTCTTTGTTAATTAGACTTTTTATATATATAAAAAAAGAAAATCCCTCTTTTACACATAAAAACTGTAATTTTTATTTTATAATTGTGAATATTAAGTAACTTCTAATTATAATCACCTTGTATAACTTCAAAAAAATCTATCTCTATTTTTACTAAATTGAGCTGTATCCAAAGGGTTACCAAAAAAAGAGAAAAAAAATGTCACTTTTTTAACCCAGGTAAAATAGTATTCGCCGATTTAATTTTTTAATGGCTCTCATAAAAAGCAAAATGAAGGGGAGATCGTCGTTCTCTATTGGATAAACTTAAGAATAGGTAGTACAAAAGTTTAAAGAAGGCATTGAAACGGTGTCCAGACTTTAAAGGCCCTTCTCCCTTTTTTTTTTTTTGGTATTTAGGGAGGTACAACATATAACACACACATCACACACAGTTATACACAAACAAAAAAAACCATAATAATAAATATAAAATTTGGTTATTAAAAGATTATCATAAATATTTTCATAATAAACAAAAAAAGGAAATAGACTTTTCCACTCTCTTTTTCTCCTCTTTTCTCTTTTTTTTTTCTTGTTCCTTTTTTTTTTATTTTTGTTTTTTTCTGTTCATAATGCTTGAATCTTCTTCAACATCAACTCTATTACCATTACGTTTAATATCTTCAATGTATAATAGTCATCGTGGTGATATTAAAATACGTTTATTACGAATATGTAATATTATGAGTCCACGAAGACGTTTATTATTGTTTTGTATTATATTTTTTATTTTTATTATTGGTCTTTTACAACCCAAATATAATGCTTTGGACCATTTTTATTCTCTCATGGATTTTGAATCAGAAATAGACATACCAAGTTGGTCTTTACAGCTACAACAAGAACAAGAACGAAATAGACACTCTTTATATACACCAAGCATGTTTATTACCGAAAATTTGGAACAAAATCATTATATCCCCATAACAGCAATAGTAGATCGTGTTACTAAAGATGAACAAGCTGTTTATCATTCTGTTCAACATTTATTAAAATATCCATTTATTAAAGAAATTTATATTAATAATAACAAGTTTTCGCGTAGACCGCTTTCTATGGAGGTAAAATAATAAATAACTCCTTTTGATATATGTATATATATATATATATATTAGATATTAACGCTTCTTCTTCTTCTTCTTCTTCTTTATATATAAAAAGTTATTTCAAGATCTTAATTTTAATCGTACAAAACATGATCATATTCAATTGTATATAATTCAACCAGAATCATCATCGTCATCATCACCATCATCATCATCATCATCATCATCATCATCATCAATACTATCTTCTAAAGAATATGACATTTCAATGACACGATTTACAACTTGTATGAAAGCAACATATAGTCATTGTTATTTTCAAGATGATTTAGGATTAAATTTATATATGGATACTCAATATACCAATTTTCTTCAAACACCTCATCTTATCCACGCTAATGCACGACCTGCAACATTTATTGATCATCAAAAGTGGCGTTTTAAACATGGAAATGGTAAAACTTTTATCTTACCTTTTTTCTCATAGTGTGTTACACAACATGTATCAAAAAAGAGTAAAACTAATCCAATTTACCTCTTCCCAATTTTAGAATTACATGTTGGTTATGCACAATTTCGTTATGGTACTATTGTTCAAAAATCATTAATAGAATCCTTTGTTTCAACAGTAATAACATCCTATGAAGAACAACATCTAGATCATCATGCAGATATTAATTTCATTATTTGGTCTAATCAATATCCTTGGTTACTTTCAAATCCTCTTTTGACCACTGGTAAAAATGAATTTAATATAAATAATAATAATGGCGATGATGATGATTCTATTGATCCGATTAATAATCGAAAATATGTATATCGATATATGGTAAAATACACACACACACACACACACAATACACGCCAGACATACACACAAAATATCAGTATTGAAATGCAAATTTGGTTTAATAATTTATAATTTTTATGATATAATAGTATGAGGCACTACAAGGATTAGAACAACGATTATCTGAACAATCACATGAAGCAGCCAATCCACCTTTAAAAGATCGTCATGCACGAGCCTCTTGTGCCAATGATCACTGTTTATTTACAACAAATATTAATCCATTCGATCAAGAAGTAATACAAAATCAACGTGAATTTATTACACCTAATGTAACAAGTATTCAAGATTGGGAAACTTCTTTTACTGGAAAAATACCTTCTACAGAAATGTGGCAACGAGGCGCTTATCATTATGCCGTTGATAATAATCCTTATACATGTTGGAATTCTTTTTTACGTAAGTCTTTTGAAAAAAAAAAAAGAAAAAAAAAAGGTTTTTTTTTAATAGTAGAATTATATAATAGATCCACGAAAAGGAGATTATGTTGGATTAAATATGGTGGGTACTATTCCAGCAAAAAGAGTATTAGTGCATTTACAAAGACCTATTATGGATTATAATTATGAAGAAGAAAAAGAACAAGGTGCATTTTTTAAAATCTCTGTATCGGAAAAAAAGGATCAATGGATTGATTGTCGAGTGGAAAGAATCAGAGACATGGAAACATCCAAAAGAATTGCATTACGTTTACAAGATTGTTCAAATATTAAAGCATGGAATGCTATAAAACTTGAATTTAAAAAAGATTTATTAGAACCCATTCAAATTTGTGGTATTCATATAGATAATATGATTGTTTAAACACCCTTCTCTCTCCCCTCCCTTACGTATACTCCTTAATCAAAACCTCATTTAATAATAACTTTTTTTTTTTTTTTCAAAAAATAAAAAATAGTAAAACGTATTTATAAAAAGTATATAAATTTCTAATAGGAAAAAAAAAAAGGATGAGAATGAAAAGAAAGGAGAGAGACACGGCAAAGATTAAAAAAACCATTCTACTTTTTTTTTTAATAATTTTTGTTGTGACAAAAGAGTTGAAAGGGGTTGAGGGGAAAGTTGTTGTGCATGCGGGAAAGAGAAAAGGAAGTAGGCAAGAAAGGGTTCACATAATTATAATAAGAATAAGAATAATAATGGAGAAATATAAAATAGAATGTCAAATGGAAAATAATAATAATAATAGTGTTTTATTGTTTACCATCCACCCCATTCATCATCTGAATCATCCTTTTGTTTTGCTTTTGTAGCTTCTCTCAAAGGTGTACGAGAACGTACAGAAGATGTAGATTTAGGTTGTGTATTATTTCCATTTAATCCACCATAAGAAGAAGGTGATACACTACGTGAACTCACAGGACTTGAATATTGACTATTTTGTTGTTGTTGAAGTGAAGAAATAGTCGAATTAAAAAAATCACCTTCATTTTGTGAAAGAGATTGACTATTTGTAGATTGAGGCCGGGTATCAAAAGTATTCGTATAAAGATCTTGAGTCTAAATGATATAAAAATAATATTACATATTAATAAATATATACTCACTCTATACAGTTATACTACAAAAAACAATTTTAAAAAATTAGCTACCTTTTTACTGAACGTATTAACATATTCACTCACGTTATTTCTCAAATTTGGATCATTTAATTGTTCATTGGCATATCTACTAAATTGTCCAGCTTGTTGAGCAGCAACACGTGCTCCACTCGCTGCTACTTTACCTAATTCTTCCATACCATACGATAAAAACGACCATCCCTTATTAATAGCTTGCATAGGATCATTTATAATATCATTCAAATCAGGTGAATCATTTTTACGAGATTGATTCTCGACTAAATTTATATATGTTTATGTATAAAAAGATAAGTTTTCATTATATATAAGTTACACACATAACACATACACAGACGCACAGACAAAAGAAAACTTACATGCAGGGTTTCCAAATCCAGTAAATTTACCACCTTGACTAGGTGGTAAATGACTATTACAAAAAAAAATAACTTGTTAAAATAAAATAGATATAGCAATTATGTATAATAACTTACTCAGGTCTAGTTTCATTTGCATTACCCAAAGATGCAAAATAAGCTTCATTCTTTGCCTTATCACTGGACATATTATTACTATTGTTACTATTAAAACTGGATGGAGATCCACTACCTCTTCCTCCTCCTGTACTTAATCCTCCATTCGGTCGACTATTACCCAAAGATGTATTTAATGATTGACTTGATCCTGAAGTGGTTGGTCGTTTAATAGATGAAGTAGCATGAGGTGATGGAGTCCAGCTACGTCCTTCTGCTTCTGCTGATAACTAATAAAATATAAAATAACCATATTTAATTCAAATTTTTTGTTACAATAAATTCGCCGCTTGAAGTTATTTTACCTTGTCACGATAAAGTGCAGCACATTGAGAGTTATATTTATCTTGCATATTCATATTTGAATTATAATCTGGTTGAGACTCAAAAAATGCTTTGGCTTTACCATTACCACCAAGCTAAAAAGAAGCAAATAAATAAATAAATACAAATAATATAATATAATACAATATAATATAATACAATATAATATAATAAATGAAAAAAAAAATTGTCTTGTTTATAACATGTCCTTCTTTTTTATATATAAGTACCTCCATCTTTTTCAATTGATCGTCAAACCATTTATCCATACTAATTGAACGAACAAAACTATATGTACAATAAAAAAGAAAAGAGAGAGAGGGAGAGAATCGTCAATAATTCACTATATAAAAATATAAAAGAGAAAAAAAAGGGAAAAAATACCTAATATGTACACCAAATGAACGATGAATTCCTGAACAATCCAAACATATAAAGATACCATAAGAAACACTAGCCCATTGTGGATTAGGTGCTCCACAATCAAAACAGGTACGATTTTCTCCTCGTCTTTGAATCTCGTATAGTTTTTGTTTATATTCTGCAGCCATCTTTTAATAATAGAACAAAAAAAAATATATATAGGTTATTATTGTTATTAAGGTACCAAAAAAAAAGGAGAAAAAAAAAATCAAATCCATCTCTCTTTTCTTTTTTCTTGTAAAAAAAAAAAATGAAAATGAATTGGCATTTATTATTATTATTATCATTTACCCCCTATGTAAATTGCGTCAATTAAAATAAATTATAAAAGAAAAAGATGTTGTTTATAAGGAGATGAAGTACACCACCAAATAAAATAAAAAATAATATACTGTAACCGGCTATAAGTACTCAAAAAAAAAAATTAGAATCTACAGCCAATAAAAAAATTAGCTGGCTTATTGGTTTTAAGTAAACCATGCGTTGCCTAATATGGATCAGTTACTTTAATTGGAAAATTTATTAAAAAATAACATATTTCTGATGTTAGGCCCAGTAGGTAGCGCTACCTGTTGTAATAGGCATTATAAAGTACTAAAAAGAAGTTTATTATGATTTAGGATTAAATGTTATAATAGTAGATACAAGAGATCAAGTCGACATTTGAAATAACAATTCTTTTTATTCAAATTGTGAGTTGTTATTAAAACAACAATAATTAATAAAGTTGATTCCATAGTCTTGAGAAGGTTCTAAAGTTCAAAGAGTATTTTATATCCAGTTGATCCAAAAGATTCTTTTGATAGCTAGTGATTATGGAAAAAAAAATTGCATATATCTATTTGATTAATGTTATTATGTTCTCCAATTGCAGCATTTACATAAATCTATCAAAATAAACCACGTATACGGACAGCGTTTTTATAAATGGTTACTGGATAGTAGTTTTAATTTGTTGTTAATTTTTATTTATTACTACAATATATTTGTACAACTTGATAATATATATGAAAATGTTGGGAATCTACTGTATGTTGATGGTTATCACTGAACTAATAATAATAATAATAATAGTACTTTTATCGATGAACTACAAAATAATACAGCATTGGAAGTTGAATTTGGCCATCAAAATAAAAATGGGCCAATCGTGTTAGCTGAGTGAAAACGAGCCCATATAATTTCAACCTGAGCCAAATTAAATGAATTTGAACTATCCAAACACGACCCACAAAGTTTTTTTTATTTTTTTATCAATAGGTAAAAAATGCATATGTAGATCCTTTATTTTATTTACATTTTAAGAAATAATTATAACTATAAACTCCTTTTTCGCCAGCTACATTTTATTTTATGGATGTGGTATGAGATAAGCGAAAGTAATCTACTGGATTTTTAGACTGCTTTTTGCGCATTACATTTATTTTTTATGCAGGTACTAAAAGTCGCGACGCTCCTAATTGTCCACGCTAATAACGTCGACAAATTTTTGTTTTATTCAGAGAGGGGCAAATAACAGATCGCATGTCTTTCCCATCTTTATGGGTAGATTCGCAATCCTATTCATTATTTTCTATATTCCCTTATTATCTGTATCTATCATGAACAATCAAACTAATGGCACACTTTATATTGTATGCAAACGAACCTCCTGTTGACTGGGTCAGTTCCAAGATGGAGCTAACTTTTCAAAATGAATATAATTTTAATAAATGGTTTAATAAAAAAGCTTCTTGCCATGCGACTTGGAACAAGAAAAAAACCGCAACCTCAACTGCAGCTTTTTCAACTTCATTTACAAAAGACACTCCTGGTCCCAGAAAAAAAATTGATTGGTCTCTTTTGTACGTTTGTAATCATAGCTGTAAATCGTCCTCCGCCCCTCCAGCAACCGAAAAACATTGAACAATTTATCAAAACACACTGGTTGTACTGCAAAAATTAACGTGCTGTTGATGGTAACATTGAAGTAACGTATAAATAGATGCATGATGGCCATATTAAAGAATCAAGACTTCCATTTGATGTTAAAAATTGGATTGAAAAACATGTTGAAGAAAAGAAAGATTGGAGAGGAATGAAAGATTTATTACAGTTGTCGTCATGCTTAAATGTGTGGTCATCTATGATGCGATATCTAGGTTAAAATTTAATATTTATTAAATGGAAGACTAAGATGACCTTTGCCAATAGGTATGTGGTCGCTTCCTTGTGGTACAGAATGGACTGGCAGTTATTACGCGATATTTAACTTGCTGTTTGATTAGTTTGAAAATGAAATAAATGTAGATCCAAACGTTTTGAAAATGCCACCAGCTCTCCGTGTACATTGTCATGATAATGTAGATCAAATCCAACAACGTTTAAATAATATTTCAAGAAAACATCGATTTGATAAACAAAGCACCCAAGGGTGAATTGATATCCTTAAAGAAAAAGGTTATGATACGTTATTTGAAATTATTAATTCATCTGAAGCTGACAAAAAAGCTAATGGTTCCAAGAAAGAATTATTAATGGTTGCGTGAGTCGCTTCGTGCCAGGAAAGATATGAATTTGTGTATTGTTTTTGATTTATATTAGTTTTGATTTATGCTCTTTTACTAATGTTCTTTTACACAGATATTATTGAAACAAGAGGATATTAACCTCGATTCTACACATAAAACACATGTATCCTTTTTGTCTGACCGTAGTGATTGTTATTTTTTTTCGCTTGTTACTAAGAGTGATGTAACGAACAAAGGTTGTCCAGTTGCTTTCTTTATTATGAATTCAGAATCTTCATATACTATTAGTCGTTGGCTCTCATGGCTTAAGTTTGAATGTGGTTTTATCCTAAACGTATTATGATCGATTGTAGTGTAACAGAAATGGATGCTATTTTGTCTACGTTTGGTACAGAAGTCCAAGTTCTAGTTTGTCATTGGCATATTCGACGAGCATAGGAAAAAAAAAGTTGAACAGGTATGTTACTAACTTAAATAATTTTTTGCTTGTATACATGCACATTTTCTTTAACAGATCATTGATAGATCAAAAGCTCGATTAGTACTGCAGATTCTAAAGCTTTACGTAAAAAAGCTCCTGTTTATTTAAGTTCATTGATGTATGCAAAGAGTCCAGAAGAATTTAATGTAAAGTGGAACGAATTCAGACAGTGTTACCTTGTTGAAGATATAACGTTTTATACATATATGTTTGATTATTATTATCCTAGAAGAGGAAAGTGGAGTAAGGCGTGGCGAGAGGTATGTAATATTATTAAAGCAACTATATTTATAAGTTTTTTTCATCTAATCCTTCAATCATAATAGGGTATTCATTTTCACACAAATAATCTTATTGAATCTTGGCATAACCAGTGATACACGAGTAACAAAATCACCTGGTGATTCGATAATCAAAAGATAAAAGTGGAGATTTATACACGATAATGTACTAATTATATAATGAGTAAAGTACGCGTTTGGCCTCTTTTTTTTTGTTTTTTGTTTTTTTTACTAACCAGTGAGTATGTATCCATAAGCCTTTAATCCGCGCAATAACTGCGGTTGATCTTCCAACAAACTTATAAACATCCCTTTCATAGTTTTTGGCAACTTCATGCCCGCCTCCTCCAAACTTTTTGTACCATTAATGTCACTGTAACGTTCTGCTTCTCCTGTACCTAAATCTTTATTTATGTCGCCAAACAACAAGTCTACGTTGGTTCCAACTTCTTTTTTTTATCGGGTTCACTGTCGCCACAGTGCGATTACCGTTTAATTGACTTGATATTGCTTTACTTGCTTTTTCTCCGAATGTAACGACAATCTTTGATTCGTCGAATTTGGATATTTTACTTTTGTTTCCAGCCTACACTATTTGATTGATACCTCCATCTATTTCAATGGATCGTCAAACCGTTTATGCATACTAATTGAGCGAACAAAATATATGTGATATATAAATATATATAAGAGAGAGAGAGAGAGAGAGAGTCTTCAATAACTTATTATACTTTTGTTTGTATAAAAATAAAAGTATAGAAAGAGTACCTACCTAGTGTGTATAAACAATAAATACTTGAACAACCCAAACAAATTATAAACACTGGCTTATTGTGGATTACGCGCTCCCACAATCAAAAACAAGCACTCGCTTTTTAATCTCGTATGGTGCATTTCACTTGTAATCGCCAATAATTTGTCATTAATTTCTAGAGGCTTCAGCTTCACACTAGATAAATATTTTGTAAATCCACACTTAAGTATCATCTTTAAGCCTATTTTAAACAATTATTAAAGTTTAGAAAGTTGTTGAAGTTTGTCAAAGTTGGTCGGTCAAAGCCAAATTTCGACCATTTTGGCTGGGCAAGACATAAAATTGAAAGGTAAAGGACTACATATCGTAGTTCTCAAGCATAGGTGAAGCAAATCACGTGATACCGGTAGTAGGTGAAAATCTTAGAATGAGCTCTAACACAGTATCACAATATTGGAATCTGAGACCATAATCTAAAGGTAAGAAACTATAGAAACGAATTTTTAGTCAATTAAAAAATATACATATATTTGATAAATTTGCTGCTTTTAATATTAATGATCAAACAAATAAACTGTACTATATTCCTCATACGTTGGAAATTTATTACAGTAGTGCACTGTACATGGTTATTTTTCCTATTAATTGAAGAAGAATAAAAAAAAATGAAGAATTCTAAGCGCTAATCATACTACTATCAATTGCAGAATTGATTTTGTAAATAATTAATACTAAAGGCGATGTAATACTAGGTAGAAAAGCTTTTTGATTTTGGTTTTATTCAAAGCACCACTACGATAGCAAGAAAAAAAATCTACAATAGGGTCGAGGAGTCAATTCTAAGCTATAATATAACACTGTTGAGCAATCTAATGTATCTGTCTGCTTGAGCTTATTGATATATACTAGTGTTTCATTAGAACATATTATCACATGATAATCCTACAAAAGAAGAAGTAGAACTTATTTAAAGGATTAGAATAAGATACCTACTTGACTTTATTATGCTATAAAAGTGATTCTAAGTTATGTACCGGTAATAATTGTAACACAGATTACTAATTATTGGCGATTACAAGTGAAATGCACCATATAGCTTTTTTACAGCCATGTTTTAATAATATAACAAAAATATTTATTTATTTTTGCAAGTGTATAAATTATAAAATCGTTATTATTGTAAAGTTATCAATAGAAAAGAAAAGAAGAATGTGTCTTGGGCTGCCTCCAGCCAATAAAAAATAATTTAGAGGGCATAATGCTTGGTTTTAAGTTTCATACTGCTGCAAGTATGCCTTATATAAAATCAATTTCAAGAAGCCGACCCTGATAAATAAATGTTATAATACATTTTTTGGTGATCCCACACGGCTCTTGCTGATTGATACCTCTGAAGTTCTGGAAAATATTTATTTTTACACCAATTGAGTCAAAGATCGTGGCAATATTAATGAAATAAAAGTAGATCAAAAATCAGCACTGTCCAAAAAATATTAAACTGCACCTTTTGGTTTCATTGTTAATTAGAAAGACTTTTGTGCTTTCAAAACTGTCGAACTTCAAAAAACAGGTATAAACAATGCTTATGTCTAAGTTGACCCTGGAAAGCAAACAAATGTGATCGATACGTCTGTCTTCTTTGGTTTATTAATTATTATATTAGTTTCTTTTTCTTAGACGACGTTTGGTTTAAAACAGAACTCAATTTTTTTCTAGTTGCAGACCATAATACGATATTTTGAACAATTTGACTGTAGAAATCAATCAGTAAGAGAGGTACGAACTACCATGATGACGAGTGTATCTTGACTGGTGTTATATCAATAGAAATTTAGTGAAATAGAAGAGACGTTAAAAAGTCAACAAGACCCAAAAGAATGATAATTGAACTGAAGTTTAATAAAAAATAAAATATTATCTCTATTTATATGAATCTTATTATCAGTGGGATATATTGATATGTGTATACGTAAGATTTATATCTGTCATGGCCGTATGAATTATGAATATAAGATTAATGAATATAAGATTCGACTTTGAGCGGTTGACGATATGATATATCTACGCAGCTGTAACCTTATATCATTATAGAAGATGGACTTCTGTGTTCTTATAAATCATGGTCCAAATAGGGAAATACACGAAATGTCAGCAAAGCATAATTAAAGGTATGCTATACTTTAATAATTAGAATGACAAATAATTATCTTTATGAATAATATGTGTTGGATACAACAATAGGTTTTACAATCCTCCTTCTCAACAACAACAACAACAAATACCGTTTTCACAATCGCTTCCTTCATTTTCACCACATTTCAATTTCTCTTCTCGTCCACCTCCTTTTCCTCTTCCAACTACTCCGATACAACCAACAGTATATGAAGAACAGTGATATTCAAAACAACAGCGTGTATGCTCTTCTAATAATTACGCAACTAATTATAACGTTCATTAAAAAACATTAAAACTTCATAGTGAGCAGGAACGATCACAAAAGATACACTTAGCAAAATATTTCGGTGTTCCTGAAGATTTGATGTATAATGACACTCTAATTCACAAGAGAAAAAAACAGGACAACGAGAATGACACGTTCAAATTAAAACCTCAATATAAAAGTAAAAAGCCTTTCACTACAAATAATGAAGTCGATAATAATGCTATTATCAATAGCGATTTATCATCAGTTTCCAGTTATGTCACTGCTCCTGAAAAACCAATAATGGATGATGATAATGATTTAAAGCATAAGTATTGTGATGAGGTAATCAAAAAATATGGTTGTTCACCAGGAAAAGTTTATGTAGATAAACTGCGTTTAGAGTTTAAAGTGAAGCTTCCACAACAGTCAGCACAACTTTTTTGTGATGAAGGTAAATATGAAAAATAAAGATCAGAAGATTTGTGTGTAAAAATGAAAAGAGAAAGGGGTTAAGAGAAATAGCAAAAAAAAAGAAAGAATTGTTTTATGATAATGTTTGGTTTATTAATATAACTAATAAACTTTATTATAAGCCAACTGTGAAGCTGTCATTGCCATAGTAGAGCATTTTTCATTAGCGCAAATTCGTATAATTAGAGGTAGAAATAATTTTATAATGCGGATCCAAGGCTCAGTTGAGCAAGAAGAATTATCAAAAATAATGATGCATGCACTTGTATCTTTATGGAGATTATTTCTTCGTGACTTTAAAATTGAATGGTCCAAAATTTAGAGATCATGCAAAGAAGCTTTCTGAAACAATAGCAAAAATCGTACGTGTTCCAAATCGTCTGACGAAAATGGATGATTTGCATATAACAGTTTCAAAGATTTTGATCAAAGATAAAATTGATCGAAAAATTTGTTAGAAACCATCGTGCAGGCAGGAGATAAATTAAAGCAAGCAACTAAGCAAGACTATGCTGATAGTATAGTAACCATTTCCCTGGAAACAAATAACAGGGCTATTTGAATTAATCTCTTTACTGTGTTTTATAGAAATATTTAAAGAAAGAGCCAAATTAGCAAGAAATCAAAGAAGAGTTGCTTAAAGAAGAATATAATAGCACAGAAGGAGAAGCAGTAGCAGAAGAAGGAGAAGAAGAAGGAGAAGAAGAAGAGAATAAGAAGAGAAGAAGAAGAAGAAGAAGAAACAATATCATCAATGGTGAGAAGCTATTAAATTCATAACAATGAGATCTCCTTTATCATTTTAATTCTGATATAAAGAAAACTAATAATTTGTTTGTGTTTATAGTCCACTGCCTCATCCAACACCAAAAAGTTAACTGCAGATGATAAAAATGTAATAAAATCAAGATATGAGGCATTAAGAAAAAATGAAAATGAAATGTGGACATTGGCGAGTGGTAGAAAAGTAGAGAAACAAATGGAAAAGTTTGCATTGGCATGTAATTTTGAACAGTAAGTATTTTATAAATTTAATAGCCATTATCAAAATACTGTGTGGGTATTTTCAACGCTCACAGTGGGTCTGAGACCAAGGTCCGATAAATTTAGCAGGACTTCAGACCCACAATGAAATTTCCTCTGTTGAGTCTGTTCCTGAAAAAAAAATTAAAATTGTGAATAAATTCACTTAATAAAATATAAGTTTCTGAGGTTGTCCATGTTCACTTTGGTCAATATTTAGTAAACCTTCCAAAATTTGTCCTGGACATCGTACATTGCTTTTTTTTTACCAGTACGATCATAACATCTCAATGCTGGGAAAGTGTTTTTAAGCATAACCCGACAGATATACAGAAGAAAATTTTATGTCTGATTTACTTTCAACATTCACGAAATGGAATCTTTATGGCATGTTGGAAGCCACAGAAGCTAACCATCAGAATGTAGAATATTGCTTTCAAAATGTGAAAACAGGAAGATATAATAAAAAAATGACTCTAATATAACAGCACTTGCTTTCTTTGGTGCTTCTCTTTATAACTTGTACTTTTTAAGTACTGGGAACTTTTACCAAACTTGAACAACTAGCTAGACCACATCAACAAATATTTTCGTTGCTGGTTGAGATGGCTGTTTCATGCAAATCAAAAATAATTTATCACGTGTACAAAGCTACTCCTTTTCTTAAAAATTTGGACTATCGTAGGTACTATCGGATGTCAGCTAAAACCACTTCGAAGGAAGTTTTCGAATATTATTACGTATGGAATAAACTATCAAATTCTTTAATCTAACTTTCAGATTAAAATCTCTTCATTTTATATGCAGTTTGTATAGAATGAACAGTTTAATAGACCATGAAATATTTTTATTACTTTTTAGTAAAATACATAATTCAGGAAAAAGTTAAAAGTCTTGAGGATGATAAAGTGAAAAAAGCTTTATGCAGATTAAAGATACAAAGATCTGAAAATATCATTTTTTTCAAATATCTAAATAAAAAGAATATAGTGAAGTTGTGTTGTTACGGCCCGTTCGGATCATTTTTAATAGAATAAAAAGAAATTATAATAAATTCCGAGTTGAAGATCCAAGAGAAAAAGAAATAAAGGGCGGTTTATTTCCAAGAAATTCGATAGGTCAAATATGTACGTACGTAGCCAGGAAAAGAGTTTATTTCAAATAAAATGAAGAGTGTGAAAGAATTGTTATTTTGCAAGGAAGAGAAGAAACTATCCTATTTATACTAAATATTTTAGTATCTATTTTTTTTAATCCGAATCCAATTTCAAGTAAAAATGGACAAAGGTAAACTTAATTATTATTTCTTGTAAATAAAAACACTTCTGGTACTGGTTTATTTAATATAATGAGAATAGTATTTTAATAATAATAAAGTTGTTATATTGATAAAGAAAATATAAGAAATAGGAAAAGCGAAAGAGGAAAAGAGGAAAAGAGGAAAAGAGAGGAAGAGATGTAACACTCAATGTTTTTTGTTTGTGTTTTTGTTTGTGTTTGTGTTTATGTTTTTTTGTAAAATTGTTTTTTTTTTTTTTTTGTAAATTTGTTTTGCTGCGATTGTATGGACTATGTAAAGTTGTATGTATGTAAGTAATATGTAGTAATTGGGAGAGTGGATAATGAAATATTGGAGCTTAATAATTGAAAGTACAGTAATGAGAAATGAGCAATTGAAATAATAATAAAAAGAAATCACTGTCGTTCTTTATGTTGTTCTGATATTTTTTTGGTTAGTTTGTCTATACTTATTTTTAAATCGCGTCTTGTATCTTCCAAAGCTTGTGCTGCATCAGAAAAAGAGATATGACGATCATTTGCTATTCTCTTTACTTCTTCGTAAATTATCTTTCTTCTGCTAAAGAACCTTGACTCCGTACTATTCTTTCTCCACTTTGTCTTATATTTTTCTTCAAGGCTTCGAACAGAAGGATTCCCCGCAACTCCATGGTCATATTCACGCCATACATCAGTAACTGTACAGAACTTTCGATTTAAAGTGTACTGTGGAGGCGATGATGATGATGATGATGATGATGATGGTATAGATGATGATGGTATAGATGATGATGGTATAGATGATGATGGTATAGATGATGATGGTATAGATGATGATGGTATAAAAGTATGGTCACTGCTATCTTGGGGTACCTCTCTTGCTGTAGTGATCATACCTTGTTCTTGGGAATTTGCTGGAGTTCGCGATAAGTACAGTGGACTTGAAAAAACGCCATTTACAGCATCCATGACATTTGCAAATCCTGCTTGCTGTGATGTATTCAGATTATTGATAGTGTTTTTAATACCATCAATCTCACCCGATATATCTCCGAGTGATGCTCGCAGGACGTTGGTGAGATGGGGCAAGACCCGTTCAATCTGCACATTGAGCGGCTCTTCTGCTTCATTGACACTTACAAGCTGAGAAGAGAGGTCAATCTCATATTGCTTGTATAATGGGCTGTCAAATATAGCATGACTCCACAGAAAATGAGTAGGGTGCTGCTGCTTCAATACCACAGAGTCCTTAATATTTGAAAATAGTCGTTAGTAAAATAAATTGATAATAGTACAATTATGTATAGTATATAAAATATAAGAGTTATTACCTGCAAGAAGACAATGCGTAAATACTTCAAAAGTACCAAAAAATTTGGACCAGCCAAATCTTTTTGTACGGCACCACGTTCAAACATAGTTTCCCAATATTCTATCTTGGGAAAAATAAGTCTTTGCAACTCCTGTGGTGGGTCTATTGCTGAACGTGGCAACCAGAAAGCACCAGCTTTTTGCGAGTAAAAGCCACCTAACGCACGCATAGCTTGCTTTGGCAAGCTTGTCAGGTAGCACCCTACCATTCTATCAGAGCCCCATCTCCCAATCCGCCGTTGCTCATTGTCAGGAACGTCTTGGTCCGCAATCGCACGAAGAGCACTTCCTCGATTAATATGTGTTATTTTGCTTGAGTTAACACCAACAGCATTTAAAGCTTCCATATACCCATCCCGCTGAGTATTATATATTATAGGTTTGGTACGATCAGATCCTTTCAGAACATGGATGTCGTACCAATTTTGACGTGTCATGAACTCAGGGAATGGTTCATTTTCCATGTGCCACCTGCAAAAGAAATGAAAGGCCATTGTGCCTAATGGGCATACTTCTACACTGCGGTGTCGTATGGCAGCACCATATTCTAAACGCCCATGCTGGTTCATTTTACCCTTATTCATCGTTATAACAAGTGAAATACATTTAGAGGGACCTTCATCAGCAAGTTCAGTAGAAAACAGATCAGGCAATTGCATCATCCGCTTGGTTTCACCACGACCAAGGATAGCATGACCCAAAAGGAAATCCAATCGGTTACGTAGATGATGTGCTGTGTTGCGATTGAATTGGTATCGAGAAATAAGTCTCAATTCATCTAGAGTATATCCATCGTTGAGACTATTGGTACCACGATCTTCATATTCAACTCTTCGTCTAATTGCATTTTCTCGATCATAGTCACTGAGAAGGTTTTTGACAAGAGTACCACGAGCTGCTGGATTTTTGTTGCCAAGGACGGCTGCTTGAACAGTTTGTAACGCTCCAACGGCCTTGGCATATCCTGCTAAGGATTCTTTTCCCAATCGCTTAGCTTTACCATCTGGCAATTTGGATCTCTTGTTTTTTATATTGCCAGTTCTTGATACTTCTCTCAAGAAAGCAACAAGTTTGGCTTCACTGACGGTGTTTCCATCTTCAAATTCTTGTTTGGAACACCACTCCTACATTATTACATCATAAAAAAAATATCATAGAAAAATGCATAAATTATCAAGTAATAAATTTTTTTATATTAAAATAACAATCAGAGAAAAACTATAACGAACCTCCCAGTGAGCTTGACGCAATTTATATAAATTTTTTGTATTCAAAGACAAACTTCCAAGGTGCTTCTCCATAGCCTCCTTGACCTCGTTTTCAAGATATGATTGATTACGATTGTTGATAGTTGAAGATGAAGACATGATAACTTTAATTGAAGTAAGTAAATAATACAAGAAAAAAGCCAAAAAAAAAAAATAAAACTTTATTTTAATAATTCTTTATACATTGATAATTGAGTGGGGTTTATCAAATATAAGACCCGCATTGAAAAATACCACAGGTATTTTCAGGGGTTTCTATGTCGCCGCTGCAAAATACCATGTAATTTTTCAGTCCCAAGCCAAAATTAATTCAAGACCCAATCTTAATTTTTCAGACCCAAACCCTAAATACTGGGATTAAGTATAGAATATAGGGCAAGTTAAAACTCCGCTATAGTAAACTTATTCTTAATAATATACATATTAACTTTAATTATTTAAATATAAAAGAATGCAAAAAAAACCTTGTAGGTTCATACAAGGAACAAAAATAAATTATTTTTTGTTTTTTTGTTTTTGTAGATTTGTTTATTTACCTTTAACAAGTCTACAATTGTGTGTTTCTAATAAATAAAAACACTGTTTTTTGTTTATTTTTATAGTTACATCTAACTGTATACAACTAGTATCAATGAGGTCAATACTCTCCTCTTGTTGGCCAACAAATTTTTTGTTTTTTTTAATTTTATTAAGAAAAAAACATAAAATGAATTAAATTTTCTAATGAAAAATTTAATAAATGGATTCCATTAATTAAATAAAATAGATTATGTGCACCTAATCAAAACAAAGGTTCATTTGTTTTTTTTATTTTATTAATTAATTTCTTTTAAAAATAAATGTAAAAAATCTTTACTTTTACTTTCTAAGTATCTTTTAATTTAATAATGGAAATTCAATTTTTATTTTAAATAAATGTTTAATTTAAAAATTTAATTTTTAATATATCAATGGAATAAATACATTATATCTTAATGAAATTGATATAAAATATAAAACGAAATTATATTATAAAAGACATAAATGTAAAATAATAAAAAAAGATAATACTTTATATATTTATAGAAAGAAAGAAAATTTATTTTCAAACCTGATAAAATTAATTTACAAATAAAAAATAAAAATGAGATGTATTTTCTAATGAATAATGAAATCTTCTTTTTTAAAAAACATAAATATAAGAAAATAAATAATTATTTATTTCTTATTAATATTTATTGTTTTTATTTGAGACCTTAACTCTCAATTAGATTAAAATATTTGTTAATAAAAATATATAATTTAATGATTTTTCAACATATAGGATTTCTAAATATATATTTTTAGAAAAAATTAATATAATAAGATTATAGATCATAATTTTTATTAATGAGAACAATAATTTTTTTTCATCTTGTTTTTCAAATGTTAAAATGTCATTTAGAAATCTTTTATTTTTTTTTTAATATAATTATTATTTTATATCAAATTAAAAACAGAATTAATATTTAATAGAAAACATTATAATTTTTATAATATGATGAAGAATAAACAACAAGATGATTTTTTTCATCTTGTTAAACTTGTTGTTAAATATTTTTCTGTAAGATATCTTATCCTTTTTTTATTCTTAAAATAAATTATTTTCATTATTATTCTTAATAAATATTCAAACTATTAATGAATCACAATGGAATTTAAATAAAGTTAATTTAGTAGAACTATTCGTTATTATTATTTTACAATAATTCAATGAAATAAATAATTAGTAG
This sequence comes from Circinella umbellata, assembly GCA_025093555.1. NCBI lineage: Eukaryota > Fungi > Mucoromycota > Mucoromycetes > Mucorales > Lichtheimiaceae > Circinella > Circinella umbellata. Next base: position 333,470 of record JAIWNF010000045.1, on the reverse strand, counting down.
TTATATATCCTTATTGAATAATTTATTATAAAAAATTATAATACCCTACATTCTATATTTGATCCAAATACTGACGTTTATTCTTTATCAAAGCCCTGTCCACTCCTTTATAATTAATCCTCACAACAAATTGCTCAAAGAGTATTTTACTGAAGACGAGCTTCAAGAAATTAAAACACATAACATCCTGAAGTTGCCAAATATGCCAAACCATTTGTCTGAATACTTAGACACATATAATGATAAAGTATGAAATGTAATGTAGCTTGAAAGCAAAAGTAAAGTAATCCAAATAAGCATGTATACTAAAGCAGTATGTATTTATGAATTGCAAAATAGCATACTCTTGATGACATATTCAATCACAATGAAAGCTTCAAATTTCACCCCTTAAAGAGTCTAGATGAGTACTGGATTAAACAAACAATAACAAAAGCATTAGAAATTGAATATTACCATTATCTTAGGAAATGTAATAGAACAGAAGCAGACATCTTATGACGTGTGTGGAACTTTGTTGACTATTGCTTCAATGAATCAAAGATTGCTGTTACATTCAGAGAAAAAGCAAGTAAAGCAATATCAAGTCAAGTAAACCGTAATCGCACTGTGGCGGCAGTGAACCCGAGAAGAAGAAAAGAAGTTGGAACCAAGGTAGACTTGTTGTTTGGCGACATGAACAGAGAATTAGGAACAGGAGAAGCAGGACGTTACAATGACATTAATGGTACAAAAAGTTTGGAGGAGGTGGGCATGAAGTTGCCAAAAACTATAAAAGGAATGTTTATAAGTTTGTTGGAAGATCAACCACAGTTATTGCACAATTTAAAGACTTATAGATACATAATCACTGGTTAGTAAAAAAAACAAAAAAAAAGAACAGAATGAGGCCAAACACATATTTTACTCATTATATAATTAATGCATTATTGTGTTCAGGTCTTCATCTTAATCTTTTGATTATAGATTCACCAGCTGGTTTTGTCACTTGTGTATCATAATTACCCTGCTTTTTATCATATCCTACTTCCCCTGAATCACTTATTAGAGATTTAATTCCTCTAATATACCTTGTATGGGCAACTAAACAAATGATGAAGAATGATATCGAAAAAATGGATGGAAGTAAAGAAAGTGCGCAATGTTCAATTTTGGTTCATCAGCAGAGCTGCCAATACCTGGTTGTTTTTATTCATTGCAACCTACAACGAGAAAAACAAGAAAAACAGCAGAAAAATATGGAAGTTCAAAGAAACAAAAGCACAGCAGTATAATAAATCATCCTTCTTCCTCATAAAAACCATAACATTCTTTCCTTGTACATATATTTGTTTCATTCTTTCACTTAAAAATTTTACCAATGCTTTCACGTTTTCTTTTTTTTACATTCTTTTTTTTTGTACATATAACAATATAAATTTTCTCTTACAAGCTTTTCAATTTTCAATATAATTAAGAGAATTACTACATGGGCTACAAAAATTCAAAGTCAGACCACATGGGCTACAGAAATCATAAGGTATGTTAGTAACTTGTAGCCCATCTCATCTGCTTGCCATATATAGATCCTGTAGCCCATCTCGTCTAATATTTTTTATCATCTACTTCTCGACCCTTTTTTGTCACACATTAATATTATTGAAAAAGGTTACAATTATAAGATAGACTGTATTTGATAGTAATAATAATAATAATAATAATATGTAAATGAGAATGAGAATGTCAATAACAACAATATGAAAATAGAATTACTAATGATAATGTCTTGACATATTGAATATGTTGTGGCTATAAAAAACCACCCCCTTTTATTTTTGTTGAATAAGTTATTTGATACGTTGTAACATGCATACCGTTACCCAATTTTTTTACTCTTTCCTCATATATATTATCTCCAGTATTACTATAATCCCCATTATAAATAACATTATTATTATTTTTATCTCTTTTATTATCATTAGTATTATTGATTATAGTCACATGTTGTCATCAAATATTCTTATTATAGTATAAAAAACCCATTGTGCCATTTTATTGGATCCCACTTTTGATTCTTTTCGCAATTGCTACTTTTTACAAGAGCAATTGCAATCTTTTACTAAAGATATTGATCATTTTCACAAAAGCTATTGACTATTTTTACAAAAGCAAATAGTCTAAATACTCGACCTTCTTCACTCTCAAATTTCTTTTCTTCAGTTCTATTTTTCCTTAAGTTTTATCTTTAACTTTGTCTTGTCTCTTAAATAAATTATCTTTTAGAAATAAATCCTTTCATTTGATTTTCATTTAGTAATTTTATTAAGACTTCTCTTTTTGTGGTTTCAGACGTAACATTCCTGAATATTAGAACTCCCACATACCATTTATCTATAATTATTAAGTTAATTATAACCTTTACTATATTTTCTTAACATAAATCATATCAATTTCATATAACGAAGCTCTTTATTATGACAAGTAACGCTTCAATGTATAACTTTCCTTATTCCTTGAGTTTTTTACTCAGAATTACTTCTATCTTCTTTTTATTTTATTAAGTATGATGCAAACGGGATGTAACAGCAAAATATGAATAATGATGCTAATATTGCTGGGTGATTTAGCAATAATTGTAATTATAATGCATACAAATTATGATGTTAATATTGCTGCACACCTTGACAATACTGATTAATATATGGTATAATAAGTACCAAGCAGAAATCAATGCACATTACAAGAAGTATGTAAAATAAAATTGTCAAAAAGGGAAAAGGTAGCACAAAGTAATTTTACTATACACTTAGGGAAGAGAATAATAATAAAAGTGTAGTTATAGCATAAAAACATAGTAACAACAATGAAATTAATTATCTTAAAAATTTTATTTTGAAAATTATCAACTATATGATATTAAAAAAAATTAGACGAGATGGGCTACAGGATCTATATATGGCAAGCAGATGAGATGGGCTACAAGTTACTAACATACCTTATGATTTCTGTAGCCCATGTGGTCTGACTTTGAATTTTTGTAGCCCATGTAGTAATTCTCTTAATTATATTGAAAATTGAAAAGCTTGTAAGAGAAAATTTATATTGTTATATGTACAAAAAAAAAGAATGTAAAAAAAGAAAACGTGAAAGCATTGGTAAAATTTTTAAGTGAAAGAATGAAACAAATATATGTACAAGAAAAGAATGTTATGGTTTTTATGAGGAAGAAGGATGATTTATTATACTGCTGTGCTTTTGTTTCTTTGAACTTCCATATTTTTCTGCTGTTTTTCTTGTTTTTCTCGTTGTAGGTTGCAATGAATAAAAACAACCAGGTATTGGCAGCTCTGCTGATGAACCAAAATTGAACATTGCGCACTTTCTTTACTTCCATCCATTTTTTCGATATCATTCTTCATCATTTGTTTAGTTGCCCATACAAGGTATATTAGAGGAATTAAATCTCTAATAAGTGATTCAGGGGAAGTAGGATATGATAAAAAGCAGGGTAATTATGATACACAAGTGACAAAACCAGCTGGTGAATCTATAATCAAAAGATTAAGATGAAGACCTGAACACAATAATGCATTAATTATATAATGAGTAAAATATGTGTTTGGCCTCATTCTGTTCTTTTTTTTTGTTTTTTTTACTAACCAGTGATTATGTATCTATAAGTCTTTAAATTGTGCAATAACTGTGGTTGATCTTCCAACAAACTTATAAACATTCCTTTTATAGTTTTTGGCAACTTCATGCCCACCTCCTCCAAACTTTTTGTACCATTAATGTCATTGTAACGTCCTGCTTCTCCTGTTCCTAATTCTCTGTTCATGTCGCCAAAACAAGTCTACCTTGGTTCCAACTTCTTTTCTTCTTCTCGGGTTCACTGCCGCCACAGTGCGATTACGGTTTACTTGACTTGATATTGCTTTACTTGCTTTTTCTCTGAATGTAACAGCAATCTTTGATTCATTGAAGCAATAGTCAACAAAGTTCCACACACGTCATAAGATGTCTGCTTCTGTTCTATTACATTTCCTAAGATAATGGTAATATTCAATTTCTAATGCTTTTGTTATTGTTTGTTTAATCCAGTACTCATCTAGACTCTTTAAGGGGTGAAATTTGAAGCTTTCATTGTGATTGAATATGTCATCAAGAGTATGCTATTTTGCAATTCATAAATACATACTGCTTTAGTATACATGCTTATTTGGATTACTTTACTTTTGCTTTCAAGCTACATTACATTTCATACTTTATCATTATATGTGTCTAAGTATTCAGACAAATGGTTTGGCATATTTGGCAACTTCAGGATGTTATGTGTTTTAATTTCTTGAAGCTCGTCTTCAGTAAAATACTCTTTGAGCAATTTGTTGTGAGGATTAATTATAAAGGAGTGGACAGGGCTTTGATAAAGAATAAACGTCAGTATTTGGATCAAATATAGAATGTAGGGTATTATAATTTTTTATAATAAATTATTCAATAAGGATATATAACTACTAATTATTTATTTCATTGAATTATTGTAAAATAATAATAACGAATAGTTCTACTAAATTAACTTTATTTAAATTCCATTGTGATTCATTAATAGTTTGAATATTTATTAAGAATAATAATGAAAATAATTTATTTTAAGAATAAAAAAAGGATAAGATATCTTACAGAAAAATATTTAACAACAAGTTTAACAAGATGAAAAAAATCATCTTGTTGTTTATTCTTCATCATATTATAAAAATTATAATGTTTTCTATTAAATATTAATTCTGTTTTTAATTTGATATAAAATAATAATTATATTAAAAAAAAATAAAAGATTTCTAAATGACATTTTAACATTTGAAAAACAAGATGAAAAAAAATTATTGTTCTCATTAATAAAAATTATGATCTATAATCTTATTATATTAATTTTTTTCTAAAAATATATATTTAGAAATCCTATATGTTGAAAAATCATTAAATTATATATTTTTATTAACAAATATTTTAATCTAATTGAGAGTTAAGGTCTCAAATAAAAACAATAATATTAATAAGAAATAAATAATTATTTATTTTCTTAAAAAGAATACTATTAATAATTTATAGAAAGAAAGAAAATTTATTTTCAAACCTGATAAAATTAATTTACAAATAAAAAATAAAAATGAGATGTATTTTCTAATGAATAATGAAAATCTTCTTTTTTAAAAAACATAAATATAAGAAAATAAATAATTATTATTTCTTATTAATATTTATTGTTTTATTTGAGACCTTAACTCTCAATTAGATTAAAATATTTGTTAATAAAAATATATAATTTAATTATTTTCAACATATAGGATTTCTAAATAATATTTTAGAAAAAAATTAATATAATAAGATTATAGATCATAATTTTTATTAATGAGAACAATAATTTTTTTTCATCTTGTTTTTCAAATGTTAAAATGTCATTTAGAAATCTTTTATTTTTTTTTTAATATAATTATTATTTTATATCAAATTAAAAACAGAATTAATATTTAATAGAAAACATTATAATTTTTATAATATGATGAAGAATAAACAACAAGATGATTTTTTTCATCTTGTTAAACTTGTTGTTAAATATTTTTCTGTAAGATATCTTATCCTTTTTTATTCTTAAAATAAATTATTTTCATTATTATTCTTAATAAATATTCAAACTATTAATGAATCACAATGGAATTTAAATAAAGTTAATTTAGTAGAACTATTCGTTATTATTATTTTACAATAATTCAATGAAATAAATAATTAGTAGTTATATATCCTTATTGAATAATTTATTATAAAAAATTATAATACCCTACATTCTATATTTGATCCAAATACTGACGTTTATTCTTTATCAAAGCCCTGTCCACTCCTTTATAATTAATCCTCACAACAAATTGCTCAAAGAGTATTTTACTGAAGACGAGCTTCAAGAAATTAAAACACATAACATCCTGAAGTTGCCAAATATGCCAAACCATTTGTCTGAATACTTAGACACATATAATGATAAAGTATGAAATGTAATGTAGCTTGAAAGCAAAAGTAAAGTAATCCAAATAAGCATGTATACTAAAGCAGTATGTATTTATGAATTGCAAAATAGCATACTCTTGATGACATATTCAATCACAATGAAAGCTTCAAATTTCACCCCTTAAAGAGTCTAGATGAGTACTGGATTAAACAAACAATAACAAAAGCATTAGAAATTGAATATTACCATTATCTTAGGAAATGTAATAGAACAGAAGCAGACATCTTATGACGTGTGTGGAACTTTGTTGACTATTGCTTCAATGAATCAAAGATTGCTGTTACATTCAGAGAAAAAGCAAGTAAAGCAATATCAAGTCAAGTAAACCGTAATCGCACTGTGGCGGCAGTGAACCCGAGAAGAAGAAAAGAAGTTGGAACCAAGGTAGACTTGTTGTTTGGCGACATGAACAGAGAATTAGGAACAGGAGAAGCAGGACGTTACAATGACATTAATGGTACAAAAAGTTTGGAGGAGGTGGGCATGAAGTTGCCAAAAACTATAAAAGGAATGTTTATAAGTTTGTTGGAAGATCAACCACAGTTATTGCACAATTTAAAGACTTATAGATACATAATCACTGGTTAGTAAAAAAAACAAAAAAAAGAACAGAATGAGGCCAAACACATATTTTACTCATTATATAATTAATGCATTATTGTGTTCAGGTCTTCATCTTAATCTTTTGATTATAGATTCACCAGCTGGTTTTGTCACTTGTGTATCATAATTACCCTGCTTTTTATCATATCCTACTTCCCCTGAATCACTTATTAGAGATTTAATTCCTCTAATATACCTTGTATGGGCAACTAAACAAATGATGAAGAATGATATCGAAAAAATGGATGGAAGTAAGAAAGTGCGCAATGTTCAATTTTGGTTCATCAGCAGAGCTGCCAATACCTGGTTGTTTTTATTCATTGCAACCTACAACGAGAAAAACAAGAAAAACAGCAGAAAAATATGGAAGTTCAAAGAAACAAAAGCACAGCAGTATAATAAATCATCCTTCTTCCTCATAAAAACCATAACATTCTTTCCTTGTACATATATTTGTTTCATTCTTTCACTTAAAAATTTTACCAATGCTTTCACGTTTTCTTTTTTTTACATTCTTTTTTTTTGTACATATAACAATATAAATTTTCTCTTACAAGCTTTTCAATTTTCAATATAATTAAGAGAATTACTACATGGGCTACAAAAATTCAAAGTCAGACCACATGGGCTACAGAAATCATAAGGTATGTTAGTAACTTGTAGCCCATCTCATCTGCTTGCCATATATAGATCCTGTAGCCCATCTCGTCTAATATTTTTTATCATCTACTTCTCGACCCTTTTTTGTCACACATTAATATTATTGAAAAGGTTACAATTATAAGATAGACTGTATTTGATAGTAATAATAATAATAATAATAATATGTAAATGAGAATGAGAATGTCAATAACAACAATATGAAAATAGAATTACTAATGATAATGTCTTGACATATTGAATATGTTGTGGCTATAAAAAACCACCCCCTTTTATTTTTGTTGAATAAGTTATTTGATACGTTGTAACATGCATACCGTTACCCAATTTTTTTACTCTTTCCTCATATATATTATCTCCATATTACTATAATCCCCATTATAAATAACATTATTATTATTTTTATCTCTTTTATTATCATTAGTATTATTGATTATAGTCACATGTTGTCATCAAATATTCTTATTATAGTATAAAAAACCCATTGTGCCATTTTATTGGATCCCACTTTTGATTCTTTTCGCAATTGCTACTTTTACAAGAGCAATTGCAATCTTTTTACTAAAGATATTGATCATTTTCAACAAAAGCTATTGACTATTTTTACAAAAGCAAATAGTCTAAATACTCGACTTCTTCACTCTCAAATTTCTTTTCTTCAGTTCTATTTTTCCTTAAGTTTTATCTTTAACTTTGTCTTGTCTCTTAAATAAATTATCTTTTAGAAATAAATCCTTTCATTTGATTTTCATTTAGTAATTTTATTAAGACTTCTCTTTTTGTGGTTCAGACGTAACATTCCTGAATATTAGAACTCCCACATACCATTTATCTATAATTATTAAGTTAATTATAACCTTTACTATATTTTCTTAACATAAATCATATCAATTTCATATAACGAAGCTCTTTATTATGACAAGTAACGCTTCAATGTATAACTTTCCTTATTCCTTGAGTTTTTTACTCAGAATTACTTCTATCTTCTTTTTATTTATTAAGTATGATGCAAACGGGATGTAACAGCAAAATATGAATAATGATGCTAATATTGCTGGGTGATTTAGCAATAATTGTAATTATAATGCATACAAATTATGATGTTAATATTGCTGCACACCTTGACAATACTGATTAATATATGGTATAATAAGTACCAAGCAGAAATCAATGCACATTACAAGAAGTATGTAAAATAAAATTGTCAAAAAGGGAAAAGGTAGCACAAAGTAATTTTACTATACACTTAGGGAAGAGAATAATAATAAAAGTGTAGTTATAGCATAAAAACATAGTAACAACAATGAAATTAATTATCTTAAAAATTTTATTTTGAAAATTATCAACTATATGATATTAAAAAAAATTAGACGAGATGGGCTACAGGATCTATATATGGCAAGCAGATGAGATGGGCTACAAGTTACTAACATACCTTATGATTTCTGTAGCCCATGTGGTCTGACTTTGAATTTTTGTAGCCCATGTAGTAATTCTCTTAATTATATTGAAAATTGAAAAGCTTGTAAGAGAAAATTTATATTGTTATATGTACAAAAAAAAAGAATGTAAAAAAAAGAAAACGTGAAAGCATTGGTAAAATTTTTAAGTGAAAGAATGAAACAAATATATGTACAAGAAAAGAATGTTATGGTTTTTATGAGGAAGAAGGATGATTTATTATACTGCTGTGCTTTTGTTTCTTTGAACTTCCATATTTTTCTGCTGTTTTTTCTTGTTTTTCTCGTTGTAGGTTGCAATGAATAAAAACAACCAGGTATTGGCAGCTCTGCTGATGAACCAAAATTGAACATTGCGCACTTTCTTTACTTCCATCCATTTTTTCGATATCATTCTTCATCATTTGTTTAGTTGCCCATACAAGGTATATTAGAGGAATTAAATCTCTAATAAGTGATTCAGGGGAAGTAGGATATGATAAAAAGCAGGGTAATTATGATACACAAGTGACAAAACCAGCTGGTGAATCTATAATCAAAAGATTAAGATGAAGACCTGAACACAATAATGCATTAATTATATAATGAGTAAAATATGTGTTTGGCCTCATTCTGTTCTTTTTTTTGTTTTTTTTACTAACCAGTGATTATGTATCTATAAGTCTTTAAATTGTGCAATAACTGTGGTTGATCTTCCAACAAACTTATAAACATTCCTTTTATAGTTTTTGGCAACTTCATGCCCACCTCCTCCAAACTTTTTGTACCATTAATGTCATTGTAACGTCCTGCTTCTCCTGTTCCTAATTCTCTGTTCATGTCGCCAAACAACAAGTCTACCTTGGTTCCAACTTCTTTTCTTCTTCTCGGGTTCACTGCCGCCACAGTGCGATTACGGTTTACTTGACTTGATATTGCTTTACTTGCTTTTTCTCTGAATGTAACAGCAATCTTTGATTCATTGAAGCAATAGTCAACAAAGTTCCACACACGTCATAAGATGTCTGCTTCTGTTCTATTACATTTCCTAAGATAATGGTAATATTCAATTTCTAATGCTTTTGTTATTGTTTGTTTAATCCAGTACTCATCTAGACTCTTTAAGGGGTGAAATTTGAAGCTTTCATTGTGATTGAATATGTCATCAAGAGTATGCTATTTTGCAATTCATAAATACATACTGCTTTAGTATACATGCTTATTTGGATTACTTTACTTTTGCTTTCAAGCTACATTACATTTCATACTTTATCATTATATGTGTCTAAGTATTCAGACAAATGGTTTGGCATATTTGGCAACTTCAGGATGTTATGTGTTTTAATTTCTTGAAGCTCGTCTTCAGTAAAATACTCTTTGAGCAATTTGTTGTGAGGATTAATTATAAAGGAGTGGACAGGGCTTTGATAAAGAATAAACGTCAGTATTTGGATCAAATATAGAATGTAGGGTATTATAATTTTTTATAATAAATTATTCAATAAGGATATATAACTACTAATTATTTATTTCATTGAATTATTGTAAAATAATAATAACGAATAGTTCTACTAAATTAACTTTATTTAAATTCCATTGTGATTCATTAATAGTTTGAATATTTATTAAGAATAATAATGAAAATAATTTATTTTAAGAATAAAAAAAGGATAAGATATCTTACAGAAAAATATTTAACAACAAGTTTAACAAGATGAAAAAAATCATCTTGTTGTTTATTCTTCATCATATTATAAAAATTATAATGTTTTCTATTAAATATTAATTCTGTTTTTAATTTGATATAAAATAATAATTATATTAAAAAAAAAATAAAAGATTTCTAAATGACATTTTAACATTTGAAAAACAAGATGAAAAAAAATTATTGTTCTCATTAATAAAAATTATGATCTATAATCTTATTATATTAATTTTTTTCTAAAAATATATATTTAGAAATCCTATATGTTGAAAAATCATTAAATTATATATTTTTATTAACAAATATTTTAATCTAATTGAGAGTTAAGGTCTCAAATAAAAACAATAAATATTAATAAGAAATAAATAATTATTTATTTTCTTATATTTATGTTTTTTAAAAAAGAAGATTTCATTATTCATTAGAAAATACATCTCATTTTTATTTTTTATTTGTAAATTAATTTTATCAGGTTTGAAAATAAATTTTCTTTCTTTCTATAAATATATAAAGTATTATCTTTTTTATTATTTTACATTTATGTCTTTTATAATATAATTTCGTTTTATATTTTATATCAATTTCATTAAGATATAATGTATTTATTCCATTGATATATTAAAAATTAAATTTTTAAATTAAACATTTATTTAAAATAAAAATTGAATTTCCATTATTAAATTAAAAGATACTTAGAAAGTAAAAGTAAAGATTTTTTACATTTATTTTTAAAAGAAATTAATTAATAAAATAAAAAAAACAAATGAACCTTTGTTTTGATTAGGTGCACATAATCTATTTTATTTAATTAATGGAATCCATTTATTAAATTTTTCATTAGAAAATTTAATTCATTTTATGTTTTTTTCTTAATAAAATTAAAAAAAACAAAAAATTTGTTGGCCAACAAGAGGAGAGTATTGACCTCATTGATACTAGTTGTATACAGTTAGATGTAACTATAAAAATAAACAAAAAACAGTGTTTTTATTTATTAGAAACACACAATTGTAGACTTGTTAAAGGTAAATAAACAAATCTACAAAAACAAAAAAACAAAAAATAATTTATTTTTGTTCCTTGTATGAACCTACAAGGTTTTTTTTGCATTCTTTTATATTTAAATAATTAAAGTTAATATGTATATTATTAAGAATAAGTTTACTATAGCGGAGTTTTAACTTGCCCTATATTCTATACTTAATCCCAGTATTTAGGGTTTGGGTCTGAAAAATTAAGATTGGGTCTTGAATTAATTTTGGCTTGGGACTGAAAAATTACATGGTATTTTGCAGCGGCGACATAGAAACCCCTGAAAATACCTGTGGTATTTTTCAATGCGGGTCTTATATTTGATAAACCCCACTCAATTATCAATGTATAAAGAATTATTAAAATAAAGTTTTATTTTTTTTTTTTGGCTTTTTTCTTGTATTATTTACTTACTTCAATTAAAGTTATCATGTCTTCATCTTCAACTATCAACAATCGTAATCAATCATATCTTGAAAACGAGGTCAAGGAGGCTATGGAGAAGCACCTTGGAAGTTTGTCTTTGAATACAAAAAATTTATATAAATTGCGTCAAGCTCACTGGGAGGTTCGTTATAGTTTTTCTCTGATTGTTATTTTAATATAAAAAAATTTATTACTTGATAATTTATGCATTTTTCTATGATATTTTTTTTATGATGTAATAATGTAGGAGTGGTGTTCCAAACAAGAATTTGAAGATGGAAACACCGTCAGTGAAGCCAAACTTGTTGCTTTCTTGAGAGAAGTATCAAGAACTGGCAATATAAAAAACAAGAGATCCAAATTGCCAGATGGTAAAGCTAAGCGATTGGGAAAAGAATCCTTAGCAGGATATGCCAAGGCCGTTGGAGCGTTACAAACTGTTCAAGCAGCCGTCCTTGGCAACAAAAATCCAGCAGCTCGTGGTACTCTTGTCAAAAACCTTCTCAGTGACTATGATCGAGAAAATGCAATTAGACGAAGAGTTGAATATGAAGATCGTGGTACCAATAGTCTCAACGATGGATATACTCTAGATGAATTGAGACTTATTTCTCGATACCAATTCAATCGCAACACAGCACATCATCTACGTAACCGATTGGATTTCCTTTTGGGTCATGCTATCCTTGGTCGTGGTGAAACCAAGCGGATGATGCAATTGCCTGATCTGTTTTCTACTGAACTTGCTGATGAAGGTCCCTCTAAATGTATTTCACTTGTTATAACGATGAATAAGGGTAAAATGAACCAGCATGGGCGTTTAGAATATGGTGCTGCCATACGACACCGCAGTGTAGAAGTATGCCCATTAGGCACAATGGCCTTTCATTTCTTTTGCAGGTGGCACATGGAAAATGAACCATTCCCTGAGTTCATGACACGTCAAAATTGGTACGACATCCATGTTCTGAAAGGATCTGATCGTACCAAACCTATAATATATAATACTCAGCGGGATGGGTATATGGAAGCTTTAAATGCTGTTGGTGTTAACTCAAGCAAAATAACACATATTAATCGAGGAAGTGCTCTTCGTGCGATTGCGGACCAAGACGTTCCTGACAATGAGCAACGGCGGATTGGGAGATGGGGCTCTGATAGAATGGTAGGGTGCTACCTGACAAGCTTGCCAAAGCAAGCTATGCGTGCGTTAGGTGGCTTTTACTCGCAAAAAGCTGGTGCTTTCTGGTTGCCACGTTCAGCAATAGACCCACCACAGGAGTTGCAAAGACTTATTTTTCCCAAGATAGAATATTGGGAAACTATGTTTGAACGTGGTGCCGTACAAAAAGATTTGGCTGGTCCAAATTTTTTGGTACTTTTGAAGTATTTACGCATTGTCTTCTTGCAGGTAATAACTCTTATATTTTATATACTATACATAATTGTACTATTATCAATTTATTTTACTAACGACTATTTTCAAATATTAAGGACTCTGTGGTATTGAAGCAGCAGCACCCTACTCATTTTCTGTGGAGTCATGCTATATTTGACAGCCCATTATACAAGCAATATGAGATTGACCTCTCTTCTCAGCTTGTAAGTGTCAATGAAGCAGAAGAGCCGCTCAATGTGCAGATTGAACGGGTCTTGCCCCATCTCACCAACGTCCTGCGAGCATCACTCGGAGATATATCGGGTGAGATTGATGGTATTAAAAACACTATCAATAATCTGAATACATCACAGCAAGCAGGATTTGCAAATGTCATGGATGCTGTAAATGGCGTTTTTTCAAGTCCACTGTACTTATCGCGAACTCCAGCAAATTCCCAAGAACAAGGTATGATCACTACAGCAAGAGAGGTACCCCAAGATAGCAGTGACCATACTTTTATACCATCATCATCTATACCATCATCATCTATACCATCATCATCTATACCATCATCATCTATACCATCATCATCTATACCATCATCATCATCATCATCATCATCATCGCCTCCACAGTACACTTTAAATCGAAAGTTCTGTACAGTTACTGATGTATGGCGTGAATATGACCATGGAGTTGCGGGGAATCCTTCTGTTCGAAGCCTTGAAGAAAAATATAAGACAAAGTGGAGAAAGAATAGTACGGAGTCAAGGTTCTTTAGCAGAAGAAAGATAATTTACGAAGAAGTAAAGAGAATAGCAAATGATCGTCATATCTCTTTTTCTGATGCAGCACAAGCTTTGGAAGATACAAGACGCGATTTAAAAATAAGTATAGACAAACTAACCAAAAAAATATCAGAACAACATAAAGAACGACAGTGATTTCTTTTTATTATTATTTCAATTGCTCATTTCTCATTACTGTACTTTCAATTATTAAGCTCCAATATTTCATTATCCACTCTCCCAATTACTACATATTACTTACATACATACAACTTTACATAGTCCATACAATCGCAGCAAAACAAATTTACAAAAAAAAAAAAAAAAACAATTTTACAAAAAAACATAAACACAAACACAAACAAAAACACAAACAAAAAACATTGAGTGTTACATCTCTTCCTCTCTTTTCCTCTTTTCCTCTTTTCCTCTTTCGCTTTTCCTATTTCTTATATTTTCTTTATCAATATAACAACTTTATTATTATTAAAATACTATTCTCATTATATTAAATAAACCAGTACCAGAAGTGTTTTTATTTACAAGAAATAATAATTAAGTTTACCTTTGTCCATTTTTACTTGAAATTGGATTCGGATTAAAAAAAATAGATACTAAAATATTTAGTATAAATAGGATAGTTTCTTCTCTTCCTTGCAAAATAACAATTCTTTCACACTCTTCATTTTATTTGAAATAAACTCTTTTCCTGGCTACGTACGTACATATTTGACCTATCGAATTTCTTGGAAATAAACCGCCCTTTATTTCTTTTTCTCTTGGATCTTCAACTCGGAATTTATTATAATTTCTTTTTATTCTATTAAAAATGATCCGAACGGGCCGTAACAACACAACTTCACTATATTCTTTTTATTTAGATATTTGAAAAAAATGATATTTTCAGATCTTTGTATCTTTAATCTGCATAAAGCTTTTTTCACTTTATCATCCTCAAGACTTTTAACTTTTTCCTGAATTATGTATTTTACTAAAAAGTAATAAAAATATTTCATGGTCTATTAAACTGTTCATTCTATACAAACTGCATATAAAATGAAGAGATTTTAATCTGAAAGTTAGATTAAAGAATTTGATAGTTTATTCCATACGTAATAATATTCGAAAACTTCCTTCGAAGTGGTTTTAGCTGACATCCGATAGTACCTACGATAGTCCAAATTTTTAAGAAAAGGAGTAGCTTTGTACACGTGATAAATTATTTTTGATTTGCATGAAACAGCCATCTCAACCAGCAACGAAAATATTTGTTGATGTGGTCTAGCTAGTTGTTCAAGTTTGGTAAAAGTTCCCAGTACTTAAAAAGTACAAGTTATAAAGAGAAGCACCAAAGAAAGCAAGTGCTGTTATATTAGAGTCATTTTTTTATTATATCTTCCTGTTTTCACATTTTGAAAGCAATATTCTACATTCTGATGGTTAGCTTCTGTGGCTTCCAACATGCCATAAAGATTCCATTTCGTGAATGTTGAAAGTAAATCAGACATAAAATTTTCTTCTGTATATCTGTCGGGTTATGCTTAAAAACACTTTCCCAGCATTGAGATGTTATGATCGTACTGGTAAAAAAAAAGCAATGTACGATGTCCAGGACAAATTTTGGAAGGTTTACTAAATATTGACCAAAGTGAACATGGACAACCTCAGAAACTTATATTTTATTAAGTGAATTTATTCACAATTTTAATTTTTTTTTCAGGAACAGACTCAACAGAGGAAATTTCATTGTGGGTCTGAAGTCCTGCTAAATTTATCGGACCTTGGTCTCAGACCCACTGTGAGCGTTGAAAATACCCACACAGTATTTTGATAATGGCTATTAAATTTATAAAATACTTACTGTTCAAAATTACATGCCAATGCAAACTTTTCCATTTGTTTCTCTACTTTTCTACCACTCGCCAATGTCCACATTTCATTTTCATTTTTTCTTAATGCCTCATATCTTGATTTTATTACATTTTTATCATCTGCAGTTGACTTTTTGGTGTTGGATGAGGCAGTGGACTATAAACACAAACAAATTATTAGTTTTCTTTATATCAGAATTAAAATGATAAAGGAGATCTCATTGTTATGAATTTAATAGCTTCTCACCATTGATGATATTGTTTCTTCTTCTTCTTCTTCTTCTCTTCTTATTCTCTTCTTCTTCTCCTTCTTCTTCTCCTTCTTCTGCTACTGCTTCTCCTTCTGTGCTATTATATTCTTCTTTAAGCAACTCTTCTTTGATTTCTTGCTAATTTGGCTCTTTCTTTAAATATTTCTATAAAACACAGTAAAGAGATTAATTCAAATAGCCCTGTTATTTGTTTCCAGGGAAATGGTTACTATACTATCAGCATAGTCTTGCTTAGTTGCTTGCTTTAATTTATCTCCTGCCTGCACGATGGTTTCTAACAAATTTTTCGATCAATTTTATCTTTGATCAAAATCTTTGAAACTGTTATATGCAAATCATCCATTTTCGTCAGACGATTTGGAACACGTACGATTTTTGCTATTGTTTCAGAAAGCTTCTTTGCATGATCTCTAAATTTTGGACCATTCAATTTTAAAGTCACGAAGAAATAATCTCCATAAAGATACAAGTGCATGCATCATTATTTTTGATAATTCTTCTTGCTCAACTGAGCCTTGGATCCGCATTATAAAATTATTTCTACCTCTAATTATACGAATTTGCGCTAATGAAAAATGCTCTACTATGGCAATGACAGCTTCACAGTTGGCTTATAATAAAGTTTATTAGTTATATTAATAAACCAAACATTATCATAAAACAATTCTTTCTTTTTTTTTGCTATTTCTCTTAACCCCTTTCTCTTTTCATTTTTACACACAAATCTTCTGATCTTTATTTTTCATATTTACCTTCATCACAAAAAAGTTGTGCTGACTGTTGTGGAAGCTTCACTTTAAACTCTAAACGCAGTTTATCTACATAAACTTTTCCTGGTGAACAACCATATTTTTTGATTACCTCATCACAATACTTATGCTTTAAATCATTATCATCATCCATTATTGGTTTTTCAGGAGCAGTGACATAACTGGAAACTGATGATAAATCGCTATTGATAATAGCATTATTATCGACTTCATTATTTGTAGTGAAAGGCTTTTTACTTTTATATTGAGGTTTTAATTTGAACGTGTCATTCTCGTTGTCCTGTTTTTTTCTCTTGTGAATTAGAGTGTCATTATACATCAAATCTTCAGGAACACCGAAATATTTTGCTAAGTGTATCTTTTGTGATCGTTCCTGCTCACTATGAAGTTTTAATGTTTTTTAATGAACGTTATAATTAGTTGCGTAATTATTAGAAGAGCATACACGCTGTTGTTTTGAATATCACTGTTCTTCATATACTGTTGGTTGTATCGGAGTAGTTGGAAGAGGAAAAGGAGGTGGACGAGAAGAGAAATTGAAATGTGGTGAAAATGAAGGAAGCGATTGTGAAAACGGTATTTGTTGTTGTTGTTGTTGTTGTTGAGAAGGAGGATTGTAAAACATATATAGCTTAATATCATAATCTTCACTTATTCTAATATTTTTTTTAATAACTTTGGTAAAGAAAAAGTTGGGTTGATGCGAAAGTGGACTCCTATTTATGAGTTACTAACATGATGGCGTTTTCATTTTCTGCCGATGGATTAACCTAGTTAAATACCTTTAACAGAAATTTCAAGTTCACATTTTATTATGAAAAATGACGTGAACTGTGTGTTATTCTATCAAATATGGTGTACTTACTTTCTTTCAGTAAGAAATTATAAAAAATGAAAAAGTACGTAGACAAAGAGGGTGACTTTCAATAACTGGCCGTCTGTTTGGGGATGGTGGTTTAATTATTCTTAATGAAAAAAGAATTAAATTAGCTACCATCCCTTTTGACTTGCTTAGAAAAGTGTCAAGAATTTTAAATGTGATTTATGGATATATCAGCATTTAGCTCGAATCAGTTTCATCTAGATCCGTAAATATAGTAATTGGTTGATGACAACTTTATTCACAATAACTGGTTACAATAAAAAAAATTGTTTTGTTAGGTCGCCTGGATATCTATTTAGTACGTATGATATCAAGTTTCAGTAATCAAATTTGTGTATAGGGTAGCAATTTCAATAAAATGATTTGAGTCATTATTGTATTTGACAAGAATAATACATTATGGACTCTCTATAACAAGAAAATATTTATACCTTTTGGTTTTAAAATGATGATTTTTTCATCACGTATATATAATAATTTGTGTGATAAATGAAATAATGCAAGATTAAGAAAATAGAATACGTAAGAAGAATGAATATAATAAAGAACATAATCAATAAAAGTGTTTATAAAATAATTATATCTTGGCCATAACTAAAGAAAAGTTACGTTTTCGAGAGAGATCACAAAGAAATATCACCAAAGCGACCCTCGATCTCCCTAGAAAAATTACTGGTCTTGGTAGAAACGCCCGGTTTTACCACGCCAAGTAAGGTAGATCCGTTCCCTACAATCCAATTCTGGCCTAAAGGCATGTAAAGTATTATAATCTAAATATGCTTTTCAATAACATGACGACGTACCTTTTGTCCCAAGCTCTCAGCCAATCTGTTTAAGCTATACAGCCACATAAAGAACAGTATTTAGTTTAATTTATACAGCTCTCTTATTCTTTTCCTTTCTCCCCTCTCTCATTGACCCCCATTCATGCACACAGACACAAGCACAATACAAAGCATATATCGTTACACTGTCTCTACGTACAGTGATTCCATAACAATTAGTCCCAGGGCTTTTTATAGATATTTGTACAGAAATGGAGTTAGGAACCAACAAATGTCAAAAATTACTTCGTCACTTATAGTATAATAAATAAAAATAAAGTGGGGAAATAAAATAAAGAAGGGGGGGAGGAGGACAAAATGGGTTATCAAGGGAAAAGAAGTAAAAGAAATAAAACTTTAATTTGTTGCCATAGATATAGGCCATAAAAATAAATGCACGTTCTTCATTTCTAAAGAAGCTGATTAGCACGAATAATTGAATGAAAAAAAAATAATAATGGAAAAAGGATATTTCTTTTGACAGTTCATTTGACCGCCTCATGTATTATGCTTTATACCCCCATTCTTGAAGAAAAAGAAAGTACAATTTAGGATGTGCCTTTTTTTTTGCATAATGAAAAGCATATTAATCAATGAGAAACCCTGAAGAACTTTTCAAATAGGTACACTGCCAAATTCCTATAAACGATCATTTCCATATATATTGTATAAATCATAAATAAAAGTAAGAATATTAGTTATGTAAAAAATCATATAATTGTAGTCTTATTGGATTAAACTCAAACGATTGACCGCAAGGTAATGTTTAATTGCTTGTTTTTAAGAGATCTAGTAGTTAGGTAAACTTTTAAAAAACTGTCAAGATTGAAACTACAGACAGTAATTACCACGGGTAGCCGGTATGAAAATAACTGTTTTTATGGTAACTAGCAGTTATATACACCAAGAAAAAGTAATGTTTTAATAGCTTACTGGGACATCCAAAGATTCTTTGTAACCAAAAGCTTTTTGTTTTGACTCCATAATACGTGTGAAGGAGGCCCGTGCACATGGCGATCTTGTTAGTGACTGAGAGTGAATGTAGCCGTATATAGTAAATAGTAAAGTAGTTTTTGCTGTTTCTTATCTTTTTTTTTAATTATATTTGTTACTCAATAATAATAATAATAATAATAGTACTCACCGGTACTACAAGTGATCTCTGATAAGTTCAATACTAACCTTGTGATGGCAGAATTAAAAGGAAAGAGCCATAAACTTCACCTTTTGTTGCTTCTCATAAACAAACCCAACATATTTTAAATATATAAGTATTATCGGCCAGCCGTCCTACATACAAAAAAAAAGAACGTGCTGCAGTATTTTATATTATAAAAAACTCACATAACTACTATAAACTAGGTCTTTTACTATTGAAAACGCTTCCGTTTTCTTTATTAATTTTAGCATTGAAACACAATGTTCGAAAAAAAAAGAAAGAGTTATCTTATAATCAATCTTTTGTTTATAGTGTTCATGACAAGATACGGGACAAACGATACAGGACTGGTAAATTCCATTTTTACGAGGAGCAGCAAGTGAAGTTCAAAGGTAGATGAGGAAGAAGTTTATTGTATAATAGAAAAATGAGAATAATAATAAAATGAATTTTGCGTTAAAAGATGTATCTTTTCTTTTTTTGTGAACCAGTTTTAGGGATTATTATGTTATAAAATTTGACGCTCTCAATTTCTTTATCTACTGTATAGTTATAAATATTATGACCCAACATGACGTACTAGTCGATATATCTATAAAAGTATATAATAAAACTTGGTGATTGGGAATAAGAAGGCTCAGACAAATTTTCTTATTATCCGGTTGTAATAATCTAATAATTGCGTTTTTCGTAAATACTGTGTGTATGATATTAAAAAATTAGCTTACTGGCAAATAAAGATAGTATCAGCTATATGAAACATATACTCATTATTATATAAAAGTACTTATATTTATTATCAAGCATCAAGAGTTTTTAAAGAGAGTAATTGATACATGCTTAAACTCTTTTTTTTTATGATCTATAATGTGGTAAGGTTAAACATAGAAGACAACAGATCAATGATGGAGTAAAATTAAACACAGTTATGAAGAGAGTGGTACGACTTTTAGTGTGTGTGTGTACAACCAAAAAAGTTGTATCCAAAAGCTACTAAATAGCGTTTTTTTTTTCATATTAAAAAAATGAATAAAACTAAACCTTTTTAGACTTTACAATATATGTTTTTGCACACTAACCTTTATTTAAGTCTGACGTGAAAGATATTCACAGGTTTCGTGTAAATGATAAGGTAAAGGTATAAATCCTGTTCTTTATATGTTTACTAATAGTAATTATAAAATAACCCTCCTTTCAACTCAACAAATAATACAAAATAAGATAATAACGTGTTTCTTTTTTTATTATTATTATTATTCATGGTTCTTTTTTTTTAGGTTTTTTAATCAAATCAATGAAAAGAAAAAAAAAATAGAGATGGAAGAAAAGATAAAGGAACCTCATTATATGAGTGGTATGATCAATAATACAATGTTGTGTGAAATTATTATTTCAAGATATGATATCCTTGAAGACGATGACGACCAAGTACAACAAGATAATAAATGCCTTCAATACTACCAATAACAAGTACAATAGGGAAATATACAATAAACCATAATACTTGACGCATTCGTTCAGTCCATAATAATGTTTTGGAATCATTCTTGTTTTGTTTAAATACATAAACCATAATAAACATAAAGAATCCAACAATGATTTCAATGAAAACATTAGCAATAAACACACCAAATGTAGATTGCTTTGCACATCGACTTGTTAAGAATATACGACGTACACTATCGATACGTGGGTAAATTGTCAACATAGTAGTCAAGAATGAGGCTGTGAATAAGGTACCATTAATAACAATGATTAAGAAAAGATAAACAAATAGCATGACACCTGCTGCTAATGGTTGATAATATAAAGTATCACTAATTTCAGGCGAACTATAAATTTTATTATAATAGATAGGATTAGTTTTCTTTTTTCTTTTTAGGCAGGTTAATGAAAAAAAAAATTAAAAGTGAACAAAACTTACTGAAGAGCGCCAAGAGCTAAATGACGTAACATGGTCAAACAATCCATATCATCACGTTGTAGTGCAGAAAGACCAATCCAAAAAGCAACAAGAGTTATAATACCAAGATTGACTACCCAAAGAGCACCCACAATACATTGACTTACAAGATGACGCGCTTTAGCTATTTGCCAACATAAATTATCTGCCCATAAAGCAATACGGAAGATCATTAAAGGAGTAGCCCAAACAAGGAAATCATATGAGAATGTTAAAAGAGTTTGTTGTTGTTCCAAACTATTATTGGTTTTATAAAACGCTACCAAACGTAAAGTTAAGGAAGTAAATAAAAACGCGGCGGTAACCAAAGAAAGGTAAGTAGATGGGCGCTTGACAGCCTGGACCGGTTGTAACAAAATCTTTTTAAATCACATGAGATCAGTTTGTTATATATATATATACACTTATATTAGAGTAGTTGTATGTAGGTATGTAGGTTGGTATGTGTGTATATGTATGTACGTGTGTGTGTGTGTGTGTGTGTGTGTATACATAAACTACTAAAATGTGTAACAATAACAAAAATAAAAATGAAAAAAGTAAGTGGTTAAAATACCTTGTATAGTTCGAGAACTAGATCGGAACAAACAAAAGCATAATATGCATATTCGAAATCATAGGGATATGTATTAAAATAATCCTTATTGGAAACAGTAGCAAGATGTAAACCAAGATAAATCAAGCCACAAACAAGTCCTACATATGCTTGATAACGTGGTGCTGCCCATCGTGCAAGATAATCCACCAAAAAATTAGATGAACTAATGACATTGTTATTATTTGGTTTTTTCCAAACGGAAAACGGATGATCGGGTACTTCTTGCCAATCCGTCGGGCCATAAAATTTCCATGCATCATCAACTACACTTTGAACTCGAGCATCCGAAAGAAAGGTTTGACAATCATTGGTAATTGCCCATTCCAACGCTATACATTTTTTTTAAATAAAATATACCCAATTGAGATTGTTATCATGGGTTTAGTTAGTCATGTATATATTATTAATACATATAGAAAAAGAGGCGTATTACATGCAAAAATATATCAAAACAAAAAAAAACACTCTATTTGTTTATTTATATTTATATTTATATTTATATTTGTATTTTATTTTTTTTTTCTTACCTGATTGATTGTTAATCCAAGGCCGGAGAAGTAATTCTCGGAGCACCAATGAAGTGCCCGAAGAAGCTTTCATACCATATTCCAAGGTTGTCAACGCCAATTTTTCTGTTTCATCTTTTTTACTCATAGCAATCAATGTACAAACGGAAGCATGTTTAGCTACTTTCCAAATATCTTGTTCAATAGGTGGTAATGTCAATCGTTGAGCAGGATTAATTGGTAAAGGACCCGCGGGAAGGGTATCAGTTGTTGTTGTAGGTACTTGGGCATCTCCTTCTTCTTCTTCTTCTTCCTCTTCTTCATTCTTTTGACTGTGTTGTTGTTCGGTTTTCTTCTTTTGAGATAAAGAAGAAGAGGATCCACCATGATGATGACCATGAAGAAGATGTGGATGTTGTTGAAGTAAAGATGTAGAACTTGACCAACCATGTTCATCTTTCCATTGCTCTTTGGCAGATTTCAATGCATTTTTAATAATATCTCTTTTTCTGAGACTCATGGTACTTTTTCCAGTATCATCATCACTACTACTACTTGAGGATGAACTACTGCTTGTAGTACTACCACGTCTGGGTCTTATTATCTTTTTGTTGTTACCAGGAGCAGGAGCAGGAACAGGAGCAAGAGCAGGGTAACGTTGAGCATATCGAATTTGTTCTTCTTGAATTTTGATAATAAGTTCAGCCTTGCGATGTTGTTTTACCACTTTACGAACAGTGGTTGTTAAAAGATAACTCGGGACCACAGGGGTACCTTCCGAAGAAGATGCAGGAATATCAACAACAGCAACCAATGGAGGTGACGCGCTTGATGAATAGTTTCCCGTAGTAGAATTACCATTACCATTACCTAGCAACCCAGTACGTTCAGTAGGTTGTTCATGGTGTTTACCATTACCTTCTTGTTGATCTTCAGTAGTCATAACCCAAGGTTTTTTTTAAGGAAAAAAAAAGAAAAGAAAAAGAAATAGAAGAGAAGGAAGAAGAAAGAGTTTAAGAGTGGGAAAAAGAAAAGTATTTATGGTTTTTTACAAGTAATGAAGTCCGTGGTTATTTTTATATTGACATAAACATCAGATGCAAAAAAAAAAAAAAGCATGGACGCGTTTTATTTTGATTGATATGTTGTACCATCGAACTCAATCACGTCCCTTTTTTTTTTTCAGCTTGTTGTGTAGTACACTATTTTTTCACCTTCCGAAAAAAAAAAAACCTTTTCCATCCTCTTTTTGTTACTGTATAATTTTGTATTTTGAAGGAAAAAAGATAAAATAGAGTGTATTTACAAATGATTTATTTAAAATATAAAATATAAAAGAAAAAAAAAAGGGTGTTCGAATAATAAATACATGATAAAAAAATAATATTAAAGAAATTTCATGTTTTTGTAATCAATTTGATTTCAAAAGATCCTGTTGCTGTTGATAAAACAACAACAAAATAGGGAGTAAATTATGTATGTATATGTAAGTTGTTTTGTTTATGTGAAAAAAAAAAAGTGTGAGAAAAAAGAAAGAGAGGTATACATGATATTTTTTTTTTGATTGTTAATGAAGAAGCAAATTAAAAGTAGTATTGTTGTTCATGGAAACCAAGGAAGATCAGCGCCACGTTCTATGGCATCTACTAAAATATTATATACAACTTGTTTTAAGGTACGCCATTCTGGAATAGAATTATTATCAGCAGCAGAAGAAGAAGAAGAAGTATTATTGATAGTGGATGTTCGTCTCGTAAGTGCCGTTGCCAACCTTCGGTTCAAACTCTGTCGTCGGTTTATACTGCCACGTCTTTGTTGTAGTCGTTGTGTCAGTGTTTCTAATGCTTCCAAATTATCGCGATACCTTGGAATATTTAATAATTCATGATCATGTATCTGGTTTGTATTATTATTACTATTATTACTATTATTTTGATTTTGAACTGGATGCTGATGGTTATGACGATCATGAAAATAAGGTCGTTGTTGTTGCTGTGGTGGTAGTTGATCTCTTAAATTACCAAAAAAGATTCTTTCTTCTTCCTCTTCTTCAGAATGATCTAACATGGGTGGATCATTCATCATCATTTCCATACTCATATCTTCTTGTTGCTGTCGATGGTGATTATTTTGAGGATAATGATCACTATCTTCTCGTTGTAATTGTTGTTGATATTGATTAGGTTCAGCATCCAATAGATTAGAAATTAATTTCTTGATAGAGCATTTATTCGATCGTCTGGCATCTAATCGAATTAATTTCGGACAATGCGTGACCCATAACCAAATTACTTCTGCTGTTACCCAATCGCATCGTTGCATTATGACTTGTTGTAAATGAATACATTCTTTACCCATGGTTTCAATCACTTTACTCATGGGAATCAAAATGTGAGTTAAACCAGGTTGAACAGCGTAATGTTGTAGAGTAGATACATATTCCCCCGTTTCTGCAATCATACTGTCATAGAATAACGTTGTTAAAGACATGTTTAGACATGTCAAGTTTTTACATGTTTTAGCGACTTGAAGTAAGGATGAAGTTGTCACAAATAAATGACCATGCTTCACATCACGTGCTTCATAAAATTCCGATTCAATAGTGGTATTATTATTATTATTTTCTTCTTGTTGCTGATGTTGTTGTAATAATGCTTCCCATCCTATATCGTTATTATTATTATTATTATTATTATTATTATTATTATTATTATTATTATTTGTCGTTGTCACTGTTGTCATCGTTAAAGGTGTGTTATTTTCATTATTATTTGGGTTTACAAGTTGAATTGTCCAATTCGCTCTAGTGGTTCTCGCGGTCATCATAGTTGTCGTCGTTGATGTTGTAGACTGATCATCTACATCACTGTTTCCATGGTTATCAATAAAAGATTCAGGTCGTGCTATTGCTTCTCTTCTTGGATCTTGTTGCTCATCTTCTTCTTGCGTTGGTAATAAAAGAGGATTCTCTCTTTCTTCTTCAATGGGTTGATCCGTAGTGGTTGAATGAGTAGTATTTGCTTGTTTGTTATTATTATTATTTCCAAAAAGTTTGTTTCCTGCTGCAAGGTCCAAAGTATGTATGAGACTACCATAAAAAAGTGTTTTTTTATTTCGTGTCAGAGTCAAAATAAAAGTAGCATAACGGAAAGTATCCATAATTTTAGCATGACGATAAAGTAATGGAGCAGCACATAACATCCATTGTCGACAAACAAGTGATACTGCATATAAAGCTGATTGAGATTCTTTTAAATAACTCAAGATTTCTAATAATAATTCAGGTGGTAATGCAAACCCAAATGGAGATCCTTTTGGTACTGTTACTGTTGTTACTACTGTTGTTGTTGTTGTATTTTTTTTATCTAATGACGATGTTATGGATGGTGTTGTTGATGTTTGAAGCATAGTATTGATTGTTGGAATGGGCATTGAATTATTATCATTATTAATAACGGGACAAGAGTTCGTACTATTGTTACCCTCCTCCAATCGTCGTTTACACCAAAGTAAATAATCAGCTCGTGGCACCGTTAAAATGTGAGTACCATCACTCGAAGAAGTTTTATTATTATTAATGCTGTCGTTATCAAAGGTATTTTTTTGATTCTCACAGTAATTCATTAATAAAAACTTTAAAAGAAGAAAAAAAAAATTGCAAGAAAAGAAAAGAAAAGAAAAAGAGGAAAAAAAATGGAAAAAGAAGAAAAAATATAAAAAGAAAAGTGTGTGTGTCACTTTGCCTTGATAAAACCCAAAAAAAAAATTGATAGCCTTATATTATGTACTCCTTTTTTTTTTATTATTATTTGTTAGAAGGCATAAAAAATTAGTCTCTCCCCCCCCCCACCCCTTCCTTTCTCCCTTTCTCCCTTTTCCCCTCCTTTTATCTCTGTATCTCTATTGGGATTATTATATTGACAACTTTTTATATCAATTTATATATCTTTAATAGAAATATATAATAAAATATTCTCAGTTTCAAAACGCACAAAAACAAAATAATAATAATAATAGCGGCATTGATGAGATAACTTTTTTTTTATATAGTTTTTTTTTTTTTAAACCAACAAAAAATAAACACATTCATAACCCGCTTTTTCATTCTTTCTATATAAAGAGTTGTGAGTTTACTCCACATAAACACATACATACAAAGCACCTATAAAAACAATGCTTTCTGCAAGTCATACTGGCGATGGAAATAGAAATGACCTTTATGATAATCCATTTGCTTCTTCATCCGATCGTGAACCTTTATATGTAGAACCTGATTTGGATTTAGCGGGTCAATCAACAACACGTATAACAACTCCTCCTTCAAAACATATTGAAGCTAATCCTTTTGCTTATAGTCAACAAGTGAGTGGCAGTATCGGTTCTTCAGCCATTCCTTTGAATGAACAATCCTATCAAAACCAACAACGACAACAATCGTTTCATCAAGCTTCTTATTCTGGTGAAGATACTTTAGATGAACCTGTCTCTACAACCATTGTAAATATATATATATTTGTATTTTTATATATGTATGTGTTTATGTAGAAAAGAAAAAGAAACTAAACAGATTTATATATGAATACATAGTTACGTGACTTGAAACAAGTAGCAAATAAACTTCAACAAGTACTTCATCCAAAAGGCGATCGAAACGTATTAAAAGACTGTAAGATAATTTCCTTCAATGGTGATTTTTAATATAGAATACTAACATGGATGATAATAATGATATATATATATAGGGGATTTATGGGGTCCACTTATTTTATGTCTTTCTTTAGCCATGTAGGTTGTTTTTTTGTTTTATACATTTGGATGGAACTTTTATTAAACCTATTTATATATAAAATAGAATACTGAGTGGAAGTGCACCTGGAGATCAAGCTGTATCTATTTTTACAGGTGTATTCGTTATTGTATGGCTTGGCGCAGCTGTAGTAACATTAAATGCCAAGTTATTAGGTGGTGCAGTGTAAGTCACTCTACATGTTAAAAAAAAAAGAAAACTCGTTTATTTATATTTATTTGGATTTTTATTAGATCATTTTTTCAATCTGTTTGTGTTCTTGGATATTGTTTATTTCCTTTAGTTGCTGCAGCTATTGTGGCTCTATTTGTTAAATTAATTTGGGTACGATTACCTTTAGCTATTCTTACATTTTTATGGTCTACTTATGGTAAAGTGTTCTTTATTTATTTTTTTAAAAAAAAAGAGGTGGGGGAGAAATAAAGAATTAATAGGAATTATATTTATTAGCATCTGTTGGTTTCTTGTCAGAATCTGAAGTACATTTACGTAATAGACGTGCATTAGCGGTAAGAAATAAGGATTATTATTAATGGTAAAAATAAATACTAACTAATTTATTTTAAATAGGTGTATCCGTTATGTCTTTTTTATCTAATCATTTCTTGGTTGGTTCTTATTTCTTAATAATAAAAAATAATTTAATGAGATTATTGTATCAAGAATCAAAAAAGAAGAAAGGGACTGTTGTATATATCAATAAGAAGGGAAAAAAAGGGGGGGGGGAGATAAAGAGTATAATAATAAATAGTGAGAAGGGAAGGGTATTGTTTTTTTCTTTTAAAACTTTCTTGGAGGAAGTAAAGTGGAAGGAAGCTTTTCAGGTAATTCAGCACCATTCTTAACAGCTTTAATTAAATGCATAGCAATAGAGAATTCATCCACGTCCATGTATCCATCTCCATCAAAATCAGATAATCGCCAAATTTGAGCCAAGATATCATTAGGTAATCCACTATCCATTAATATAGGTTTGACAGATCCTCCATTCACTCTACCTTCACGTGGATGTAATCCTTGAAACATGGGTATATAAGAAGTTTTATCTACAGATGTAAAATCCCAATAAGAAGGTGGAATATCACTTTCTGATCCCTGACCAAATTCTTCAAATGGATTTCGTTGAGATTTTTCCAATTCAGGGTTCATCATAGGAAAACGGGACATTAATCGAGGTAAATCTTGTGATAATGCTTCATCCGCTTTATCCAATAAATCTTCTTTCAATGATTTAAATTTATCCATGTCATAAAGTGCTAAATTTTGTCTGAATTTCTCTGGATTAGGGAAATCACCTGCTGGAAGATGATAACGTTGTTGAATCTTGACAAATTCTTGTTCCAAATTAGCTAATAATGCTTCTTGTTTCTTTTTTTTTCCAAACATGGATGGCATTTCTTTTTTTAAATGACTAATAATCAATGCATGAACCTATGTTTTTTTAACGTTAGTTTGATTGATGTTTATAAAGCTATTCTATTCCCAACTTACTCTAGCTAATCTTGCACGCTTAACAATTTCATTAATCTTACGAATAGCAGCATTACGACGTAATTCTTTCATATCACGTAATAAATCCTTTGATTCAGCTTCAATTAAGTCACGACACTCTTCAAAAGAATTAGGTGGTTTATCAACCCAAAAAGAACTGAGATAGACACGCATCACTTCAGGTGTTTGAACTACTTTACCGAGTGACCACATCATAGCACCATATCTATCATTTTAAATCAGACCCTCTTTCTTTTTTTTTTTCATTTATTCATATCAAAATAGAAACTTTAAAAACTTACACACGCATAAGTTGTTGTTGACTAACCATATCACTCTTGTTTAAAACGACACGTACTTTTTCTTCTTGTCCACGTAAACAATGAATAGCATTCTTAAATTCATTTGAAATATCCAATTTATGTGAATCAAACATAAGAAGAATGAGATCAGCTCGTTGAGCAAAATATTCAATGACTGCAGTAAAATCATAACCACGTTCGATACGTTGTTTGTCACCCGCTAAAATACCAGGTGTATCAATGATCGTCATATTTTCTAAAACAGGTGATGGTGTTTGAGATACCTAAACATAATCACCCAATAATTAATTTATACTTTGATCAACTGCTATTACTATTATTATTATAGACTATAAAAAAAATTACCTGGAATCTTGATAATAAAGCCTGTCCGAATCGATTTAAACCTTGAAAAGGTAAATCTTGATTTACTGCAGCAGCATTACCGGGAGTAATACGATCCTCAGTACCATGCATTACTGCAACAAATCGGTCGGTAGTTGGTTCAACACCAATATGTTCACCAGGATATGCTTTATCGAGTAAATACCGAATAAATGTTGTTTTACCCTAATTTATTTATTTCCCATACACCAAACACCATAAAATTAAAATTAAAATTATATTATTATTATAATTATCAGTTCTTCATCTTACAGTTGAATATTGACCAATGAGTAATACAATAGGTTTTGCTTCAATATCAGAATTAGTTAAAGGGGATGAATGGAACCCTTTTATATGTAAAAAAAAAAAAGAAGTTGATATAAATTAATTAGCTCGTTGAGAACGATAAATAAATAATAATAAGAAAACAACAAACCTTCGAAATTATAAGTTACTTCTAAAGGACGAATCTTTTGATTATAGGTACGTTTAACACCTTCAATAATTTGATAATATTCATCTTCAGTAAAACTACCACTACTACCAGGTGTCCCACTTGGAACAGGAGACCCTTTCCCATTCTTTTTCATTCGTAATGACATTCTTTAGATGATAAAGCTAAAAAAGAAAAAAAAAAAAAAAAAACACGCTTTATTTCAAAAAAAAAAAGGCACGTTTTTCCTTTTACTCTTTAATTCTCGAGCTGAAAATGAATTGCATTGATATTTTAAAAAGGAGAATGAGAGGTCTCATTCTTAAATACAAAGACCGGTTATAATATTATTCCGTAAAAGAAATTATTTTTTTTGATTGTTATTTTTTTTTATCATTTACTTATTTAAATAAAAAAGATGGGGTCGGCGTCACACGGCTGACAGTGTCAGGCCACGGACACCTGTGGTCCCGCCGATGGCAAGCCAGAGCGGAAGGACCTGGTGAAAAAAATTAGATTAACAACGAGTGGAACAATGTTCCACATTATAGTTGTTAAACTATAAAGAACAGATACTACACTTGATCTTAGCCAAAAGGCCAGAGAGGATGCGGTTCATTGAGTTTCCCAAGTTTGACCCCTTTTTATACTTTTTTTTTTTCAGGGTGTGACTTTTGTTTAAAAAAAACTTTTTTAATATTCCGTTCATTGTGACGTGTTATATGAAACGAACTAAACCTTAAAAATTAAAAAACTTAGTGCATTTTGTAAGAGGGGGGTCCTTTAAATCTTCTCAGGTGAATTTAAATGTTATAAACCATCTCAGGGACATCATGTAGTTGCGAATTAACTTGAGCATTACTTTATATGGTAACGCTAAAGTATTATTCTGCTGCTACTATTGTTGTTGCTGTTTTTATGACCACGAAACCTGATTCTATGTTGGTGGAATCAAAATCAAAAAATTTTATTATATTCAGTAAAAAAAAAAGAAATGTAACTGACTACTATTGCTGTTGTTGTCAAATAATGGTTGAAGTTCGGTAGTTTAGGAGATATTTCAACTCCGTTTATGTACACGTCATCTCACATACCAAAATAGGTATATCCTAAAATGGTAACCCTTTTTGAGTGAATTAATTCACACCTTGAGAGCATCTATTACTACATACGTATTATTATTATTATTTATTTATTTATTTATTATGATTTATATACAAAGCTAATAATTATTAAAAAAATGAAAGGTATATATTATTTAATAGAAATTAAATATCTTCTTCGGCTTCAAGAAGTTCATTTTGTAAACGGGTGGCTGCTCTTTTTTTTTTTACTTGTCTTGCTAACCGGTCTGCTAATTCTGGATGCTCTTCTCTAAACTTAGCTCTCAATTCTTGCGACTTATTAATATATTTTTGTTGTTCTTCTTTGGTCATTCTTGTCCATAATCTGCCAACTACTTTACTAAGTTGTCGAAAACTATATTCTGGATGTTCTGCTTTAATTTTAGGTGTCATATCTTTAAAATATAAATGATATCCAGTAGCTGGTAACTTTTTTTCTTTTGGTTGTAGTTTTTCTCTGAATTCTTGTTTAAGTTTCAAAGATTTTTCTTTGTATCGTTGTTTTTCTTTCTAATTTAATATATCTAATAAATATATTGGATGGTTCATTATCATTTATTCTTTTTTTTTGTTTACCTCTGGAAGAGCATTGTACTCTTGTGCTACTAATTTACAAATGTCACCACGTTTCCCAGTCGTTTCCATTTTATTTGCTTTCATAATTCGTTTGCGATTTTCATAGTCAAATAATAGATACGGATTAAATTTTTTAATAGGTGATGGTCTTCTAAACAGTTTTACTTTTTTCTTTTCCACTATTTCTTCTTGATCTGACATTGTTTCTTCATCATAATCCTCTTCCATTTCTTCCTCATCAGAAGATATATCGTTTATTATGTTGGGTTGTTGACGTTGATTGAATGTTTTGTTTACTAAATAGTCATCATCATCATGTAAGAAAGGTGATTTATTTCTTTTATAATTTTCATTTAAAGAAGGTATTGTTGCTGTTGCTGACGGTGATAATTCGTGTGGTTTTAATAATTTTTTCACTTGATTATTATTAGACAATAAAGATGATGAATCAAATTTTTGTCGTGAATCTTTTTCATTTTTCATAAAAGTGGATACATATTTTTCATTTAAATTAGAAGATATTTCTTTCTTTAATGCATGGAGTTTTTCGAATGCATCATTTAATTTGTTGCTATCGATAATACTACTACTTTTACTATTAGTATTATTATCGTTATTGCTGTTGCTATGAAGCATACGTTTTTTGTGTATATTAACGAGTTGATGTCTTTTTTCAAATAATTCATTTGAGTTGTTCATCACAGTGGATGAATTATCTTCTGTAAATTCAGTATCACTATCACCAAATAAAGAAACAGGATATTCTTCTTTTTCTTCCTGATGATATAAGTTGTCATTAAATGCTATTCTTTTTTGTTGTTGTGGTTTTTGGGTTGTCTTTTTTACTAATGATGGTTTTCGTTTTACTAAAGAAAAAGGTTGTTCTTGATTATCTGTGTCGAAGAATGGTGCTCGTTCTTGTTGTTTTGTTATTGTTTTGTTATTTACTAATAATGTTTTGGTTTTTGGTTCTTCCCAACTCCATACATGTTGACAATGTTGACATTTACTGAAATGAAAAAAAACAAAATTATTGAATTAGATTAATTATTCCAAATGTTATCTCTGTGGTTCGATGCATACACAATAATATAGATCTATCTATACACATATAAACTAAAATTGTTAAAAAGAAAAAACTTACGCTTTGCCAGCAAGTAAACCTTTTCTAAAAAAAGAAACGTCGTCTTTATTACATGAAGGACAATCCCAAATAAATGAAGCTTCTTTTCTATTTTTTAATGAAAACATGATAAATAATTAAAAAGGAAGAAAAGAAAAAAGAAACCAAGTGAAATTATTATCAACTAGAAAGTTTTGTGTAACTGGAAAAAAAAACAAATCAAAATTGTATTTTCACTTTCCATTATCAACATACTTCTCTTACATGTATAAAAAGAATAAGAGAAATTATAAAGTTATTCAAATTGTTATTATTAAATGAATAATAATGATATATAAAATGTATATACAAAGTAGTGTAATAAAATGAAAAGTCTATTTTCTATTTAGTTTCTATAATAGTTTTAATTATTTTTACATCTTGGACTTTCTTTCATAGTTCTTCAAAGCTTGACGAACACCTAAATCAAGCATAATCTCTTCAGAACCACCAGGAATAGCATAAGCACGAACTTCACGATACAAACGTTCAATCTTTTCACCTTGACCACCACGAGTATAAGATAAACCACCAAAGATTTGAGCAGCTTCACGAGCACAAAATTCAAAAGTTTGAGTACTTTGAGCCTTGAGTAAAGCAATAGGTCCACCAAGACGAGATGGTTGAGCTTCGTGAGGTAAAGTTTTGATTTGATACATAATGTTTTCAAGCCAAGCATGTGTGCTTTCACATTGACGAATCATATGTCCCAACTTATTACGAATGACAGGATGATCAATCAAACGAACACCAAATGTTTTACGTTTTAATGAATAACTGAAAGATTCTTCAATACAAACACGAGCCAAACGATTGGCTTGCATAACAATACCCAAACGTTCATGATTGAAGTTATGCATAATATACTTGAAACCCTCATTGAGTTTACCAATCAAATGAGTCTTGGGTACTTTAACATCTTCAAAAGTAATATAACTTGTGCCTGAACCCCACATTCCTATATAACAATTTAAATCAGTCATTATATTTCACGCATAAATCAAATTTCTTAAATTACTGATAAGTTGTCCAAACAAAAGCTATCACCATGTGTAAATAGCATTTTGCCGGTATCAGGACAAACCCAGCAACCAACTTTTTAAAGATATTTTGATTTTAAAAAAAAAAAAAAACTACCACATACCCATTACATCCATGGCACGGGCTTCAACACCTTCCCAGGCGCGTTCGACCAAGAATAAGGATACACCACCCATACCAGCACCACCAGTACGACAAGCGACCACATAATAGTCAGCATAAGCACCTTGAGTAATCCATTTCTTTTCACCATTCAACAAATAATAATCACCCTTATCTTCAGCATGTGTTTTCAAGCCAGCGACATCCGAACCCTAAATATAACTATTTGTGATTAGTAAAACATACATACCCAGATACACACACACACACACACACAAATCCAATAATTCCCTTCTTCCCCCTTTTTTTTTTCTTCTTCTCATAAAACATGACATATATGAGCTTTTGACTTACAGCACTAGGTTCAGTGATTGCCAAGGCAATAAATTTCTCACCAGCCAAACATTCTGGAACAACCTTATTCTTAATAGGTTCAGGAGCAAAGTTCATAACAGGAGGTAAAGCAATAGCTAAACCACCTTGTAAAGCCCACAAAAGCCCACCTGATCCACAACGAGCAATTTCATCAATACAAATAAATTCATGGAAAATATCAAATTCTTCAGGCTTGAGACCAGCAGGAAGAGGATAAGGCATAAGATGGGCAACAGAAGGTGTAGTACCAGCTCCGCTTACAGCATTCAAAAAACCCAATTGACCTACTTTTTTAACAACCTCACGAGGAATAGCCTTGGCTTCACTCCATTCATGACAATATGGCATAAGTTCCTTTTCAGCAAATTCACGAATAGCTTTTCTAAGACGAATGTGGGATTCTTTGTAGTAAGGACTAAATCATTGAAATATTAAAACAGTTTAGTTTTTTTTTTTTTTTTTTGTTTTTTGACATTTTTGAATTTAAAACTATTATTATTATTATTATTTTACCTATTCCAATCTTGATACCAAGTAGGATCCCCATAAGGTAAACCTTCACCAAATTGAGCTTGGTCAGCAGAAACAAGTTCTCCATAATGGACAGGGGTACTATTACTAGCTACCTTTGGTGCAGTAACAGATTCTACTGGTTTTTTTTCTTCGCTTGTAGCACCACCAATGACACCAATTTGCATTGGTAAACCAACACGTTGCATAATGGCATCATTATGGAATTGTTTAAATTTCTTGGTAGCATCTTTACCAGCGACCTTGGTAAGTACTTTCTTACCACCTGGGTGTTCACTTACAAACTTGGTGAGGTCAAATACTTTGCCGTCAACAATAATCCAAAGATCGTCAGGCTTGTTGTGTTGTGCAACTTCTTCAATAGTAAAAGTTTTCATTATTATAGATAGTTAAAAAAAAAAAGAAAGAAAGAAAGAGAAGGGGGAGAAGTGTTGAGAATGAAGGGAAGAAAGAAGTTATTTGGGGGAAACAATAGCTTTTTTACGTCAAACCAAGTATATCACATTTCATAAGCAGAAATGTTTATTGAAAAAGCTGCGGGGTAAGTTAAGCTTACCAAGACAGCTCAATAGATGATTTGATTTGTTGGCTAAAGCTGCTTTTTTTAAAAGAAAGGAATTGACAAAAAGTGACTAAACCAAAAATGGAAATACCGAGAGAATCGTTTTATGTCATCTTGAACACACGATGCTTTTTTCTTTACCCGTGCTTTGTGTTGCAATAAACAACAACCACAAAAAAATACAAATCAGTTTTCAGAAATAATTTAATATTTTGAATTTTACTTTTCTTAAGGCAATTATGTTTAATAAGAGTAATACTTGGACTATCATCCATTTCATTTCATGTGATTTGATTCAAAATCCAAATGAAATAAAATAAAAGATAAGAAAGATGTTACATATATTAATAATGAACAACTTCTTTATCATACTCAATATTATATTAAACGGTTTTCAAATAATTATGTGTTTTTTTTAAAAAAAAGATGTATTTTTATTATTCTAAAGAAATTATTTGAAGAAATCCAATTAATCTAGAAAAAGGAAGATAGTGTATATGTCGACAATTTGATAGGATATAACGATAATATATACACGTGGATGACTAGATCATTTAAAATTAAAAGAGAAATATTTTTGCTATCATTCAGTAACTTGTTCTTCTATACAATCACTAAAAAAAATTAATTTGTGTTGAAATCGTTAGGTCTTGACATTTTTTTTATCGTTAGCATTGGTATATGCCCTAAAACATCTCTTAGTAACATATATGTTTTGTTATATTGCTAAGCAACACAATTACGGATAATAACATGAACTAGAAGTTCTAAATAGTGAGTTTTCAAATGCTATTGAAAAAAAAGAAAGAGGAATTGGATTTTATAGATATTCTTCGTGTAAGAATCAAGATTGGTTAAAGGTCTATCTATATGTTTATATACAAAGTTTATATTATGGGATTATAGCTATGGAAGTTACTTTAAGATTATTTTATTTTGATGTATGTATTAATGTGTGAGGAGTGGAGAAAAAAAGAAGTTTATACATAAGTTCGCGACTTGTTTGAATAACATCGCTTTATATTCAAACATATTACAGTATACAAAAAAAAAAAAAAGGCTATTCTTTTTTTTTTCTTATACCATTCCTCTGCTCCTTTCTTCTTTAATAGTTATTTTTTTTTAAAGGCGAGCCTTGTTGTTATTGTCATCATCACCAATGACACCAATTTGCATTGGTAAACCAACACGTTCCAAAATGGCATCATTATGAAATTGTTTGAATTTCTTGGTAGCATCCTTGCCTGCGACCTTAGTAAGTACTTTCTTACCACCGGGGTGTTCACTTACAAACTTGGTAAGGTCAAATACTTTGCCGTCAACAATAATCCAAAGGTCGTCAGCCTTGTTATGTTGTAAAACTTCTTCAGCAGTATATGATTTCATTATTTTTTTTATAGGTAATGCGTATAACAAGCGAAAATAAGAGAAAGAGCGAAAAAAAAAAAAAAAAAAAAAAAAAAAAGCTTCGAAATATATTTAGCTTTTTCTTCTTTCTTCTTTTGACAGTTGTCAGCATCATGTGTGAATAGATTATAATTTTATAAGCAGTAAAATCAAAATCAAAAAAAAATCCGAGAAAAGCTCATTCTTGTGAAACGCTGGATCAGTGTTTTTAAAATATCAAAACAATACTTTTGTTTCTCTCTTTCTGTGAACCTTTGTCACTTTTATCAAACAAATCATTATGTTATCTTTAACACAAAATATTCTACTTTTTTGATTTAGATATTCTTTATACACAAATAAATAATGTTTGTAAAATAAGAGTGGTGTTTATAACAGAGGATAAGTTTATATATGTATAGAGGTATTAATATAATATAATTATATACGTAGTATATGACGTGTATGTAAAGTATGTATTAATGAAAATAAATGGAAGAGTATGCAATGGAAGTGAATAGTTTTTTTTTAAACATGAATATAAGTAGATTGATCTCTTTTGCTTTGAAGTTCTTCATCTTCTAGAGGATGAATAGGTGTTTCTGATGTGGATGTTGATAAGATTGATCTAAAGTCTTCAGCTTCAAAAAGTACGGATCTATGCGAACCACGTCTTTCACCATTATCAATAATTTCTTTATCGGGTAAAGATGTATTTGTTGTAGGAACGACACTAGTGCCAACAAAAACTTGACGTGCAACACCATGGGAATCAAAATACACTAAAACATCTGCGACATCATCATTTCCAGAACCAAGTGCTTTTTCAGCGATAAAACCGGCATCGCTACCATACTTTTTATAAATCATATCGATAACACCATTGCGTGATGATGCAAGGACAGAACCAGTAGCCACGGATAAACCAGCGACAACATTATGTGCTGCATGGAATAAAGAAACACCAAAATGACGAGTAGCATTTTCTACAGGATCTCGTTGAAGTTGATCGTCGCTATAGAATGAATTGATACTTGATGTTGCAGCAGTGGTTGCTTTGCTTAGCAAATTACCAGCCCCTATTTTATTTTTCCAAGTCAAATATTAGAATTCCCGAGATAAATAGTTTATTCTATTATTAGCTGTGAAATACAAAATTTATGCAAAATTATTACCTTTGAGAATGGATCGATTAACATTACAAAAGGTTTCTACATATTGACGATCTACTTCAGTTAAGCGTATGGTATTTCCAGTGGCTTCTACATTATCACGCATTTTTCTTGTTTGTCTATTATATGTAAAATAAAACAATGTTGAATAACATTTCTATTTTTGATTTTTTATAGTGTATTATTTACTCGATATAATATATTATGGTTGCCTTACATTTGAATGCCTCGAGCCAAAGATTGACCTGCTAACACAAATGATTGTGCAAGCCAATCAGATCCAGTTACCATAGCATCGCTTGTTTTGTATAATAATCGTACTTTAAAACCACCAGCAACCTTATAAGAACATATTATAAAAGAAATTAATATTTAGCTTATCAAGTAGAAAATAATAATAATAGTAATAGTTCGAGAAGCTTACCATGGGAGTTTCCATCACAACAGGTTGCTTTTCAGATTGTGTATCTTCATCTTCAAGTTGTACGTTTCTTGCAATCACTTCGGTCACCTGGCAAGATACGGGGTTCATCATAGCCAAAGCATTTCGTAAATGATGTCGATTTTCATACTTGATAAAAAAAGTGAGTAAGTCTTGTAGTGCTTGAAATGAATTGATATCTGAAGCGCTACAATCAAGTCGCCAACGACCCCCTTCTGGACGATCAAAGATAAGTTGCTGATCTGGTTGTAACCAAGCTTTCGATTTTGGAGTCAAATTAATTGATGCACGTTCTTCTCCATAATAATTGATAAATCGTAAATCGATCTGTTGTTCGTTTGAATTAATCAGAAGATGACCATTACCCAAATCATTAACTAATCCGCGTTGAAAAGATGATAAGGAAACACGATCGACAGCACACAAGCTTTGTTGGTCTTTTATTTGCATGATGATATAATAACAATAATAATTTTTTATGTTGTTGGAAGAAGAGTATTTGTAGATGAAAAAAAAAATGAAAAGATAAAAAAGGTTTGTATTATTTATATATTCGTATTTTTCTTGATTTTATCATTGTAAGGATGGGGGGGGGAGATCGACGCCTTTGCATTTTTTTTTTATTGTATTGAAGAAATTCTTGGCTGTTATTAAGTCGTACCAATTTCCGATTTCACTTCATTTCAATTTTTTTTTTGGAACATACTACGCTTACATACACAGGAACATTCTTATTTTGGTAATTTTTTTACGAGAACTTCTTGACAACTTGACACAAGCAAAAGAAAAAAAAAATGCCAATTTCTTGTAATATCGAAACACTTTTGGTATACAACATAAAATTTATTGATCAATTCTTACTTTATGTTTCTTACTATACTTTTTAGTACGTACTGAGTAATTATTTTATTACATAGTCAAAATGGAGATACTTTTTAATATAATGCTTATTTATCATAATTTATAATAAAAAAAAAATAAAAGATAAACTCTCTCCTAATTTTACGATTCGCCCTTTTTTATTTATTGATAAGAACATGTGATAAATTAATTATAAATATTAACATTAATAAAAAGAGCTCGTAAGATAGCCATAAATCCTGTAATTGATGGTAAGGGTAATGACCATGTGTGCCAAATTCGTGTACAATAAAAGCTCAATTGACAATAGTACTCTGACATATGACAATCGAAACACCATTTGCTGTGATCTTGGCTCTTATCAATTTTTTATTTTACAGAAAAAAGTACTTAGGATGCTTAACCGGTTTTATTTCACTCTAGCGTCGAATATTTTATTCAATAGCAATAAGTTAAATACATAATACAGCATTGAGATTGTAGCATCAAATTGTTATGATATATCGATCGATCCATAATACACTGAATCATAGATATTAGTTTGTAAGTAAAATTGACTTTTCGTATATCAGTTGCTCACTTGTCATTTGGAATATTTATTGGTTTCAAAAAGAACAATAAACAGAACATTGACTACATATTAATAGGCTGATGAACAGAGAAACAATAAAGAATTCTTTAATACTATTATCGATGGTGATTTTGGTTAATACTATCACGGCAGTAGTAGCAACTACTGTTCAATATATACCTCTTCGCTTCTTACTCAGAATTCAGAAAAAAAGAAAATTTAGGTCTACTCTCTCGTACTTTATCTACAAAGTTCTGCTTTTACCAATACGAACATATGATAAAGAAGAATATTTAAGTACCACTATCTCAAGTTAGACAGAAAAGATTTTGTTTTTCTACTTCCAGTTTGCTGCTAACGCAATTCTTTTTCATTGCTGCTAATCATATAATATGATTCTATTTTGATAATGGAACCATTCTTTGTCTCTTTGACACAAAATCAAAAATTACTCTATCATGTTTATCAATCTACTAGTAAACTATTCTGAATCGATGGACTATAAATTGTGAAAACCGTTTCAGATTCCTGATTTAAAAACTTTACAACATTCTATTTATAATATATGCTATAGCTGAGAGTATCCGTGCCTTTTTTTTTTATCAATATAGGAACCATATAAGAATATACAGGTGGACGAATATCAGCTGTTACTCAGCAAAACTCTGCTATCAGCTATTTAAAAAATTGAAAGACAAACAATTGGCTTGGTATGTCGTTTGACATCGGTCAACTTCTGCTTTAGAAGAGAAGATAGCAAGATAATCAGCCAAAGAAAAAATAAGACTATTGTAATATATAGGATACACATCTTTTTGACATATATATGAAAAGCAGTAAAATTTTATACGGATATATAAAATAGCTATAGGAAATTCACAAGCAAAATCGGACAGTGATTCCTGTTTCAATCAAATGTCTCGTATATGCAGATGCATAATTTGAAAGAAATTCGGTTATCAATACGTATCTCTCATACTAAAGTAGAAAAAAAAACCGCTTGTTTCAGATTTTTTTTTATCCCTCAAACAAATGCGGAAAAAGTTCTGTGTTGAAAAAAAAAA
The DNA here is from genome assembly GCA_025093555.1 of Circinella umbellata. Classification (NCBI taxonomy): domain Eukaryota; kingdom Fungi; phylum Mucoromycota; class Mucoromycetes; order Mucorales; family Lichtheimiaceae; genus Circinella; species Circinella umbellata. Next base: position 292,161 of record JAIWNF010000045.1, on the reverse strand, counting down.
TGATATCATAGTCACTCATTTACTATTTTTTTATTCTCTTGGATTATGATATATAGTATGTTTCTCGTAGCCTAAGAAGTAGCATATATAGAAACAATGGTGGCGTGTAAATATTTATCTATATTTTTCCAATCAAGGAACAAAAGAGAACATTACTAGTAGAATTAAGTGTCAATCACATGTCTAAATAAATCTAGATTCAGTTTCTGTATTTTTTTTTTTGGGTGAACTACAGTTATAGTAAAGTATCCTTTTTCATGCTAAGATATTATAAAATAACAAGGACGTGGCGTATAATATATTATTATTATTACTATTATTTTTTTTAAAAAAAAAGCCCAAAACCTTACACTTAATCAATTCATTGATCAATGCGTAAGTAAAAATATAGGTATATTTCAAACTTATTATATAAGGCAAAACGGCTATACTGTATATTGTAGAATAAAAAAAAAGTGAAAACCTTTTCCCGGTATAGATTGAAAAGAAATACATGATCTTAAAAAAATCTGTTAAATGAAAGAAAAATAAAAATCCCAATGTTTTTAATCTTACCATAATGAATATAAGTCAACAATAATTTATCTAATCAGTGAGAATGCTTATATGGGACGTGCAGGACTAAAAGAAATTTGTTTAGAGTCGATAATATAAAACCAAGCTTTCTCTTTTTAAAGTTTTATTAGTGAGAAAAGAAAGATGTGTGACTACTTAGTACGGATATATACTATATTATATTGCTGGTGGTGTACACAACGATCAAAAAACAAAAATAAACAACCTGTAATTTGTTAGCTGTGTGTTAAATACATTTTTTCGTTATGTGCGCGCCCGCTACACTACAACATCGACCTCTTTTTTTTTTTCTATTTATATGTCATATTTGTCTATTCTGTGTTAAGCAAATCAATAATGTCTATACATATTACTGATTGGACATAGACAAAAGAAAAAAAAATAATAATAATATGCACTAACTTAGCATGTTTCGCCAATGTAGATACTTGAGCTATGTAAAAATATTATAATTGCGTGGAGAAAAAGAAGAGCTGAGATTATTTGAGATGTATAAGAGATTCTTGAAGAGTGACGCTTTGCCTATTATAGAATTGACTACGGGGCATTAAATTCAATGTGTGACACGATCGTCAAAAATAAATAATTAGGTCTTATGCATACCAGCTCCTCTACCAAAATCATTTTTGTGTCAGAATCTCCGAAACTTAGGAAGAATCGGATATAGAAAAAAAAAAAGATCGACGAAATTTTAGAAAAGGCAAGTTCCTAACTCTTCGAAAGTGTATCAAGAAAATAGAAGATAAAGAAGAGCAAAAAAAAAAAAACATAAGTTCAAATTTTATTTTATTTTTAATTCTTAGCAAAATACACTAAGGCTTCTTCTACTCTCTTTGTAACTTTTATAAAAAAAGTTAATAATACCTTTTTTTTTATTGTTTCGAATTGACTGAATAAATGATATCATTTTCTGCAAAATAAGTTGCATATCCCTGTTTGATATGAAACAAGTGTTTACTGCCCAAAGCGACAGAAGCCATTTTGTTCGTTATTCGGCTCTTAGAGTCCGATCTTCCGTAAGATATAGTGATTGGCACGGTTAACGAATTTATAAGAAAATCAACTCTGTGGAACATAATCAACAAGAAAGCTAGCCAAAGAACTATTTGCTTTATTTTATATTTTTTGGTGCGGTATTAAAACTTTTTCTTTTTTTTTTTTCTACTTTTTCTTAGTGCCTTTTTTTTACTTTTATTATCTTTCATCTCCCAAATATTCCCTCTGTTTTTATTAACTTTTCTTCTCCAAGAACGTAGCTATCATGGGCGAAGGAGATCATCCTGGAGGATTTGATAGTAGTCATGGTGATGGAGGTCATTTTGATGGTCCGTGTGTTTTTTTATTTTACAAAAATTGTCAACCCCCCCCCTTTATTCATATATTGACATGACGATCTTTTGTTTTTATCGCTTTCTATAAAATAAATTACAAATTTAGGTCCTGGCCGCCGACAATCATTTAGCAGCTCAAGTGAAGGCGATATAGGATGTGAACATCAAAATAGTCCACCACAACAAGAACAACCACCACCACCACAGCAGAAACAACATGAGCAACAACAAGACCATCAGCAACAGCAACAGCGGCCGTCACTGAATCGAAATGATACAACGGACGACCCTAATGCATCGCGTAACTCAACGGATGATGAAGGAGGGGAATATACACCTTCTGAAGTCCCTTTAGAAATGTTAGCAGGCAAGTAGTCTCTTGACAAACGGGGGAAGGGGGAGAATCAGACACGCGAAAGGGTATTAAAAAAAAAAGTGTGTGAAAAGAAGAAAGGGACGCTATACCATTTTTTGACAAATTTAGAAGCTCTTTCTATTTTTTTAATTTTTTTTTTTTTATTGTTAACCTTTAATTATGTTTTATTAACACTACATACAATATACATATAGGGAATGCACTTGTAACCAATTATACAGACCATGACCAATTTGATTGGGCTGGCGGTGAAGATGACGAGGAAGAGGAAGGACAAACTGAAAAAGATAAAAAGAAAAAGCATAAAAAACCTGGCATTGTTTTATGTCTATCACGAAACTCATCTTATATAGCATGGTCACTTTTAATAATATTTGGTTTACTTTTAATTGCTATCGATATCGCAGTTTTTGTTGCCTATGAAGATACTGTGTCAAATACATCCTATGGTTTACAACTTTGGTTTACTGCAGCTGCATTCATGTGGTGGATAAGTATTCTAATTCAGTTAACTGTAGAATTGGTACCCTGGGCGATTAAGCGTCTTGTGGGTATTTTACGGCCACAATCAACTGAAGTTTTACGAATGCGACTAGCTGTAAGTGAAATGACTTAATTTGTGGTGGAAAGTCAAGAATATATATATATATAGCGACACTAGTTTCAATAGAAAATAGCAAACGCACTCAACTGCAAAAAAAAAACGCTTATTTTTATGAAACAAATAGTATTACATGGCGTTACGTCCATTTATCAAGCTACTTATTGTATCTGCATGGACCTGGGGTTCTTGGGCTTTTATTCGACAACAAATCGCTCAACCAGAAGGAGGTATACCAAAATATGCCAATGATTTTTACAGTGTATGGCAATGCATCTTTTTCGCATCACTAATGCTATTCATTGAAAAATTTATCTTACAATTGATTGGTAAAGTATCTTTTTCTTATTTATGTATTGTTTATTACATTCGTTTACCTATCTGTGCTATATCATTGGGCTAATTTTTTTTTGTCTTTTTCTCCATTTTTAACTTCTTAATTTAGTTACATCTTTCCACAAGTAAATATTATTCTTTTTTTCTAGGCTCAATATTAATTTACTTTACATGATTACTAACTAAACTAAAAAAATAACTTTATTTCTTCTCCCCCAACATTTGTTTTTTATTAATCTTTTTAGGAAAGCATATGGTGAACGTATCAAAGAAAATGATCATTCACTAAAAATCCTTGACCGATTAAAAAAAACGAAGCGAAGAGCACCCCAGGACTTCATTTTTAAACGTATGCGACGCCATAATAGTCATAAGCATGATAAACATCATAAAACGACTCGATCGGGTTCAGCTGACGATTCCCCTCCACAGCAACAGCAACATAATAATGGTAACATGACCCAATCGATTATGCGTGCAGAAGATGGTACAGGTCGTGGTAACGTTCATTTCCCTCCTACCCATAATATGGATACATTAATTGCTATCCCTGCTTTGGAACAACGATCTGATGATGAAAAGCAAGTGATTGATATCGACGAGAAATATTCATTACCCATTGATGATGAAAAACATCAACAACAACAATCTAATAACGAACCTGAACGACGAAGTTCATCTGATTTTGTTAACAATTTGACACGTAAACTTCGAGAAGTTAAAGCCAATAAAAAAAATCACCAGCAACAGCAACAACAACAACAACAACAACAACAAAAGGTTGGATCTTCACCTCAAATAGATTCTCCACCACCTTTATCACGGACAAGTACATGGATGTCATGGCAAAGTGAAGATCGATCATTTATAAAGGCAACCAACCAAACTGCATCCATTCCGGGGCGCCTTTTGAAAGGTGGCATCAAAAAGTTGCGTTCTCAATCAAACAATATTGTTGCACCACAAAATACTTCACGACAAGCGAAAGCACTGGCTAAACGTATTTTCCATAATATTGTGGGAACAACAGGTCGTGATTCAATTAGTGTACAGGATTTATATCCATTCTTTCGAACTCATCAAGAAGCTTCTGATGCATTCTTATTGTTCGATCGTGATGGTAATGGTTCGATTGACAGAAGTGAGCTTCGATCTGCTTGTATAAGGATTTATCGAGAACGTAAAAATTTGGCAACTTCAATGCGTGATTTATCTCAAGCAACTGGTAAAATGGATATCATTTTGTTGATTATCTTTGCCGCCATTTGGGTAAGTCTTATTCAATATTTTTATTTTTTTTTAAATGTTTATAAAATAGAACTATGCATGATCTATTTTATTTTCTCTTCTCACACACATATATATGCATGTATATATGCGTACGAATTATTTATATATAGGCCATTATTGTTTGTGCCTCATTTGGTGTCGATGTTGGTACTCAATTGATGCCTCTATGGAGTGCTTTTATTGCTGCAAGTTTCGTATTCGGTAACAGTGCAAAAGACGCTTTTGAAGCCATTATCTTTGTCTTTGTTACGGTAAGTAGATAAATTTATTCCATGTTATTCATTTCGATATAAAGTGCTAATTTTATTGGGGGATCTATTTTATAGCATCCATTCGATGCTGGTGATCGTGTCTTCATTGGTGATGAGAATTGGGTAGTGGATCAAGTCGGTCTACTAGTATCAACTTTTATGTAAGTCTTTTTAACCCTATGACATCCCCAAAAAGAACTCTTCATAATAATATTAACTACTTTTTATTTACCCTTTTTTTTTGTTATGTAGAAAATGGGACGGTTCTGTTGTATATGCTAAAAACTCTATATTGGCAACTCAATATATCATTAATGTTCGTCGTTCCGGTATCACAGGTCAAACAGTTGGTAAGTTACAATAATAAATAACATGGATGGGGTGTTTTTTTTTTCAGTTTTCCATCATTGTAGTAATAAACTAATAAATGTTACTATTATTATTAATAATAGATTTAAATATTGCATTTAATACACCATCGTGGAAGATCCATCGATTGCGTGACCATATGGCTGAATGGACTAACAAATTTCCTGGTCTTTATAATCTCAACGGTACTTCGGCTAACATTATTTCATTCGAAAATATGAACCGTATCACTGTGACACTTTACTTTGAACATACAAAGAATTGGCAAGATCCTGGGGATCGATGGCTTCGACATAATAACTTTATGTTGGAGTTAAAGGATGAGTGTGATCGATTAGAAATTGATTATACACTACCATCTCAACCTTTCGAGAACTCAAAGAATGGTGATGATGTTCCAGCCGAAGTAAATAATATGGGCAAGAAGAAATCATATGGTCGAGAAGGATTATATATGCGACAAGGATTTAAGCAAGGAGATGATGATGATGTGATTTCTAGTAGTAGTAGTGGAGGAGGAGGACCTGGAGGCCCAGGTGGACCTGGTGGAAGTAACAATGATAACTCTGGAGCAGAAGCAGGCGCAGCTTCTACACTTGTATTTACCACAGCGACAATGTAAAATTATTTATTATACACACATACACACACACATATATATATATACATACATATATCTTTTATCTTTATTTTTTGTATTAACTAGTTATATAAAAGCAGAACCCGCCTTTTCTTTGTATTATTATCAACTTTTCTTATTATTAACTTATTATATTACTTATTCCCCCACAATATTTCACATCATTTTTTTTTTTGCAAATTAAAAAATACAAAATACATTCTTTTCTTTATCTTGTGAAAATTAATACCTTTCTCTCTCCGCATTTCCATTTATGATATGCGCCGAAATTTAGAAATATCAGTTTTGTAATCTTTAATCACTTTAACTTTTTTATTCATTTGACTAATATACAAATACAAACAAAAATGTTTCGTTCACCATCACAACCCCCACAACCAGAATGGAAAAAAAGTTGGAATGCTTTACAGCCGTCATTACAAAAAGTACGACGATCCATGGCAACTGCAAGAACCTCACCTATTAAAGTAATGAGAGTGAGTCAGCTCGATTCCGATATTCTTGATAGTGAACTTTTTCAAATACTTAAAGATCAATTATGGAGTGCTCTTTCTCTTTTCAAGGTAAAAAAAAAAAAAAAAAAAGAAAAGGGTATTAATTATTCAAGAAAAGGGAAATATTCGAATGAAAAGGTAACCTTTTTGTTTGCTGAAACTAATTGTTATTTGTTATAGCCAAACTTCAAAGAGCAATTCGAACCTGAACTGCTGGCAGTTCTTAACTTGTGCTTATTTAAACTTTCTGTATATGACTCAAGTGCCACTTATGGTTCGCAGTTACAGAATTTGAAATATAGAAATGAATGGAAACATGGTGGAGCTTGTAAGTTTGTTTTAGTATTTTAATATCTGTGATATTTATGTGGATGGACTATATATATGTATGGATGTGAACCAAAGATGTATTTATGTATGTATACTAATGAAATTTGTCATTAACAAATTGATAGTGGAATCCATTGCCAAAGATGCACCACTGAGTCAAACACAAAAAGTTTTGTATGGTGTATTCACAGTGGGAGGACAATATGCTTGGACGCGAGCTAATCGATATATTACTTCGCAAGGTTGGGGTGAACTTGATGAGGTAACTATTTCAATTATTTAGTAATTTAATTGATATATTCTATGAGATCAAACATAGCAGGTCTGACTGGATATGTATAATCATAATAAAAATAGGATGATATTCGTAACAAAGTGTATCGAGTTTTACAATCAGGCGAGAAATATTGGAAAGCATTCTCATTACTAAACTTTTTGATCTTTTTATGGAATGGTAAATACAGAACATTAATTGATCGAATTTTAGCTATGCGACTTGTCTATGGAAAGAAATCTTTGAACCGTCAAGTCAGTTTTGAATTCTTAAATAGACAAATGGTTTGGCACGCTTTTACTGTGAGTCTTTTTTTTTTTTTTTTTCCTCAGAAATTATCATTGCTGTTAGATGAACAGTAAGGGATTAGGAATATCATGAATATATATTTATATACATTCTAATATGCAATTATTGTTATTTATATTTAGGAATTTTTACTATTTCTAGTACCTTTGATTAATGTTGAAAAACTCAAACTTCGGCTGATGAGATCATTACTTCCAAAATCATATCTTGTTTCCTCAAAGGGCTTTGATCAACTCCCCTCCAATCAATGTGCTATTTGTCATGACAACGCATCTTCTGCAGAATCGGGACCTGTTGGTCAAGTACAAGATTTTACTGTACATAATCCCTATGAAACCAATTGTGGCCACACTTATTGTTATTATTGTATTCAAAGTAAGATATCTGTCTTTGGTGATGAATGGCCATGCTTAAGATGTGGTGAACGCGTTGAATCTATTAATAAGCTTGTGGAAAAGGTTGAAGATGATGAAAATATTCAAGAGCACGTGGATAACGATGTAAAGGAGAATGAAGATACAAAAGAAGCATATGTTGAAAAGAAAGATGATACAAAGGAATAGAAGAAAAAATCATTATTGTTGATATTATTATTATTATTGTTATTATTTTTATTATATGTACAAACACTACCTCTCCCTCCTCCATCCTTACACGTACACGATAACATACGTTTTTCAAATATACACCCTGGAGAAAATCTCCTCCCGTTCCTTTTTTTTTTTTTACAATAAACAGAGCATATACAGATTTTGTCTTTTTTAATATATAAAATACGATGGAAATATTTGCTCGAGTTTGTATTAGCGTTCTTATGGTGCTTCGTCTGCTGGATCCATTTCCTTTTCATCGAATAGCTGTTTGGCTCGTCGAATATCATCATTCATGTATAATAACTCTTCAACACGTCCAATCTTCTTTTTATCCTTTCGTAAAACATACTTGAAGTCTTCAACTCGTACTTTACCACGGCTTTCAGCAACTTTGGCAGCTTCTTGACACTAGTTTTATCATATACAAACATAAGTTTTTTTTTTTTTCCTTTTTTTTTTTTGAGCGAACATTAACCCGCACACAAAAAAATACGTCAATGAACAAGCATCATACCATATCGGTTATATAATTTATCACCATGTCGTCCATGACAGCAATTGAATCGGATGCAGGATTAGAAACGTCACCGAAACCATACATTAATAGTTTTACTAGTTAAACCAAATATAAAAAGAGGAAAGTCATAATGAATATGATATATAGTGGGAGACATAACAACAATATATAATAAATGAAGTCCGATTAATAAATTTAAACTTACGATCCTTTGCAAACATTCCTTTTCGAACAGTCTTTCGACGACCTGGTCCACTGCCAGTTTCTTTAGTTTGTGCAGGAGCATCTTTTTCTTTTTGATCACTCATTGAATTGGGTATATTAATTTTCAAAAAAAAAAAAAAAAAAAAAAAATTGTGAAGTAAAAAAAAAAATCACGCCGACTTTGTGTGTTTGTGAAACCGCAATTTGTTGCTGAATTACTACGATCCAAGAAGGTTATAAATAAACACCTTACAGATGTAACTACTTCACTCAATCCTTTTATACATAAGAGAAGTTATCGAATTTTTAAATGTAATTTGTTTCCATATATATAGCTGTTACGATGGTAACTAGTATAGGTGCGAAAAAGTTTAGCTAAAGCAGGGAGAGCACCATGGCAGCAAATTACCGATATTATGTCGTTGATTAACCCCTTATCAGTAGTAAATTAGTATTCTATAGAAAGTGATGACGCATCTGTACTACTTTACTTACTTTGATATTAAAATAGATGCATTTATAATTCCTGTTTATTCTCCTTTAAAATTAAGAGTATTATATAAAAGCGTAGAATGGTGTAATCGCTTTAAGGAATATGCCAAAGGTATTAATTCTCATAATAAAAACAGAGTTCAACTTTAATTATCTAATATGAATATTTTCGAATATTATTATTAATCGTATACCTGGTTATAATAATAGTTCTTGTTTTTTTTTTCGCACACAACTTTAATAATATATAATAAAGATCAAATATAATTGATAGCTCCTTGTTCAAAAATAGCACAACCATTTTTTGTTTTAATTCGGTCCCATTTATTTTGTTTTGCGCGCTTTTTACTTTATTTTTCTTTTTCATGTGGAGAAAAAGTATTCTAACCAAAGTAGTTTTAATATTCCTTGTATATTGCTGGAAAAAACTGGAAGTGTGATGTGATTAGTGATCCAAAGTAAAAAAAAAATAATAATAATCATGATCTTTAATTGGAATTTAACTTTGATACTATATAAAAAGGTTGGATCTGCATAATGCGGCTTGGGCAATTTGTCATACACAACATGATTATTATAATAATTTTGTATATTTTCGATCAATTATGCATATACAGAAAATAAACAATGTAATAAAAACAACCACTTTATGATGCCATTACATTAAACACCCTTTTTTTAAAGAAAAAATATAATAATCAAGAAAGACTATCATAAAAAAGCACAAGACGATATTTTTTTTTTCTAAAATAAATAAAAATAAATATAGAATTAATAAAATAAAAGGATTTTTGTTATAATAAAATCGAGTTGACCACAAACACTTTATAATTTAGTGTTGTTTTTGTGTTGCTGTTGATGCTTTTGAAAGATAAAAATAGCATCTTACAGGAATGTAACACAAGGTTTTTTTTGGGGATTAAAGCAAGTAAATTTTATTTATCCCCCTCTCTGTATCCTTTAGGTTATTTGAATCAAGTGGCTGGTGCTTCAAAGGTGTTTAATTCTCGGAGAGAAATTACATACGCCACCCTAGCATTGCCTTGTTCTTATGATGGCGCAATAGTCTCATCAGGCTGAAGCAAAAAACAAAAAAAAAGATAATTATAACATAGTTTTTGATTTATTTTCCCGCTTTTGCTTGATAATAACCCCCGGTGCCCAAGCGCAGCATGAAGCGGAAAAAAAAACTATAAAAAGGTATCATTGCGTTGAACTTCTTTATAATAATTGTCTAATTACTCTTTCTCTTTTTTTTTTTCTCTTATTCCATTTACAAACCAAGCAACCAAGAAACAGTACATTGTTTTTCTCTTATAATTACACGTTGAGTTAACATGGTAAACCAAGGATCAAAAGGAATTGTTCAATGGGTCTATAGTTCTGGATCAAATTGGACTCCATTGGATCAGTACACACAACAATCAATTGAAGCATTATGGTCACAAAATAGTTGTTCATGGATTTGCAGTAGTCCTTCCTTTGGAGGTCAGGCTGTATTTGTTGACGCGGCAGACTTGACTATAACTCATAGTGGCTATGCTTATACGATTGCACGCCGGTACGAAAAACAACGAATTTACCATCGTCGCCAATGACTCCCTCCTTTAAAATCGAATTAATAACACAGTTACTCTTCTTGCATATATACTCCATATACATACAGACCACTTGCAGCTGTATTTGCATTATCAAATTATACATACGACAAACACACATACACACAATCTTACATTTTTAGTTTTTAGTTCACAATGTTCTTTCTTATCATACATTTTATTCAACCACATTTATCTGTATTTTTTTTCTTGTTCCTTGTAATATTTTTTAAGCCCTCTCATTCAATCCATATTATCACTATATACACACATTCTCTATGCCTTTACATTTTACACAATTTTATTTAAAATCACTGTTATTTATGGCCAATATTATATTTTTCCTTTTTATATGCAATTTGTTTTACTATCTCTTTTCCTTTTATGTCTGTGTTGAGCACGGTCGAATTTTTTTAATTAAACAAATAAAACTTTAAATATATATATATATATGTGTGTGTATCTAAATGTATATATATGCTATATTTGTTTGTATTGTATAAGATATTACAACATATTCTATTTGAATGTTCTCTTTTATATAATAAAAATTACATTTGTTGTATGACTATTCGAAAAAAAAAATATCTTACCAAAGTTTTTCAAAAGTTAAAATGCGAAAATGTTACACAAACTAAAAATTGACATTGATATCCAGCAAAAAAAAAACGAGCACGAAGTATTGAATTGGTTGCACCAAAAGCCCAAAATGAGTTGAACTGAAGAATATCATAGAAAAGTGTTGAAAGGAGGGGGTCATTTTACAAAGATTCAAAAATGTCATAAATAAGCAACTATTGTTTTCCCCTTGTCATAATTTTGAATAATTACTATCATACAAGGGGATTTTATTAATAGAGTGTATTTATTCAAGTATTTTTTTTTCTGTTTTGTCAAAAAAAAACAATCATTTTAGTGATGTAGTTGTTTTTGTTTAGTTGACCGACCCTTAATTCGGGTTATGCTCGTACTACCATTATTAGGGTATGTAATATCAGAATTCATTATGGCAGCCATCAACCTATGTTTCTCTTTAAATTAGTTTTGGTAAGTAGTTTCTTGAGTATTATGTCTCTTTCCTCTATTTCATCTGATAAGTTCTCTATCATTTAATATATATGTATTGTGAAAAAAATGATTATGGGATAATATTCTTAGCCTTTCAGTTTTTTCGTCACAAGAAAGAGCTTAAAAAAAATTATGCGACATAATCTTTTTTCACATTTTGTATGACGAATCCCAGTTTGACACTCTAAAATATATATTGAATTACATGTATGGTTTATAATTTATCATCATTTTCACTGCTTTTTTGTTATGGTTGATTGGTTGCTGCTGATTTTTTTTCAGTTTATCAAAAACTCAATTATTGATCAATTTAACGAATGACATCTCGTTTGTAGACAGAAATAATATCATCCTATCACGATAGAGAAAAGAAAGAAGAAGGAAAAAAAAACCAAATTATTTCACATAAACTAACAATCACTACTACATGACTGGGCAGAAAAGGAAGTTGGGGAAATAAGAAAGATTATAGTGAAAATTATATTTGTTGGTTTTTTTTTTTTTTTTGATAATGTACATGCTTTTGTTGTGGAAAAGTGGAATTTTTGGATTTATGGTTCATAACGTCTTGCAAACCAGTTGCTTAATGTAGTTGCTGTCGTGCGTATCATATAGTTCCATTCATGTTGTAAACATTGTTTTACTGCATCACGTCGAGCCTGTCGTCTTCGATATCGAGGTAAAGGAAGTTGACCCCAATATGCAACAAAATCCTACAATAATCCAATATCATTATTATTCAATATCATTCATATTCCCTATGGTTCAAACAGTCTATATTATGTACCTCGTCACGCAAAAGATATGGAACACCTCCACCAATCTCCAATCGTCGTCTCATGTCCAACATGTCTTGACGCCATGAAGTTAATTGGTCCATCATACCAATGTAAAATCCATATTGAGCAGTTGCTAATCCGAGAGCACTTCCCGAGAATCCGAGACAGAATGAGATTAATGTTGCACGATTTGCGTAAAGTCGATCACCCATATATATAGTACAACATAAAGCTAGTCGATTTCTTTTTTTGCTCGCAAGCTGTCACTCTTTTTTTTTTCCTTTGCGGGATCCATAATATGAAGTTGAGGAAGAAAATTCAGGGGTGGTACAAAAAAAAAAGCGTCGCTGCGAAAAATACGGGCGCCTTTTATATGCAGGGACTATTTATACTTTAACAATTGATTTTCTTGTTTCTTTTCTTTCCGTTTATATATGAATGTAAAGATTTTTGTTATTAGAACTTAAAAAGGTTCATACAAAATTCAGACTTTACAAAAAAGAAAAATGATATGGAAGGGTTACCTTTAACCCGATACCTCCCCTTTTTCTTGTTGGCACAATTGTTTGGTTTGTGACAAGGAAACATATACGTATTATGGTTATCTATATATTATATAGTAAAGTATAGGTAAACGGGACAGTTGTCTTAAGCACGATTTATAATAATAGTTACTACGTACGAATATTTATTAGAAAATCCAGTTTCTACCTAACTCGAAGCGTTTTAAACGTTTAAAAGTGTATAATATGGGTAAGTATCAGAAAAATCAAACTCTTTAACTATCTCCCTCAAATTAGTAAGATAAAGCATAACACACCTAATCTAAAAATATTATAGGATGTAGAGTGTGACAACTTTTTTTTTTAATTCTTACCACATAGAATAATATAACTTTTACCAGAATCATTCTCCAGAAAAAATAAGTACATCAAGTGACCTGAAGCACAAAGAACTAAATAAAAAAGAGCAACTTTACCTTTAAAAGACAATTACTGCCTTCTGTAGATTCGGATAACAACAATGGGTATTCGTTCTTAACAGCGCGTTTTTCCGATAAAACATTTTAAATATATGTACTTTGATTCTAATAGAATGATTTACTAGAGCAGTAGCATTACTTATTCTCTTTAAGACGTTGACATTCTGAATTAAGAACCATCTTTACTATATAAGAAATTAAAAGAATGATGTAAAAAATATATTCAAAAAGGTGCTAGAATTTCTGGTTTTTTTTTCTGCTAGTGTTCCCATTTGGTTGATTGACATGATTCAAAAGAAAGTGGGTATTTTTATGATTATCCATGGGTACGATAGTTTGGGAGGATGAGAAAATAAAAGCCTTTATTTCCATAAAAAGACAATTGCTAGGTTTGTAATTTGAAAATAGATATAAATGTGCAAAGGTTAATCATCTTGAATGTAACGACTAACAGTAAGCAAACCTTATGAACAGGAAAAGTTTTTCAAGACAGCCATCATATATCAGGATAACTAATAAGTCCGTAAGAAAAAAAAAACTTTCGAAAATTCTACAACCAAGATTTAAGTTCTTTTTATGAAATTCAATATCTTCTTCTGATGGTCTCATGACAGTTCAATCAGTTTTTTAATGCTATGATATACAGATAAGTAAAATACACTGTCAAGCCCTTTATAGTTGTCAATATACAAAATAACCCCCCCCCTGGTTTCTTTTACTTTGATCGTAGTAACCAATAGTTCCTGGTTTGTCAGCGCCCGACAACATTATTTTGTTTTTTTGATCCAGACCTTTGTAGGTATACGTACTCTACTCATTATAATTTGCAAAATGAGTGTACAATGGTGTATTTAAACTGTTTGTTTTTGTCCCATTATCATAAGTATCATTATAGCAAGCTATAACGCTAATTTTAATTTTCATAAAGAAGTAGAGTATGTTATACATTATTCACATTTTAAGAAGCAATCTGTTTTTTTTACTTTGATGCTTAAAATTATTGTATTTAAATGAGCTTACTTTTCGTGAGGGAGACGAAAAGTAAATGTGACAAACGTAGCACAAAGTAACCATGGTACCAATGAGTGTGTGTGTGTGTGTGTGTGTGTGTGTGTAAAATAAAGAGCCTTAATAAATAAACAAAACAATACGAAAAATACCAACAACAAAAAGCTGTATTACCCAAATTCAGATCCGATTGCGAATAATTCCAAGTGTGCGCATGTGTGAATAAAAAAAATCTTGGTACCGGTCATTTTAATAATAACTAATTATGTGGATAAGAACTAATCTCTATTTTAGGCTTAGATAACATTATTAATCCACATTAATCGAATGACAAAAAGAAATTTCACCCCCACTTGTTTAGTTCTTTAATGAAAAAAGACCGCAGCATTGTCAACAACTAACTTACAATGATTTATTCCAATATTTCTGTACAACAACCCAAGGTGTAACATATTCTTTTAAATCAGAAATTAAAGAAAAAAAAAAAAACTTGGCCAAAGCCTGGAACTAACACGAACCGTGCTTGAAAAGTTAAAAATAAAAAACAAATTATGAAAAAACGACGTTTTAGAATTAAAAAGCTAACAATGATCAGGGGCACCCTTTCTTTTTTATTATTTTAATATATTAAATGTTTGTTTTTATGTAGCATATTGTTTATTTTTTATATGATAAAAATAGTTATTCTATTATTTTGCTATTTAAGCAAAAAAAGTACTGTATGACAAAATGGCTATGTATTTATTTATTTTTATTTTTGCGTATCATGAATCCTTCATTAAATTGCAGATAAATAATTCTGTTGTCATTGTGACGACACTCTTCATATAAACGATCAGGGCGTATAAAAGTAATAAAACGATAGTGGTATATGATACATTGTATTAAAAATTAAGTATTAGATAATAACAAAATGACAAAAAAGCTGAGGGGTTCGTTGATAATTGAATTAGTAAAATGCCATTAAGGAAAATCCTTTGAAGTATGAATACATTTGTGATGTTGGTGCCCATTCGATTCCATTGCCGCCAAAGAAAGTATGGAATGCTACAATTTTTTCAAGAAAAAAAAGGAATTTAAACCAATTATTAGTATATCATTCCTTATTGCTTTTTTTTCCGAAGTTGTGTTTTGTACATACCAACTCCAATAATTTTGCTTGTATCCTCAGAAACAAACACCAATCTTTTTTCATTATAAACAAGTTTATCGTTAACGTGGACCATTACCATACCATCTTGTCTATCAGCTCGGTTAAGTTTGACTGTTTGGCGGACCTTTACCCATTCACCAGTTTTAAATCGCCATGATCCACGACCAAGTGAATACCCGTAGTTGGGGTTGCAGATGTTTCCCTTTTCATTACAGAGATCTTTTCGCTGTTCTTTTTCAGGCATATAAGCGTAAATTTCACCATCACCTTTACGGCGCCACATAAATCTAGTAAATGATATATTAACAAAAGAACACCTTTATTACATCATATTGCTAGTAAGTGTTATACCTTGTAGAAAAACATGTAGCTGAATCCGAACCACCCGAACACCCTTCATGGCCTCCATATAAACCTGGTAATTTACCACCTATAGATTATATAAATAAAAGCCATTATGGCATGTAGTCGTTGTTAATTAGTTTTAGAAAAGTAACTATTATAATAATAAAACACTTTTGATCAGTGACAACAAACAACACATATAAACTAACAACAAACCTCTAATAAAAGTAAATGATTCTGGAAAATAAACTTGATATTCTAAAACAACTAGTCGAGCTTCACGTCTTAAAGCAACCGGCTGGGCATAGAATCCAACACCACCTTGAGGACTCCCTGCAGGATTGCTACTTTTTTTTGGATAAGTGACTTGAAGAACTTTGTCGCCTGAACCAGCTGGATCATCTACAATTCTATGATTATTGTAAGAAGTACCACCTTTACCAGGCCACGACCAACGGCTAATTTTCCATTTATCACGCCATGCTGCGCTACTGTCAGATTTGTCATCAGCGTAATCATTCCAATTTTTAAATGACCAATGTTGTAAAGAGTAGGCATTGGTAGATTGTATCGACAGGACAAGTAAAACGAGAAGTTGAATTAGACGCATATTATAAATAGTATTAATGTATTATTATTGTATTATTATTGTATTATAATGATAAAAGAAATAAAGAAAGATGCTTTAATTAAAATGATGCGTGTCTCGTAACAAAAAAATAAAAGAAAAATAAAATAAAAAAAATAAAGAAACAAAAATTTGAATAGTTCATATTTATATTTGTTACTTTTTAGAGCAAAAAAGAAAAAAAAAGAAAATCGTCACCGCTTATAATTCATTGTCGTGATACTTGGTAACTATATAAGAAATAGTCAAATATATATAATAAATGGTTACATAAAAGTATATATAAGGTTATTTCATGGTTGCTGTGTAATCTTTAATGGTTTGCCATTTCTTGTTGTTAAGGCTTCACTTAACGTCTGTGTTGCCACTTGTTGTAAGGAGTGATCCAGGAACTTCACATGGACACTTCTAGTAGCATTATGGCGGAGCATTCGCTTATCCAAATTTAGTTTGTCACTCAGCTACCCCCCAACTCATTCTTTGTTTTTTCTGATGCCATCATGAATTTTCTGTCAATACCGAGGATTACTTGAATTCTGTTGTTGTTGAGAAGCATCGACCACTTTCTCCTTACTGTAAACCCCTGATTTCAGAGTTATCCTATCTATATACATATACAGGATGTCAAAGCATAGACAATTGTGATTTTTAACCAAAATAATCCATCACACATAAAGTCAGTACACAGAACAATTTTTTTGTGAAACGATACAGTTTCAAACATCCATTCACAACAAATCATATATATTATGTCTCTTTTTCTTTGTTTACTATAGTTTATTAAATGAAAACTGGATTTTATATTAAAATGACGAGTCCCAGGTATTTCCGCCATTCCCTGCGAGCACACGTTTTTCATATCATGCAATGTTCCAGAATTGCTTGAATGCTCGTATTTATATTGAGGTCCCAGGATTTGAGCTCTGATTTTTTTTAATTTATTTTTTTTATAACTGCCCATTCTTTATAAACAAAAAAACAGGAAAAAACGCCATACAGAAATTCATTGTTGTGACAAAGATAAACGACATTATGCAAACATTAACTGACTCGGGCTCTATTTCTATTGACACAATGTGTTGATTAAAGTTCATGAAACGACATTTTATAAGTGCATCGAACCAATATACTAGAATACTTTTTTGCTGAATATAATTAATAATATAAATATTTGCCATGTTTACAATATAGTAGAACTGTTGTTGTGATCAGGGTCTCAGAAAACACAAATGTATCAATATCACTTTCCTTTTCAAGAATCAATTATTATAGCTAAAATAAAAATATAGTTATATACTAGTGCAAGACGGGAATGATAAGATCATTGGATTCAACCAAATGGAATATTTTATTATTATAAACGCAGTAATAATAATAGAAAAAAATATACAATTTAATAATTAGCATTTAGTAGTATACTATTTTTAGCGAAATGTCTATAAAATAAATGTATGTTCTGTTTTTTTAGCTGCCCATTGAGATCTTGAACCACCAAAAAAGGTATGAAGCTATCAGGTGCAGTAAGTGTAAATAACCACGATCAATAATTTGTAAAAAGTGTACTAAAATACAAAAGTTCACGGTCACTGTTCTCGTATAATGTAAACCATTTTTGAATATTGCGTTCCTCATAAAACACACAACATACCGATACGAAGTGCATTGTCTGCTTTTTCAGAAACAACAGCCAAGTCATTTTCTATATAGACTGTTTTCCCACTAATAGCAAGTTTTATTCTTCCATTATAGGTTCACCGGATTAAGATGAAGTGTTGTTTCAGTGGTTCATTCACCAGTTTTGAATGTCTATGAACCACAGCCAAGACTGTTACTAACCATAAGTATATCCTTTTCCTGTAGATCTTCAAGAATATATCCATAAAACTCTCTATCTCCAAGGAGATGTCACATCGCTAATAGCGTTATGCTCCATTTCTCTATCATTGTTCTCTCCAAAATTTCATAACAAAAATATTTACTATAAATTAAAAAAGCAACAAAATTTATATAATAATTTCTAGTGTTAGTTTTCGTTATATACGTACCGTCTCGAAAAGCAAATACCAGTATGTACACCACCAGAATATATTTCTACGGGGCGACCGCCATAAAGCCCGGGTAATTTACCTCCTATATAGTAATATATGAGTACATTTATAAAAGAAACGTTATTTAGTGTATTGTTAATAAGAATAGTAGATAATTACTATAAAAGATAAATAATGAAAAAAATTGGCCCAAATTAGTAGTTTTATATTGATATATAACAAATATAGCGAACTGACTGCAAGTGAGTCGAAATCTTTTGGGATATAGTATCTAAAAAAATAAGCAATACATAGGATACGTACGTAGTAATATATTAAATAAATTTGGTATTCAAAAATTGCAAGTTTGGCTTGCTTGTGTAAAACATTCGGTTTCAGCATAAAATTCAACATGCCTTTTGGATTTATAATATACTTCCTTTGGGATAAGTAACTTGAAGTACTTTCTCAGGTCTGTCATTTTTGTGGTGGTATTAATAGTATTAGAATTATCAACAACACGATGATTATTATAGCTAGGTTACCGACCACTTGGCCAAATCCCCACCTTCTGTTGGATTTGTTGAAATACCACAAGCTTTACGCCATTCTCAAGTATCATCCGATGTATCCGTTTATACATTCGTTCCAATTTTTAAAAGTTCAACTTTGCTCTACCGAATAAGTTGATGCGAGCTATTGTGGTAATAAAAAATATGACAAGTAATAATAATAAGAGACGATGAGTTGAATGCTTTTTTTCTGCTGGGCCGCAAAAAGTAACGTAGGAATGGAGGGGATTTTTTTTTTCGCTGTCTTATTTATAGTCATGCTGGATTTACAGGAAAAGTGTGTTGTCATACATTAACTTTCTTTCCATGGAAACAGATTCATGCATGTCTACATCCTTTTTGAAATATTGGCTTTTTAATATTGTAACAAGTGTACAATTTTTAAACGCGGCCAAATAATTAAAAGTGCTATTAGGCTATTAAAAATAAAAATGCATAACGATTCTAGCGAAATGTGCCATTATTTACGGTTTAAACTTTTTTATAATTATTTATGTTAGCCATTATAATATACCATCAGTCTATATGAGCCTCTTGAGTTCATAAGTTTGGTAAACTGACTGTTTTAAATCACCACGATCTACTGTAAAAAAAAATATAACCATGATTTTTGTTATGATGCTCGTTTCTTTCAGACAAACAAGCGTAAATCCCACCACCAGCTATATATTATTACTATATATAAATGTCTTTGGGGCCAGGGCGTTTTTCACAACAGAGTAAATTTCTTCTATATTCCCTTAATAACCAAGCGTGAAAATAAAGATGCAGAAAGCAGGACTGATAGCGGCAAGTTTTTTTTTAATTAGTCAATGATAATAAAAATTGTAGTTCAGCGGATGTATGTGGAGCAAAAATAAGAAAGCAGTAGATATATATATAATATGTATATCTTTTTCTTTTATTGCTGAATTCTCATTTTTTTGAATAATATGGATTTTTTTCATAATGCTTTATATAACGTTCTTACACATATACATTTTATATATTTTTCTTTTATTTATAAATAGTCTATTAGGAGAAATCGTATCAACCCGCAGAGTAGAATTTGAACTTATTCGTCCAAGAGCTGGGTAGTGACGTTGTAGCTATAGGAACAGTTGGAAAAAATTGTCACGGGAAACTTTCAATGTATGCCCACATTCTATTTCTTTATGTATAAAAATAAATACTAACAATAAATTATTAAATAATAAAATTAAATTCTGTTCTATCATGATCTACAATGTATTTTTTATTGTTTCAAAAAAAAAAAAAGGAACCAGCCCCTTTATGCCGTTAAAAGTTGCTCAGCAACAGTTTTTTTTTTTTTTTTACAGAATGCATCAAAAATGAATCAGGGTATCTAAGAGGTTGCTTTTAAAGAAAAGCCTTTGAAGTAGCTGTTTTCTTTCTTTTTGGGTGCCCAATCTTTACCATTACCTCCAAAGAAAGTATGGAATGCTACATAAGCAAAAACAAAGAAGATTATTATTACATATACAGAAACAAAACGTTGAAAAGTATTATTATATTATTGAAAAAAAAAAAAAAGAATACATACCAACACCAACAACTTTGCCAGTATTTTTGTTAAGGAATGCGAGTTTATTTTCGGTATAAGCTTTTTTACCGTCTACTTCGACTGTAACCATACCATCGTTCTTTCCAGGACTGTTAAGTTTTAGAGTTTGGCGAACAGTGGTCCATTTACCTGTCTTGAATTGCCATGAACCGCGACCAAGACTGTAACCATAGTCCTTGTTACAAACATTTCCTTTCTCATCACAAAGACCATCACGTTGCTTGCTTTCAGGCAAATAGGCGTAGACTTCACCGTCACCATTACGACGCCACATGAATCTAATACGTATATTTCATTGCACCAAAAATATTAAATAAGTACTCTGACACATTATATATTTTTCTTGCACATTTTTTGATTATGTAACAAATTTTTTTACTATATATACCTAGTTGAGAAACATGTACTAGCATCAGCACCTCCGGAACATCCTTCATGTCCGCCATATAATCCTGGTAATTTGCCCCCTAAAAATTGATAGTTTGATAAAGCGCGCGTGAGTGATTAAAGATATGTGTGTAACAAATTTTGACACATGCTATAGTAATTATGATTGTTATATCTATATACATTACCTTTCACAAACTGAAATTTTTTTGGGAAATAAACTTGATACTGAAAAGTTACAGTTTTAGCTTCATGACTTAACTTGATCGGTTGAGCATAAAATCCAATACCACCTTGTGGATCACCAGCTGGATTACTGCTGCCTGATGGATAAGTAACTTGTAAAACTTGATCTTTTGAACCGGAAGGATCTTTTACAATTTTATGATTGCTTCCAGAGCCATCATTGTGGGGCCATGACCAACCATCATCTTTGGCAATACCCCAAGCTTTAAACCAACTTTCGGAATCACCCGATTTCTTACTGTTCTTGTATTTGTTCCAATTGCTGAATTTCCATGTTTCATCACTTGCTACAACGAAATGTACAGAAAAGATAGCCAAAAAAATATGTATGAGAGTGAGATGCATTTTTTTTATGTAAATATGTATGTCTAATATGAGGGAAAGTGAGGGGGCCGTTTATATATGGAGTATGTATATGTACACTTCTTGAAAGAAGAATAGAAAAATGATTGTGAGGGGGGGATGGTTGAACTTTGTATTGTTCTATGTAAAAGAAGATTTTGGATGAAGAATTAAAAAAAAAAACCTAAAAACAAGCTCTTTTATATAAAAAAAAAGAATTGATGATTATCTATTAAAGTATGTGTGTAGGTTACAATGAGGATTGTCATATTTATTAGATCCAGCATCACATCATTTTATTTTATCATAACTCCGTATTCTCTTAATTTTGAAGCAGTAGTAGTACAATAAGGTCAATTATATCCTTTTGTTGTGTTCAGTTTAAAACCCCTTTTTTTTTTCTTTGTTATTTGCTTATCATCCACACCCGATCGTTACTTTCTTTTTAATGAGTTCCCAGAACTCCATATAAACAAGGTAACTTGCTAACAAAATTACATTTCCGTTGTATCGTTGTCTGACAACTTTCGTAAGACTCTAGCTTTTTTTTTTTTTTTTTTTTTTTTTCGTTTGTGCTACTCTATAAAATGAGATGTGAGTTTAAAAGATGAAAAAGATCTATAACGTATAAATGGTCAATAAGTATGAAAGGTAAAACATAAGAACTAATTTATCGTAGATGTATGTAAACGAGAAGATCCGCTACTACTGCATTGTTAGTTTCTTTCAGTAATAGCAAAAAAAAAAGTAATTGATTATTTTCTCTTCATGAAAGGGAGGAGAAAAGATTTTTTTGGTGATGTCTGAACGGGGATGGCGGTGCTCTACTTTTTAATGAAAATTAAGAATAGCCATAAATGGATGTTTAATTCATTAACAAAAATATGAGCTACCGACCTTATTTTCTTTTTTTTACACTATCAGTATAATAGCAGTAACCCGGTACCATTGATACTTTTCTGTTGATCTTGAAGTCTTCAATTACCTTTTTCTTTATTCAGTGTTTATTATCTCTTGTCTATCAGTAACACAAAACAATTAAATATTTGTACTAGTGATTGTAAACATACCTCCTTATATATGACAGTGGCTGAACTAACTATTGTTATTGTTTAAGCTAGAAATCGGGTTCCAGGACACAAGCCTTAGACCAGCCGCTCGGTTACTTTGTGTCACGCTTGTGCTTTGCCAATGAACTGTGCACAATAAATTGAATGGTACACTTTTTTTTTCATTCTCAGCAATAGAATTTCTGTAGTTAAATAACACAATTGAAAGGCATAAAAACTAAAAGCTCTTTGTGTGCATCACTCTCCTTTTAATACAATAAGCCCCCATGGATATATAAAATTCAATGAAATATTCCACGTGTAATATAAATAATATTATAAGAAAAATAGATAATATTATCAGCATGAATATATGTGAATATATGTTATTGAGAGAATGCGGAGATATATACCCCAATCAAGACATCGGGGGGAAAAACCAATTTTTAATTATTAGTCTACTACTATTTACAGCATATCTTTCATAATTACTTATCCTCTTTTCCTATTCAGTAGCTTTAGTAATGTCCGAAGATAAATCGCAGTTTTATTTTTCATTCGCATGGTAAAAGATAATAATCTTTATTGGTAATCACAACGTTAGAGCGAAAAAGGGGATATCATCGCCCAGTCAGGAGCGACTACTAACATGACTACAATGGCAATGCTTATTATTAAAGTTACGCATGGTTACGCTAGTATCAATTATTATATTTTTCAGTGTCATAAAATATACACGTACGTAACGCCATCAGCATGTTTAAGTTCACATATTACAAGTAGTACGACTTCTATTTGTTTCAGATGCAAAAATACTGAAGGTATAGAAACATGATCCGCCATATTGATGTACCATGATTATGTTTAATATTCAATAAAAATCAGGATGAAACTTATTATTGTAAGATCCTAATATTGATGTTACCAGAGGAGGTTTTTAAATCTGTAGTAATTTGCGGTTGATCCAGTTGATTGTTTTTTTTTTGTTTTTGTTTAAAGAGTCATTACCTTAGGGTTAGCCGTTCAAAAAATGCCATAGACAACAAATACTTTAAAGTTTTACAGCATGAAATTTCGCCAATATAAAGTCAAGAGTTTCTGATGACATGGCTAAAATAAACTATACACTATCAAGAAATAGTACCACTTTTTTTATTTCCCAGAACAAATTGAAAAAGTTAAAATTGTTGCTCTGGGGTAACTATATATGTAATTATTTTGACAGGCGTATCAAATGAGAAACGATAGAGAAATCAGTTATAAAATCTTATTATTTATGGATAAGGTGGAATCATTACATAAACTAACATATAAAAATATGATTGTTCAAAATACCGAAAAAAAAAATATGCCTGATATGAGCAAATAGGGTGGAAAAGCTTGTTACAAAAAGTCCCATTAATTAAAAAGCTTAAATGTTTGACTTGATATGTTTCACAGGCTAGCCAGATTATCTTTACTAGCAATTCTGGTGAAGTAAAAAAGAGATAAAGAATCCATTTTGCCGACTAGTTTAATATCCATAGATACTTTACAATAAGTAATCACCTACATGTTTAATAATGTATACGATAAAAGCTTAATAGGATGACTATATTCCCTTCAAAACAACTATTTTTTTTATTCGTCATTTTTTACTATGATGCAATTAGTGCAATATGACAAAAAAGAGATATCGAATTTTAATTATTATTATACAGGGGGAGCATATATGTTGTTTGAATTTCTGGATTACCTTATCCATATTAAATTTAGCCAATAGTCATAATTCCATAAAAAAAATAGTGTAACGGAGAGAAGAACACACGATAATAATGAGTCCTTTGCATTCAAATTAATGGTAATATTAACTATCTATGTATAGCTTCCGTAAATTGTACTACGTTGTATATTATATTTATCAAAAAATTAAGGAAAAAGCCGAACATATCGGGGTGGGGGGTGGGGGTTTGCTACAGACATAAGTTTCAACAGCTTTTGTACTAATTTTCAAATTTAATCCAAGCGAAAATAAAAGACATACAAACGATTTTAATGTTGAGTATACAAATCTATTTTATCAATCAAAACGCATTAATAATAGAAATTCTGGATTTTCATGCACACACACTTTTTGTTTTTAAAGTTTTGTTTATTACAATCCCATTTGTTTGCCATGTGGTGGGTAGAAATTTAGCAAAATATAATGAAAAAATCGGAGGCGGTTCTAAAAAATGTTTGTCGAGTCCGAGTCGGAGTTATGTCGGATGATTCATTATGAATCCCAAATTGTTGTTCCTAAACAATAAAATTTTTTGGGGGAAAATTTTCTTTTTTTCTTTTTTCTCCTTGTTCCTCTTTACATTTCTTTTTTTTTTTTTTTTGTTGGCCTTCTCTTTTTCATAGGAGAAACTTCTATTAAGCGCGACAAAAAAAAACAACACAACTCTATTAAAGCGATTTACTTTCGCCCTGCTTATGTACATTCACGCCTTTGAAACGTGCTCAGCCGACTATATTTGCGATCAACGTATGTGTCTATTTCACTATTTTTTTTTTTTGATAAAAAGCATTTGCTATTATTCTTATTATTCTTTTACTAACGTCATTATGACATCCCCATAATTATATATATTAATATATAGTCTGGAAAGCCTCTGGAAGTTTTTAAATTATGCATCTTTTGAATCAAAAGCCTAACCTTGCTACTCTCAAGTTAAAATCCGGTCAAGCCTATACCGGTGTTTCGTTTGGTGCCGATACAAGTGTTACTGGTGAAGCTGTTTTCACCACTTCTCTTGTAGGTTATCCCGAATCTATGACTGATCCTTCATATACTGGTCAAATTCTGGTTTTTACTCAACCGCTCATTGGTATGTTTAAAAAAAGAAGTAATAAGTGGGAAGAAAGAAAAAAAAAACTAACCGTATTTTTTAATTTTATTAGGCAATTATGGTGTACCAGGACCTGTAAAAGACAAGTTTGGTCTTTTTAAATACTTTGAATCCGACAAGATTCAAGTTTCTGGTATTATTGTAACCGATTATGCTGCTCAATACTCACATTGGACTGCTGTAGAATCTTTGGGTAATTGGTGTAAACGTTTTAATGTTCCAGCCATTACTGGAGTTGATACTCGTGCTATTGTTAAAGTACTTCGTGAACAAGGCTCTACACTTGCTCGTCTCACTGTCCATGGCACAGAAGAACAAGTAAATCCCAAAGAAAATGGATTCTTGTGGGATCCAAATACAGAAAATTTGGTTGCTCGTGTATCCACCCCAACCCCTCTTCATTATAATCCAGATGGTGATATTAAGATTGCTGTGGTCGATTGTGGTGTCAAACAAAATATTATACGGTGCTTAACAAAGCGTGGTGCTAGTGTTACTGTTTTACCCTTTGATTATGATTTCAACAAAGATCAAGAATTATACGATGGTCTTTTTGTTTCCAACGGACCGGGTAACCCAGAAACATGTGGTATGACCGTTGTGAAACATTTGGAAGAAGCCATTGAAACTTTTGGCAAACCCATTTTTGGTATTTGCATGGGCAACTTATTGCTCGGTATGGCTATTGGTATGAAAGTTTACAAATTACCTTTTGGTAATCGTGGTCACAATCAACCTGCTTTACATGTCCAAACAGGTCAATGTTCAATTACTTCTCAAAACCACGGTTATGCTTTGGATGATAAGGTGATGCCAGTCGGTTGGAACAAACTCTTTATTAACGCCAACGATGGTTCCAATGAGGGTATTTGTCATGAATCCCTCCCTATTTTCTCAGTACAATTTCATCCAGAAGCTAAGGGTGGTCCTCAAGATACGGAATATCTGTTTGAAGAATTCATCACGCTCGTACGTGCTGATAAACTTAAGCGTATGACGGAAGATGATATTGTTGTTGCATAAAATAAAAATAAATAATAATAACAAATAATAATAATAGTAATAATAATAAGAAAATAAAAAAAAAAAGAAACAATAAAAATAATATTTTTTACGACAAAAAAACTAGGGTTTTTTTCTATAATAATTCGTTTGTGTTTTTTGTTTATATCATTTCCCATTATCGCAAAAACATACTATGGATTCGTTCAAATTCAGCAGCACTCTTAATTTGTATACGGTGATGTGTTGCGGATGATAATGCGGGTAATTGGATCTTGGCTAATGTTCGTGACAATCCTTCCTGTAGTGACTATAATAAAATAATTTGATAAATCAAAAAAGATGAACGGATAAAAAAATAGTATGCATGCATATTTGTTTTGTTTACCTTTATATTATTATTAACAATGGATTCTTTCTTTGCAGTTGGTTGTAATTGCATTTGATCCATTCGATTACGAAGCTTGTCACTTCGTTGCTTGAGGGTATACAGGACAGACTGTTGTGTCTGGTATTGATAATCTGGTGTCTTCTTTTGACTTTGCCATTTACCACCACGTCGATCAGCATTAAGAGCAACTACCTTGGGTGAAGCACCAGCTGTACGCATTTCCTTAATCAATACACGAGTTTCAATGGCAACTGTTCGGAGTTCAGGGTTGGTTGCCTTGGAGGTATTTGCTGCTAATGGATCGGCAGCTATATCAAGTTTAAGTGTGGATGCCAAATCTCGACTCTTCAAGTGTGCATTTTCTGCCTTTAGGTAACGAATAGCAGATTTTAATGCTTCTACTTGACCAGCTCCATCATAGCTTGAACTTGTAATGGTTGTTGTTTCTGTTGTATCTCCACTATCCTTGAATAGATCTTGATCATCATCGTCCGATTCCTTTTTACCATTACTCTTACTCTTGCTATTACTACTTTCAGAAGTTGACAATTGTAATTTAGCTTCTTGTGCAGCTGCCGCCGTCTTTAACTTTGTGTTTTCTTGCTCGAGGGAGTCGTATTCTGCCTGCAGATTTTCAATCGCCTCAGCATACATATGCTCTTGTGTTTGTGATTTTTGTAAAGTTTCTTCCAGTGTTGCAATTTGCTCTGCTTGTTTCTTGACTGTAACCATACGCTTCTCTAGCAATTCGACCTTGACGGTTGATTCTTGTAAGGCTTGATCCTTTAGCTTGAGATCCTTGATTAATTTGAGAATTTCATCACTGTGCTGTTGTAATTTACGTTCCATATCATGGCTAACAACAACTTCGGCCTTCATATCAGAAGCACGTTGTATCCATGGTGCTACACCAGTAGCAATCTTATCCATTTTGTTGTCGTTATCAACGCGAGTGACGGTTGTATTTAATTCATTCGTCAATGATTTAAGTGTTCGAAGACAACCTTCCCAGAGTGAACTTTCAGCAATCTCAAGAATTTCATCCGCTTTATTATATACGACCTGTTGAATAATACCAAGACTGATTTCTTCTTTGCTACCACGTTTAGCATCAACATAGGCTGCAATTTGTTTATAAACCTTTAATAATAATTCAAGAATACAGTAAATTTTGATTAATTAAATTCACTTTTGATATGTACTATATATTTCTAATAATGAGAACAGGTTAACTTACCTCAAAACAGAACTGACTAAGTTTGGAACTAATAGCATAAAGAGTTTTGAATCTATGTAAATGTTCTGATTTCAACATTAACGCTTGTTCAGACAAATCTTCCAATTGACGAAGCAACTTCCTACAAACATTTGATCTGCTGTTAGTGCTTACTATCCTTTTATATATATATATGTGTGTGTGTTTTTTTTCCAATATCCAAAACTTCTTTCAGTATCAGCTTTGTAGTATCATACTTTGCCAAAATCTTGCTATTCTTTGCATGACTAATAAGACGACCCAATGGTTCAATATAATCATAATCCAATCGTTCTTCTCCTTCAGTGATACTGATACCTTCTTTCCTAACTGCATTCTCGACAGTTTGTTTGACAAATGTTAATTCAACTGTCATTCTATCAGCATTTAGGTCAAGTGCTCTAGTAAGACCAAAGAATTGATCGGCCAATATGGTTTCGCCATTTTGTACCAAATATACTTCAGTGAGATGTTCCAATTGAGCAATCATTCTAAATATATTGGAAATTATTCAGTAAAATGTAGTCTTTTTTTTTTTATCCATATTTTGAAAAATTACACACTAATTTACTTTTTTTCTTTTTTACCTTTGTAAATCCAAAATGCATTCAGATTCATTCAATTCATCTGTGCGTAAAAGTTCCACAATACCATTCAAGCGACGTTCAGTACCTACTAAATCATGATAAACTTGACCCATTCTAATAAAGATCTCGGGACCACAATGTTTAATAAATGTGACAAAGCGTTTAGCAAGATCACCGAGCCATCCAGCACGTTGTCTCATCTATATATCCAGTAAAAAACAGATTTCTAGTTATTAGATATCCATACCGACGAAAGAGAAATAGAGAGTTAACGCATTTTGTTTTCTTACCTCACACACTGATACTAGACTTTCATTGACAGTATCCATGATTTTTTCACTGATTGGATGGTTTTGATCGAGTTGTTTAATAATAAGTTCAGATTTAAATACAAGACGTTTGAATAAAAGTAAGCAAGAAATAGGATCGTTTTCTGTCTTGAAGAAAGAGTCAGGAAGGTATGGCTATATATAAATAGATTATGTATCGTTTTAGTGAAAAAAAATATTCCTTTGGCTTTACTTTACTGTAGGTTTAATATTTAATTTTTTTTTTTTTGGAGGGGAGAAGGGCATGGGTTACCTGAACATAAGTCAAACGATCATTAGCTTGTGCAGCTTCCAATTTGCGTAACTCAAGGTCGACAGCCTTAGCTTGTGCTTTCATAACAGTAGATTGAAGTTGCATATTCAGTGACATCATTGCTTGTGATTGACTGCTAAGTGAACTTTTTTCAGATTCCTTGTTCACTTCCTTTTCACGAAGTTGTTCCAAATCACTTTGTAAATTAATAACAAGTTCTCTGAACTGTTGGATAGTAGCTTCATAATCAGCATTTGTCTCTTCAGAAGATCGAAGACGTTCCAATTGTTCACGTAAAAGCATATCACGATGATCTATATTATGTTTTTTTTTGTTTCTTTCGATTGAGTACATTATTCCCCGCCTCTTTTTCCCACCTTTTCAATTACAAAAATATATTTATCTTTTACCAATTTCAGCTTGAAGTTGTTTTTCAGTTTCCATATGATTTTCTTCCAATTCATCAGCAAGTTCTTTCAGTGCTTCTAAATCTTCAACAGCGACTCTCATTTCTTCTAATTTTTCGTTCAAAGTCAAATTCTTATCTGTTAATTGTTCGACTAAATCTTCAGCACCCAATGAATCATCCAATCGTTGTTTAAGATCATCAATTTGTAATTCAGCATTGTCAAGTTGTTCTTTAACATGTTCATATTGTACTATTATTTATAAGAAAAAATAATGTTTGTTACACGATTCATGCCTTTCGAAAAAAAAAAAAACTTGTTTTTTTTTTTTTGGTTATACATGTTGTTTCTTCCCCCTCCCCCCCATTTTATTTTTAAGTTGGGAATTTACCTTTGAAATCTTCAAGTTCATAATTTTCCTTTTCCAAACTCTTGACTTTACGATTCAGTTCAGCTTCATGTTCTTGAGCTGCATCACGAAGACTATAATAATAATAATAACAATTATGGGGTTTAACTCGCATTAGAAATTTCTGGGGTTTTTTAATCCCGTCGCACTGATTTGTTTAACCCTCTTTTTTTTCATTTTCTCTCCCCAGGATTTTTTTTTTACCGCATCAATGCATCCTTGAGTCGTTCATTATGTCGTTCTAATTGAATAACTTCTATGGGTGTCTTTTCTTCGTCACCCTCCCTCTCTGCAGGTGGACGGTTTAGAATATCAGCTTCCTTTCGTAAAACATCCAAATCCACACTAATTTCTTCGATCTTATCCTTAAGTAGATTAACCTCTTGTTGTAAATTTTCAGAACGTTCCTCAGCAACTTCTTTGTCCAGTGTCATCATTTCCATAGATTCGATAATATCTGTGTATTTAGCTTCATAAGAATCCTTTTCAGTTGCTGTTTCTTTAAGTTGTCGCTTGGTATCGCGTAAATCCTTTTGAAGTTCGGATATTTTATCTATAATAAAATGGAGCATCCACAGCAAAATCTTAGTGATGGTCCCCCCCTCCCCTTTGTATTTGACTTGTATTTCCCTCCCCCCTCAAAAGCATTCATTGATCTCCTATTTTTTTTTCTTTATTTTACCTTGTAATTTATTTCGTAAAGTCAAAAATTGTTCAGCTTCTTCTTTCACCTTTTCATTTTCTCGATGACGTTCACGATCTTCTTGTCGTTTTACTTCCAATATTTTTAACTTGAGTCGCAACTCTTCATAATCTTTCATTGGAACCATCTAGTAAATGTATTGTATTTAGAATCATTATTTTATTCACAATATTATTTTGATTTTTCTACATAATTATATATATATCTTTCTTACCTGTTCCGATTTGCTAATTGGCATTGTAGGTGCAAGTGTTCCATATACAGATGTAGGTTGTGCTGGTTGTGTAACCGGTTGTTCTATCACTACTGGCTCGGGGTTAGGAGGAGGTAAAGGCTCGAGTTCTTCTACCGGCTCGGGTTCTTCTGGTTCTGGTTCTTGATAAGTCGATGGGGGTGGTGAAGGAGATGGTGGAGGTTGCTGTTCTTCCTCCACTTCCTCCTCTTGTTCGGGTTCCTCTTGATGTATCTGTTGGGGACGATATTTCTGTTGCTGATGTTGTTCCACCTTTTGCTGTTGACGTTTTCTTTCTTGAAGTTGTTGGATACGTTGTTGCCTTAATTGTTGTAATTGTTTATCACGTTGTTGAGTACCTCCAGAGGATGCTGCACCTTGAGTACCTGAACGTGGACGTTGAGTTACATTTTTTTGACGTCCACCATTAGGAGTAATTGTAATACTAGATGTTGGTACGGCGCTACTTCGTGGTGATGCCACAGTAGGTCGTCTGATCCCAGTTTGACCACCTGTTCCTCCTCCGGTGGATAAAGGTCGACCTATACGTGACCCGATAGGTGATGATATACGAGATGGTAAAAGTGTAGATGAAGGTGAAGGTGTTCGTTGCTGTGCTGATCGTGCTGCTGTTAGGCCTGGATCTTGTGGTGGAGCAAAACTCGTATCCGAATCATCCTATTATCATCAGTAAGAACATATTTAATATATTTATATTGGCGTGTGCATGAAAGAGAGAGACAAATAAAAAAAATATTATTTTACCTCACTTGTTGTACTTGATGGTGCTGAAGGTAATACTCGTACTTGACTAGGTCGAACAAAGACACCATGATTCATTCGACATTCAAAATAGCGTTTACCTTGAACTACACCACTGTTTTTACCCGTTGCCTCATCGAGTTCAATACCAATCCATTTGCCAGTTTGAAAACTTGTTGCCCCTGCAAATCGAATGGTTCCAAGTTTGCCTTGAACTTGAGCACGATTACCTACTTTAAGTTCTGAATCGGGTATGTTACTATTGCTTCTGTTACTAGAACTGCTGTTATTACTGGCAGGTGAGCGAGATGAATCGAGAACAGATGATCGTCGTTTATATCTGTCCATTGTTGCCAGTTATGTATTTATATATTATGATTGAATTTATATATATATATATATATATATTATATCTAAGTATATGTATCAAGAAATAAAAGAGAATGAGAAGGAGGAGGGTAAGAGAAATGAACCGAAAAAAGAAAACACTCTCGTCTTTTTCCCCTATTTCTTTTTACTCAATCAAAAATCAAAAAAAAAAAAAAGAGAGAGAATGTGTTTAAAAGAAAAAGAAATTTAAAAAATAACGATAAAAAAAAAAGAGTTATAAAGTTGAGTGTCTATTATTTGTAGGATAACACGAGTTTTGGTTTCTTTTTCACTATATTCTTTTTTTGGGGGGATAAAGGAAAAGGGAATAATAAAAAATAAAAAAAAATAAAAAGTGTTGTCTATCTAAATTGGGTGTTACAAGTTGCATTAAGTATTTGATTCAAGTACATTTTCAATTGCTTCAACAATAGAATCATATACAACAAGATTTTTGTTATCTACTTTGTCTTCATCACCTGAACGATATTTACCTGTACGTACTATGATTATATATATTATATCAATATCATATTAGTCACACACACACACACACACAAATATATATATATATATATATATATATATATATTGCTTTTTACCTAGGTAACGATGTAATCCCAATTCTAAAGCACCTCCGCCCAAATCATTATTTATATCATCACCAATCATTGCCACGTTTTCTGGATTGTCTAGCATACCACTATTTATATATATTATATCAATAACAGGATTTCAGATATTACTACTTTTATCTTTATCACCTTACATTTGTTTCAATGCTAATTCAAAAAAGCTTCTCGTCGGTTTACCAACAGTGGTTGCCTTGGTACCTGTTGCATATTCTAAAGCTTCCACAAATCCACCAGGTCCCATTGATAATTTTTCATCCTTATCAGCAAAATATTTAGCTTTATGAACCGCAATTAAAGGAATAGACGGATTATTAATTAATAAACGGAATGCTTCATTCATCTTTTTAGATTGATTGGAAAAGAAAAAACAAAAATACATTAGAAATAATACACGTAATTTGTTTTTCATTAATGAAATAACTTACATATTCATAACAAAATTTTGAAGGTGCAAGTCCTACTACAACAGCATTTGGATCTTGAGTATTGATACCTTTGAATTCATCAAGGGCAGCATCTTCCATTAATAAAAGAGGTCTGGTTTATCCATCCACCGTTTATAATATATATATATATATATATATATATATATTATTGCATTATATTTCAGTCAACTATAAATTTCATATATTAATAGAAAAAAAAAAAAAAACAGAATATGCAAACCTCAAGTGACTAACACGATCGCGACAAGCAGATAAAGATGTAAACACCTCATTTTCATTGACATCAAAACCCATAACATTTAACTTGTCAACAAGTTTACGCGACGATGTTTTAGTCGTATTCGTTGCAAACCTGTTAAACATTCCATTGTTATAGTGTTACGCGGAAAAAATAATATACTTTGGCGTAATAATATTCAAAAGAAAAAAAAAACCTATTTTCTTACCGAAACGGAATCTTACTTGCTCTTAACTTGTGTATAGCTTCAACTGCACCTGGAATAGCTTTGGAATCAATATGAATGGTACCACTCAAATCAATAAGTAATGCTTTTACTGCCATTATCCAAAACTTTTTTTTTTCTTAAAAAACAAAAAATCAAGAGAACTTAACGAACTAAAACTTCCCCCCCAATCTTTCTATTTTTTGATTACTCCCCCCCCAAATAAGATTCATGGACCTTAGCACAAAGAAATTTAACTAAACTAACAAATGACTTCATATGATACACTTAAAAAAAAAGCAAGAATACATGGGCAACTTGAGGGAAATCAAATATATGCCAAGTGCGACTTTATTTGTTCATTATTTGGAATCTTAAAAGAGAATTTTTGAAAAATAAAAAAGGGAATTTACAATTGACCACAGTCTTCAATCTTGATGGTACCCTTGGTACGGCCAGTTTGGGTACCCTTAGTTTCAATCTTTTGAACGAGATCGAAACTGTCATTGAAAAAAAAAAAAAAAGAGAGAGAGTTATTTTAGTAAATTTTGCGCGTACATGTATCTATTTTTCAAATTACGTACCCATCAACAACTTTGCCAAAGACAACGTGCTTGCCATCCAACCAAGAAGTGGTGACAGTGGTGATGAAGAATTGGGAACCGTTGGTGTTAGGACCAGCGTTAGCCATGGAAAGAAGACCAGGACCAGTGTGCTTCAACTTGAAGTTTTCATCAGCAAACTTGTTACCTAATAATTATAATTCATGTCATTAAACAAGTTCAGCTAAAAAAGAATAATCATACTACTCTTTTCCCTTCCATATGTAAACCTTTTCCTTTCCTTTCCTTTCCTTTTATATACCATCAAGTATATAAGTGCTTTCAATTTATATTTATTTTCCCCATATAATCCTATATCTGAAAAACTTACCGTAGATAGACTTGCCACCAGTACCGTTGAAGTTGGTGAAGTCACCACCTTGAAGCATGAATTGAGGGATGACGCGATGGAAGATGCTACCCTTGTAACCGAAACCCTTTTCACCGGTACAGAGAGCACGGAAGTTTTCAGCAGTCTTGGGGACGACATCAGCGAACTATTCAAATAGGGTGGAAGTTAGGATGATTGTAACCTTTTTATTGTTATAAAACTTTTCAAAATAGGATAAGAAGAAAAACATACCAATTCCATGGTGATGCGACCAGCAGGTTGGCCATCAATAGAGACATCAAAGAAAACCTAGAGATAATATTATCAATTTAGTAAATCATTTATACATTCCATTTTTTTTTGTTTTTCTTACCTTGGGGTTAGACATTTTTTATTTTTATTTTTTGAAGAAAGAAACAAAAAAAAGCTTGTTTTGAAAAGAATTGCAAAAAACAAACTCTTTTAAATAGGCGTGGACTAAAATGGAATCCAAAGGAAAAACTGACTTTTAAAAAGGTTTGGAGAGAGAGAGAGTAGTGTATTACAACTTACTCTAAAATAAAAAACGTCTCGGTTATATCGGTTAATAACAAAAGCCTCCGTTTTAAAATAACGGAGTTTCTTTCTGTTTTTTTTTCCTTTACATTTCAAACGGGGAAAATAAGTAGAAAAACAATTGATGTTTATATTTGACGGATTGTTGGTGTTGGATCATCACGCGACATGACGCGTCTGCATTAAAAAATAAAAATCTTTTCTTTTCTTGCCTTCGTAAATAATGTTAAAAATGAACTCTTGCTGTGAAGTTGGATCCCCCCCAGCTTTTCACTTGTCCTTGTTCATTGTTTAACTAGTTACCTATGATCTTTACACTTTGAAAGAAATCAACTATCTACTGGGCTTTATAAGTGGCACAATACTTATGCTTTTCTCAACCTACCTTTTTTTTTTTCTGTGACACCCATTTATACACACAAATATTATATTTATGGAATAAAAGCCTACTATCCATTTCTTATTATAAAAACGAAAAAGATTAGTGTATAGTTGTATCCTGGTATGAATGTCGTCCTCTGTTATTTTCAAAGCTGTAATAGGAGCTCACTCGTGATCAAAAAGGGAATTGGGTAGTAACCTTAAAAGGACAAGTGCAAAATTAGGATTTTTTTTCCCATCGACACCTGTAAGATTTACCTTTGTTTATGCAGGCTGTTTCTCTGATGTGATATTCGTGTTTACGTCTGGATATTGCTACAGGATAGATCCAAATATAAAATAGTTAGTACTATTGCCAATATTTTAATCCTGGTGTCCAAACAGCATTATTAGTCTATCACAGCTTAGTTTATAGGATAGAACCCATCAACGATAACAATAAAATGTAAAGGCTTATAACAGAAAAAACGTTAAAAAAGAAATCGCATCAAACAAAGGATAATTACAACGAATCATAGAGTGCTATTATTACATGCAGTCTTCTTTAGCGTCATTTTATATAAATATATCGGTATTAAATAAAATAAACAATCCAGAAAACTTTACCTCTTTTTCAGAGAGCGATAACAACTACATACTATACGTAATACTCTTATGCGAATCAACAATAATATCGTAGTACTTCTAGTCTCAAACCGGCATTTGCTCTTTTTTTTTGATATATATCACTTGTGCAATTTAAAAGCTTTTATAACATTAGTTATCTTCTTCTTTTTGTACGTATGTATAATAAATAGAACCATTTTGAAAAAATATAATTACTATGAGTAGTTCATACCTACTATAGTTACTTATATAATGTTTATATTATAAAAGAATATTTAGTGCAAGTTCTGGGTTATTTGATCCAAGACCAAACATTGATCGATATTTATAGTTATTTAGTCTACGTACGATTAACAGTGCTTATTATATACGTACGTACGTAAAAAAAAAAAAAGACCTTTCACTTCTTATCAACCTTAAACAATTACTTCAAAAAAGTATAAGTTTTACGGATATTTTGGGTATACGAGAATACAAATTATTAATCAAAAGAATGTGGAGTTCAAGAAAATAAAAATACTTTAGTGAATGATAGAAATTTACTCCATACCGAAAATCAGTTATGAATATCAGTGAAATATCTATAAAAGTTATTAAGTTTAATTATATAATAGCTTACATTATAAATTAAAACAACAGCAAGTAATAATGGCTAAATGATTTGCTTTGAGAGAAGTATGTTTAACATCAATAGTTAAGACTGGCATAAAATACGTAATCGTTCTTGAATATCATGAGCAAACCACTCAAAATTTAACATTTCAAGCAATAGAGCACTAAAATGCTGAAAAAGAGAGAAAGAATAATAATCCCTCTTCCCTGTTGGCAAGGTTTTTTCCAGTGTAATACATTTTCTACGTACCAAATGAAAGTAAACCACATAAATGTAACGAACGAACGTTCAGTAAATGTTGTAATGTTATTCAAAAAAAAATTAGAAATTTATTATATATGTATGGAACCAACAACATTGATTACATTTAGGCATATCGATTTGGAATAGTTTTAGTATAGATTTTTGTGATATAAGGGGGGAATGGATAAATAGTTGTAACATTTTTTTTTATAATGGAAGCAAAATTTGTATGTTACAGTGCGTACTTTTTTTTATCAAATAAATAGTTCATACTATTCCCTGTTTAGTATGGTTGTGATACCATTTCCACTGTAAACTTGTACGCTAGGGCAATTTAAATTAATATCGTTAAACGTATATAATGCAGCCAAACTTAACAATGTTGGATAATGTGAAATTTTACTCTATGTTTTACGTACTTTCTTTTTTTTTAAAAGTTTTTGCGTCGTTATGTAAGATTGATTAGATACATGATACACTCGCACTGTTGGGTGAATAATTTATTCTAGTGTATATGTATACAGTTATTACTAGACTTTTCATTCTACTTTTAGTTACCCTTGGTTCAAATTGATAGATGATAGAGATGGTATTAATGGGAAATCGGCATATGTAGAGAAAACAAAGAAGATTTAACCCTATTCTGGTAGCTGTTGAAAATTACCGTGGCTTCTACATTGTCGTGATGATTCAGCATCAAACTGAACTGATACATAATTTTCGGTGCTTGAACAAAAAATATATAATATGTGACCTATTTCACCAATGGGGGGAATAAACATAAAATATGGTAAATCATTTGTACGCATAGATCAATTTTTTAATACAACTTTGACAAAAGTGTGGATTAAATTTTCGAAAGCTTAGATAAATATAAATAAAGGTACATATATAAAGATTAAGAAGGACGATAATTTATTCTACTTTACAACAAATAATAATTATAATAAATAATTTGATTAATTGAATCATATGGTAAAATATATATAATATCCCTTTTTTTATGTAACGATGTACAAAAAAAAAAATTAACGAGAGAAATATATAGTCGTCAGAAGAAGGTACTTTTTTTAAAAAAAAATGAGAAAGTGGATTATTATTATAATCAAAGAATATTGGTATCCAAGTGTATCATACTTTAACAATAAAACAAAAATAAAAATAACCATTATATAATGTGGATATGAAACTTCTTTAAACAAGTAACAACGGTCTAATCCTAGAACAATTTAATAAATTGAAGTAGCTTCGCGATCCCATTTTTTTTTTGTGGGAAAAAAAAAGTTCGGTTCCTCAGTTCTTTTCGTACTTCTTTTACACAAGATAAATGATGTAAGGTCGCTTTGTATACATTTAAGCTGAAACAAATATATATAATATAAAGTCATTTTAGTTTTTTATTGTCACATAGTAATAGTATAAATATACATACTATGTAGCACAATTAAAATAGAGGTCTATGTGTATCTACCAGATTTTTTTCGAACTACGTATCCAATGGAATAGTAACATGGTCATGATAACTTTGTTTGCTAGCAATGGAACAATTGAAATATGGTCGAGCCGGGTTGTTATTGCCTTCATATGGGCAGACTACATTATTTATAAATGAACTAAAATTACACAAACTAACTTCAAAAGGAAATTCAATGAAAAATCACAAAAAAAAAACGTCGGGTATATTATTCCAATTGATTTAACAGAGAGAGAGAGAGTAAAAAAAAAAGAGAACAGCACAAAGTAAATAAATAAAAAAAAACAAAATAATAATAGAAAATAAATAAACTAATTTCAGGGGTTAGCACTAATTGTAATAGTGGGTGTTTCAGAAGAAGAATGATCTATAGAATCTGTAGTAGTAGTAGTAGTAGTAGTAGTATTGTTGGCGGTGGTATTCATTGTGGTAGAAGAAGTAGAGGTTGATTTAGCAGTAGTAGCTGTAGCATTAGTAGGAAGGGAGGAAGAGGGGGCAGCATCGGTATTTATGAACATTTTATGATGAAATGGATCTGATTCAGATAAATTTTGTAAAAGCGACTGCCATTCAGCCCAAATATTCAATGCAGGGCCAGATAGACGATGTACTCTTTCTGATGTCGCTTGTTTGTCTTGAGTAAAATCCCGGCACTGAGTCCAACCATTCAGTGGATCATGCATATAGAATGCCATTGTGCCGCACTTTTTCTCATCTAATGTGAGTCGAATTTCAAGTCTGTCATTCGTAATAGGGTCGAGTTGGATAGCTTGAACTGCCTCAAGATCAAAAGTCATTTTGAACGAGTACGATCCATCTTGAATCACCCATGTCATGCTGCGCTGTACAGTATCACAATAACATTGTAGATCATTGGGTTGTAGCATAACTCGTTTCCAAGTACCAATCTCCAATGTATCGATTGAGAAATCATGCCGGCTCAATACTGGATCTATAATAATAAATATGAATAATGTGATTATCTGTTAGTTTTCTTAATACAACTTATTAATCATTGCAAAAAATAAAATAAAAAAATAAACATTACATGATTGGAAAACGTTTGTAGGGGACCACGATTCATTTGCTGTAGCCGTTGAAAGAATCGGCAT
This sequence comes from Circinella umbellata, assembly GCA_025093555.1. Lineage (NCBI taxonomy): Eukaryota > Fungi > Mucoromycota > Mucoromycetes > Mucorales > Lichtheimiaceae > Circinella > Circinella umbellata. Next base: position 252,417 of record JAIWNF010000045.1, on the reverse strand, counting down.
GGTTGCGCCACGTTGATGGCGAACTTGTTGTTGTTGTTGTTGTTGATGATGATGCTGTTGTTGATGTTGCAACGCAGTACCTGGTTCCAAAGAATGTGCACGTAATGGAGTGGGTGGTGGAGGGGGTGGGGGTGGAGGAGGATGAGCAAATAATGTGTGTGGGTTACTGCTATTACTAGTGTTGTTATTTGGCGACACTGTTTGTTGTTGATTGTAATAATAATAATAGTAATAATAATACATTTGTGGGTCTTTGGAATTATGCTGCTGACAAGCATTTGAAGCAGCTTCTGCAGCAAGTTGCTGCATACGCCAAATTCGATTCTGAGCAATACATGTTCGCCTTGCTAGGTTTTTCTCTTTGGCACGACGGTTTTGAAACCAAATTTGTATAGATCGTTCTGTCATGTTTAACTGACGTGATAGTTGTTCACGCATACGACCATTAGGAGATGGATTGACAGTGAATGTGTTTTCCAATACAGAAAGTTGATTGGGTGATGTACGTGTTCGTTTACGTGGTTGTTGTTCCTGCTGCTGTTGATGATGATGGTGCTTCATGATTATTGATATACAAAGGTGAGGGGAGGGGTTCTTTTGTTTGGTTATTATTTATTTTATTTATTTAGAACAGAAGTAAGGCAAATTTACATTAAGGGGGTTTGTTTAAAATAAAAAAAAAGGGGGGGGGATGTTGTTTTGAAATGAAAGGAAAAGAGGAAAGAAACAAATTGGTCTAGAAATATGTTTCAATTTTTATAATTGTTCAATTAACTTCAATGTGTGAATTGACCTCGGGGGAGGAAAAAAAGTTTTTGCGACGATCATGTCCGCAGAAAGAACACCCCCCCCTTTGTACGATGCTGTTAATTGACACATACCCTTTTAAGTGGTGCGCGTGGTGGAAATACCATTTTTATAAGCATCTTTTTTACTGTGATATACAAGTGGTAAAATGACAAGCCCGAAATTGATGTTACACAACAATGGCCCTAACATTTGTCTCGGCCCTAAAGAAATCAGCGGTAATTATAAGAGCGGGTTCCATAGACCACATTTTGCTTTATTGGTAATTAAATTAGACTATTATTGCAATTGGCATTGCTACGTTGTATCAGATGATGTGTAATGTATAAATTGTGTGTGCTTTGAATATTTGTCTCTATACTACTTAACTAGTTTATAATAATGATAAAATAATGTAAATATGAATTAAAAGAATTACAAAAGAAATAAAAGATAAATAACAAATAATTTTTTTTTTAAAAAAAAAGGGTATTTTACTAAGAACATATTAAGTATATTCTGGAGGAGGTCGTGAAGGTATACGCTCAAGTCGAGGATGTTCGTGTTCGGCTGTGGTCGTTACTAAAAAGGGTGCTTGTGAAGCATATTGCATTTGTAAAGCAAAGTCATGATAACATGAGCAAAGGAACGTATGGGGTGGTATATGAGGTTTATCAATCTCCGGAATTCCACTTTGATCTAGAACGGCAGTCTTCTTTTCCTTGTGTTTATGCTTGCTCTTGGGTTTTGTGATTAAACGAGGCACCGTTCCTAAATCAAAATAAGATGGAAGACGGCCAAAATCTTCTTTGAGACGACAGTCAAATACACTGATAGGGACTTCGAATACAATCGTATCATAAACACGGTTCTTTTCCTTGTTTTTATTTCGACTGACTCGGAATCGTGATAAAACATTATGCCAACCTGCTGCGCCAACCCCTGCTGGAGCGGTATCAAACATCATAGACATATCTGCAGATTGAGCAGAGGGTGTCGATATAGGTGATGAAGTAGAAGACGAAGTTGATATGGTAGAAGCTGAAGATGATTCAATAAGTGGAGGGGTTGTTGTGCCATCGTCATCAGGGGACGAAATTGTCACGGAAACGGTAAGAAAATGGCGAAATTGAATTTCTTTATAATGGGTGGTTGTATGGTGAATATTTTGATGACATGTCGGTGTAGCAAACGTGAGTCGATGAGCAAATGTATCGTCTAATTGGATAGGTCTTGTCCCATTATGCTTATCAAACAATGAGCGTAAGGAATCGGTGGTATACTCTGGTACTTCTATTGAGGTTGAAGCACGAAACTCGAATGGGAACTTCTCATGCCCATTACGCTGTGCTCGCATGTCAATTTCAAGATATCTATAAAGTTCGCTCACGACCAAATCCATGCTTTCGATCCGCACGTGTTTCCGTTGAGGTTGGATAATTGTGCGGATACTGAATGCCTCGCCTGATGAGAATGCCGCTTGTTCAATAACAACTTGGATGTCCGCTGCTGCAATGCGCCTCTCTAGAGTCCGAGAAAGATCTTGTACTGAATTATTCGTCAAAAGGGAATTGGACATGTAGGTACGTAAAATTAAAACGTTTTTAGTAACACTCCAAGAGTTAAGAAGTTGGATACCAGGGCGAGCCACTTTGGCTTCACACGTATGTCGAACACGTCCGTACATATCTTCAATGGATTCCACAACAGACTATACACAAAAAAAATAAAGTAAAAGAAATTGGTTCGTATTAGTATACTTTGGGAGCCAAAAAAAAAAAAAAAAAAAAAAAAAAAAGAAAAAAAATCCATAGCTACTAACATTCGGAATAAGAAAAACGAAAGGAAATCTATGAGTGCCTGCAGGTAATTTCGTTGATTGTTGGTTATCAGTCTTGTCCATAATTTGTAAAATTTCCTCACTCAATACTTTTTCTGAAGTTAATCGAGTACCACGAATTCCAATGCCTAACAAATAAGAATTAAAAAGCATTTAATCAATGATAAGATAAATGATAAAGCTGCATATAATTTTAAGCAAGTAGAATGGGGCCAAAGTATAAAACTTAATTGATATTCGAATTCTCTTTACCTTCTGGCCAATAAGTTGTTGCTGTACATTTAAGAGTCACAGTAACAGTGGTTATTCTTGTTGGCTTTGGTAATGATAAAACAACATTGCCAGAAAATACTGATTGAGCATCTTCTTCAGGACTTCCTCGCAGAATGACCGGTTTTAAAGGATCAAACGACAAATGAGTTTGCGAGATCTTTTTCAAGTTCATCGCGTTGAAAAAAAAGGGGGGAAGGGGGAGAACGACTACAACAAAGTACGAAAAAAAAATAGAACGAAAGCAATGGGAAAATGTGGACCCTTAAATTTTTCTTCTTAAGAAAAAAACGTTAAAAGAGAGAGAAAAAAAAAGTAACAATAAGCGAAAAAAAAAAAATTTAAGAAACTTCAATGAAAAAAGAAGAAAAAAAAAAAATGAAATTGATTTGTTCATTGGACATTTTTTGATTTCATTTTCAGTGGAATATTTATCACCGAAAAACGGGGAACACAATATGAAAAAATATTATTGTCCATGCGTTTCGCTCAGATCAAGATCTTCTTTTTGACTTGTAATGAAGCCGTGAGAAAAATTTACTTCCTTTTGGGAAGTCATGTCATATCTTTGATCGGTATGTGTTCCCATTCGCTAAAAGCTTATCCAGAAAGAAAAAACACCTACTATCTGGTATACACATATGGGCTCATCTGATCAAATTTTTTTTTAATGTTCAGGGAGTGGGTTTCTCTCTCTCTCTCGGATACAGAAAGCGACTATTTTTATTTTACACAGTCACAGCGCACTATTCTTTTTGTAACTATAACACCTTTTTGTCTAATACCAAATATGCCGTTAATCGTATTGACGGGATTTCCGAGCAGTGGCAAGACTACTAGAGCAAAACAAATTGAGCAGTATATGCTTGAACGGCTTCAAGCCGAGGATCGGCCCATGCGGGTTCATATAATTAACGACGATTCATTAAATGTCAGTAAAGAAGCCTATCGAGGTAATTCTGTTTTTTTTTCTTATAAATGAACATCTTCTTTCCTGATTTGTTCAAAGTAAAATGAAATTAGATTTGTAAGCTTATCTGTGTTGCACCAAAAAATAGAAGCACGCGAAGAAAAAAAGGCACGAGGTGCTTTGCTCTCAGCTGTAGAACGTCTTTTGACTAGAGACGATATTGTGATTGCAGACGGTATGAACTATATTAAAGGATTTCGATATCAACTTTACTGCGTTGCACGTGGTATTAGTACACCTCACTGTGTGGTAAGAGAAGAGAAATATACTTGTCTGTATACTATACACACTATTTTTGATGTGACTTAGTAACCAAATTATATATAATTTTAGGTGCATGCTGGTACACCAATTGCTATGGCAAAAGAATGGAATGCAAACCGTGAACCCGCAGCAGCATATGATTCCACTGTGTAAAGAAATTTTTTTTTTCCATCCATTTTTGTAAAAGGGAGGGGGGGGGAGGAACGGGTTGAAAAATATATAAAAAAATGAGGAAGCACAAAGAAGATGATGTGATTTGAGGGACTGATGAGAAAAGTTGGAATGTAATTCTTTATCATTCTTTTTTAGGTTCGATGAATTGGTTACACGTTACGAAGAACCAGATGCAAAGAATCGATGGGATTCACCTCTTTTTACAGTCATTTATGATGACGAAAGTATACCAGGGGATAAAATTTGGGATGCAGTCATTTTACGCAAACCTCCACCACCAAACATGTCAACCATTTCTGTGAGTGTGCACCCTCTGAGGTTCTTATATATTTTTTAAACCTAAACCTTATTTTTTAATATTTGTTTTTGTTCGTAGAAACCCGTATCAGATACCGGCTATGTATATAAGCTTGATAAAATAACACTTGAAATCATCAATGCGGCTACTGAAGGGCAAAAGGAATTTGGCGCTGGTGGTTTGCCAATGGTTGTTCCACATGCTTCAGCCAAGGTGATCAATCCTTCACGAATAGTCACCTTATCAGAATTAAGACGATTACGAAAACAATTTGTATCGATTAATAAGATGCGTACTACTTTAGATACCGATCGCCTTGGCGATATTTTTGTTGACTATCTTAATACAAACTTAGAATAATATAACAATAATAATAGTAATAAAAAAGTATATATATATTGGGTCATATATGTTATTTTCATTCGTTTTCGCTCCCAACTTTTTTTTTTTGGGAATGAAAGAAGTGGTCTAGTTACAAAAACATGGAAAACAATGAAATTTGATAGGGTATAAAGCGCATGATTAAGCAAAAGCCGAGAAATTATTCCTCTGCTCCGACATTACCGAAGAAGAATCGAAATCATTCGAACAATTGCTGTGTTTTTGATTGGATATCACGAGGATTGACTAAGCATTTCAAGGAGCGAGCGGGGGGGTTGCCTCTTTTATCAAACAAGTGGAAGCGCGCGTCACCTTGAAAACCCGCCATTCATATAAAAGCCGGGGGGAAAGCTGTAATTTTAGAATCATCTTTTTCTCCTTTCATATAAAAAAAATGGGTAAGCCGCCTTTTTATGTAAAAAACCTTCGCTGCGCCTAAAAAAAAATGAAAAGGGTCTTTTCATTTATTCTGACTCTATCTTTTTGTTACTGTCTATAGTCGCTCAAGTTCAAAAGCCCGCTCCTGCCTTTACCCTTCCCGCCGTCGTTGATGGTGAGTTCAAGGATATCTCCCTCTCTGACTACAAGGGCAAGTACGTTGTTTTCTTCTGGTACCCTATGGATTTCACCTTCGTCTGCCCCACTGAAATTCTTGCCTTCTCTGAACGCGTCAAGGAATTCGAAGCTTTGGACACTGCTGTCATCGCTGCTTCCACTGACTCTGGTAAAGTGTCATTTTATTTATCTTATTTTTTTTTTTTTTTTAAAAAAAAACCTCGCGTTTTTTTTTCTAACTTATAATTTTGTTTCTTTCAATTTCCATAGAATTCTCTCATCTTGCCTGGATCAACACTCCCCGCAAGCAAGGTGGTCTTGGTGAAATGAACATTCCTATTGTTGCTGATAAGACCAAGAAGGTCGCCCGTGACTACGGTGTCTTGATTGAAGATGCTGGTGTTGCCCTCCGTGGTACGTAAATTATATATTTGATTATGAGGAAAAATGTGAATACTTGGGGAGAATGTTATATGGGTTATTAAATGTGCTTTGTAATTTAGGTCTTTTCATCATCGACCCCAAGGGTATTGTCCGTCAAATCACCATCAACGATCTTCCCGTTGGTCGTAACGTCGATGAAGCTCTTCGTCTCGTCGAAGCTTTCAAGTTCACTGATGTCCACGGTGAAGGTAAAGATTAGAAGTTCTCAAAAGTGAGATGTCGTTATAATCGTTTGATCTTTTTCCAACTAACAAAAATATTTCTTATTTCTTAGTCTGCCCCGCCGGCTGGCAAAAGGGTGCTGATACCATCAAGCCCGAAGTCAAGGCCTCCAAGGAATACTTTGAAAAGGCCAACTAAGTGCTTTTAGCTGTATATGATAAAGACAATGGCATTTTGCTTTCCCTCCCCCTCTATTATTTGCGCTTTGTACCATACTCACTGAAAAATTAAAAAATAAAAATTGAATGTCTTTGATTGTACAGAAGTTAAATGTATGTAATAGATAGTGTTGGAAAAATACCGTACAAGGTGTGATGTGTATTACACGTGGCGTTGGCTGTCAAACTGCACTCCCACGCTTCTTGTAGGGCTTTAAAAGGAGTGTTCTTGTAAAGCCCCGATCATAGCACCAAAGTGGTATATTTATTTAGATCTGTTTTCGCCTGCTTATGTGTATATACTTAAAGCACAAACACATTCTTTTACATATGTTGTAGAACAAACAAAAAAAAATAGTTTTGTTGTATCATATTGATTATTTCTTTTAGACCAAGCTGAACTGTGTTATAATTCTTTGCTCTTACTCTACCACCCTGTACAATTATGTGATCTTTTGATAAATAATATAATGAGAATTACTAATCAATTTGGATCATTTATATAATTATAAGCTCAGTACGTAGTAGCACCATTATTCATTCATTCAATGACTTGATTTTTTTTACAGTATGTTCCAGATAATCATAACCCACCATTGGACCATTTCTCGAATTTTAGAGTTATTTAAATAGTTTAATTTAACGTAACCCAATTAAAATACTCAAAAGGTCGTTTATTATATAATATCACATACAGCATTATTTTATTTTATAGAAGTCTGATAATATTTCCTCGCTTATCCTGTCTTGAAACCAAAAAATATGTTGTAATATCGAATATTGTTACGTATAAGTGAGTGGTGACCGTAGTGTTCACTTTTTAAGAATTTGAAAAACTAATCGAGATGATATCATACAGGTATTTGACCCTGGAAAGATTTATAATTCTCAGTTAGGAACTCTTCCAATTACTTGCTTATCACAGCTCTTGCGAATTATACTTAACACTTGCTCTGCATTGGATGTCATCATATGTAAGTGTTAATTGCTCCAGCTTGGCCTTGTTATATTTAACTCCTTTGGACCCATAAGTGAGATACATTTTTCATTGGCAGACCATACACAGTTAATCTCAGGATAGATTGCATATTTTTTGTACACACTAATAATATTCATCGTGAATCGCCATTAAGTTTCTTGGTTTGCAAATAAGCTTATCTTTCCAACTGCTATCATCCTTTTGGTCATAAAAAAAGATTTATGTGAGACTATTTTTTTCTACAAGTTTTATAATTATACTTAATATGATACTTCGTTTTTATCTACAGGGGATGAATGTCACTGGAAAGCCATAGGCTGAACAGCCCATTGTGTTGACATCATCTTTAATATCTTCTTCATAGTAACTATCTTACAATAATTGTAGATATTATAACGATTCCTTTTGCACCACGTCCTCCATGCTTTCTTCAATGTTATATTCTAATTCACCGTCATTCTCAACGTAATCTATAAGCAACACTGGGGCTGCTCTAAAATCATCATACATTTTTTATAGCCTTAGAATCACACTATCCCTCGTATCTGCAAATGAAGTACTTTTTTTTGCGGTGGTAGTTGGGCAGCACTAAATAATGTCTGCATAACTGTCTAAATTTTATTGAAAAAAGAATCGTTGCTGTAGTTTGCTGTCTGTGGTTCAAAGGTACTATCTAAAATTTTGCTGTGTTATTCTTACATACACAGTTCGATTTGTGTCATAAAGAAAATAAAAACCAATTTTTAATCAACTGTTGTTTGTTATTCTCAATCATTCTAGCTGAAAGCTTTTTCTTTTTTCAACTAGTAAAAAATTAACAATCTTTTTGTTGTTTCAGTAACTTGTCAAATGTTGTTTTTTTCATCTGCTAATTTTGCTCCGAGTTGAACGACATGATTCTTATAATAAATAGTCATTTCACAGAGTTAATATATTTGCTCAGCTGATAAAGCCGAAATTTTCAATGTCAACATTGAATACAGAGCCCTTGATTTATTGAAACTATATAGTATGATAGTTCATAAATCCATAATCCCATTTTAAAAAAACATACATGTACGTACTGCTAAATTATTATATAAAAATAAGCGTGATATATAATCTTACAAACAAATCATTACTGCAAACTATGGCAAGGAGTACAGCAAAGAACCTTTTATAATAGGTAATGTTCGGTAAAATACAACTATTACTTCAAAAAAGTAACTCGTTTGCAGCACTGAAAAATTACAAGTATCCTTTTATCATTACAGTCAGTTTTGCGACTAGTGATGTACTAGATGGTTTTTTGTTGTTGTCATATATAAGTTCTTTTGATTTACGTAACGTAAGGATCCCAATATTTCAAACTCAAGAAAAAAAAATAACTTTGAAGAGACGATGTATGTGTACGCTTGCGTATGTATATATAAACCAAAATGATACCCTCGATCGATTTGATTATATCCCACTTTTATTTTTAAAGGTAAAGTAGCAACTCAATTTCATGAAAGTACATTGTACGTATGATTACATTTGTGTTTGGGTACTCACCAGATACACGTACTTGTTTGTATTGTATTATTACTCAATAGTTTCTTATCATTCTTTTTTTTTACATATACAAATGCTCGATGCTGAACCAAGTTTTACATTCATCTTCCTCGTCCATTGAAAGATTGCTTTTAAAAGCATGAAGATTTCAGGTTCAGTATATCAAACTCTTCGGAGTATCTCGGACACTTCAGGTACATTTCTTGATGTTTTTCTTTTTCTTCTCTGTCTCTCTTATATGGTATGTATGGAATATTTTTTTTATTTTATTTTTTGGCCAAAACAGCAGTATGGCTTTCATAAACTGCTATATTAACTGATGAACAATTGAATGCGTAATCCTTCTTTACAAAATGAAAAATAATAACAATATTTTTCTTGTTTTTTTCTTTCAAAAAGATTAGTGCTTTTGGATTATCAGGCAGATACATTTTCTTGCATATTGTTCCGCACGATAGTACTGCTTATGTTCGAATGTATAATAATATGATCCCATTAGTAGAACCTGTGATTCGATTTATTTTAGTTTTAGCTTCTTTTTACCCTAAAGCTCTCTAAAATTATTTCTCAAAATTGATTTTAGTAACTAATATCACAGACACTTCAGTGCTAAGAGTTCAATACAAAGAATATATATGTATAGTTTATCTCCATCATAATTATAATGAGTCTTTGAAGCAAATCGTCATGCCATGAAATTTTGGATAAATAGTTAATTTCTAAACTATGGATTATCAGTTACATAGTAACCTGATAGCAGGTAACTTCACATTAAAAATATGAGCCTGTTGTCATGTCACTGGTGGCGTCAATTCAGTTTTGTTGTGTGGCGCAAATCCAAATGAATGTCTGTGTAACTTTGTACACTCAACATTATAAGGTGGCTCAAGAAATGTAGCTTCTTACAGTAAAAAAAAATATGGGTTGAGAATCAAGGTGCATATGAGTGAATAGTGTATGAATATAGATCAATATTCTTAACCATATTATCGTTAATAGAATGACTTCATACTATATTTTTTTTTTCAGATTGCTGCTGGTCAGTTTCTTGCACTATTCCAATCACCACTTTTAACTTGATATTCCATCAAAGTTATTGGTGGATTGATTCTGAAGCGTGCAGAATCTTCTGTGCGCTGATGAAAAGGAAGCTGGGAAAAGGACTGAAACTTTTGAATGAATCACTGAGTAAAAAAAGGCTATAATGTTTTCTATAAGTACTACAGTTATTACCGCGCTTCAATTCACAACATAATTATACTTATATGTGCATACATTTGTAACAGCTTACATTTATTTAAAACAATAGTTTCCTTAAAAAATTGTAAAATGGATGTTATAATGAGCAATTGGCATTTAAAGTAAGTTAAGATCTTTTGGTAGACAACCGAAAAAAAAAAAGGAATCATAAATCATGAATGGCAACAACAAATAATATAAAATGGTTCATGATCCTACAAGCCGATCCATTTCCCGATCGTTCAAGCACTAGCTTTAGCTTTTTTCCCCTTTCCAATTACTTATATTTCTTTTTGCGGACCTTTTATGAAAAGAACTTTCGTTGGAAGGAAAAAAAATCCTTTTAAGTATTTTTTTAGTCTTGTGCGTCTCCTTTTTTTTTTTTTATCTCTCCTTCTCTTTCTTTCTTTTCTATTCGTTCCACGCAAACTGCACAGATGAAAATAATACCTATTCATGTATTGGAGAACAACTACTCTTATATTTTGATTGACGATAAAACAAAAGAGGCTGCTGTTATTGACTGTGTCGATCCCATCAAAATTCTCAACGTCGTAAGCCAAACAGGTGCTAAATTAACGAGGTAAGAGAGCATAAAAAAGCAGCTGACACATGTATTTACCTCCCCATTTCCCTTTTCCTGTGCTGTTCTTTATATTATTATTTTTTTTCCAGGGATAAAAAGCTAAATTATTTCTGTCAATAGTGTCTTTGTAACTCATCATCATTGGAACCATTGTGGAGGAAATATCGAATTAGTAGGTAAATATAACCGGCAAAACGGTTTTTTGTTATATTACCATTTTAGTTTAATAACGGATCCGAGTAACACAAAAAAATAATACATATAATGTAAATACTAACGGAAAAACGTTCTTTGAATACTAGCAAAGAAGCCAGGTCTTGCAGTTTATGGGGCCGATGCTCGTGTACCCGAAATCAATTTTGTTTGCAAAGATAACGAAGAATTTAAACTTGGCTCAATAATAGTGACACCATTACATACTCCATGCCATACAAAAGGTCATGTCTGTTATTATGTTACAGATCCTAGCACGAATGAAAAAGCGGTGTTTACCGGAGAGTAAGATATAAAAAATATCTGATCCCATTAAATAATGCGACTTTGATTATAACCATATAGTTTTATATGTACCTATGATAATAGTACACTGTTTGTAGCAGGCGTTGGTAAATTCTATGAAGGCGATGCACGTGATATGTACCGAATTTTATTCCATGTCATTTCAAAATTACCTGATGATACATGGGTTTATTGTGGTCACGAGTATACAAAGACAAATTTAAAGGTAAAAGAAAAAAAAAATAAGTATCAGAGAAATAATGACAATAGACATGCATATTAAATACAAATAATGACATGAACTAAAAGCAGAAATTATATATTTAAAGTTTGCACTGTCATTAGAGCCACATAATGAGGCGTTGTTGGCGAAATGGTCATGGTGTCAAGATAAACAGAGTACAGTTCCATCAACAATTGCGCAGGAGAAATTGTATAACCCATTCTTACGAGTAAACGAACAATCCATACAAATGATTACAGGAAAAAATGATCCTGTTGAAGCTTTGGCTACGCTTCGCGAACTTAAGAATGCATTTCGATGATAACTATTTTGAATAGCCTTTATATAGCTAGACCTTTTCATTTTCTTTTTATGCTTTCTGTCTATATTGACCCCCTCTCTCCTCCTGTTTCTTTTATGTTTTATCACCATCTATTATACAAAGTAATTTACGCTGTAATATTTATCACCTGACGACGTCCCTTTGGCCTATTTTTAATCTTTATTCCTTTATATATATATACTCTTTTTTTTTTGCGGTAACATTAAAAAATACTAATACATCATTCTTGATCGACGCCAATCAATCACCAGTCGGATCTGCATTGTCGATCCCTTGTCTTTTATCACTTTTCTTTATCTTTTCGTCTTATTTGGCGACCTCTCGCTTAAAACACAATATCTTCTCTCCCATACTACTAGGAAACAGTTGTATGTTTACAAACAGAAGAAAAGTCTTATATTCAATTAGATAACAGCTAGAAAATCGGACTTTGATCAAAACTAAACATGTCCATGGCAAGTGAATCTAAACAATTTATCATATTATTGCTATTGCATTTAACTGCTCTTTTTTATTTGCTGCCATATCTTTTTTTTTTCATGCGGTGTCCGATTCTCTAGTAAAACCAGTATGATATTAGTGGTGTGACTTTTCGTATTCATTAGAAGCAATATCCATCTAAATGTAGCTTGAAGTGCTGTTTTTTTTTAAAAAAAAAGAGCTGTATATTCATTTATCCCTTCTTCACACCGTTTTAATAAGCATTTTTTCTCCTCTTTTTTCGCTCTACGTATTTTATTTCTACATGGAAACATCACTAGAAGAAGGACCAGCAAATCATACTGAAAACGAAGATAATAGTAGTACCATTGAAAAACAAAGTCGTTGTGCCTGGTTACAACCATTTTTGTCACCGTTATTGCAATCGTTTTTTATCCAGTTTATGACCGGAGTAAATGAAGGTTCGTGTCATTCCCAGAAGAATAAACAAAATAATTTTTGAAACGTATTAAGTTGTTGAATTTTTTATAGGAAATCTTGTAAGATATGCTAAAGAATCGTTATTTTCAATAATTGAACAGACTACCGCTCATCATTAAGCTTTTGTTATGGCTATCTTTTTAGGGCATCATCTTACCACATATAAAAGATCATCATTCTGTAGATCAAACCGTTATATCAACAGTGCTTTTATGTTATGCATCAGGTTTTGCAATTGGTAATTCTTATTGATTTGGTAGTCATCATCATCAATCAAAATCGTTTTAAACCAGCAAACAAAAAAAAATTGATTAGCGTTATTTATTTACACTATATCACTATCGTTATAATATAGCGGCACTATTGAATGGAATGATAATTAAGGAATTGACCCAAGCAAAAACAGTGACGATCGGAGCACTAGCCCTGGTGATAGGATTCGTCATGGTGTTTATAGCGTTGCCTTTCCTGCCCTTTGCTTGTTTTATGTTTTCATTGGGTTTGGAGTCGCGCTAACGCAGTCTGGTGCGAATATGTTTGTTGGTGAACTCCCGAAAGCGACCATGATGCTAAAATTTTTACATGGTAATAAGTATATATATGTGAACCATTCTTACAAAAAAAAAGTATTTGAGCACTTCGTATTCGAATGCGTAAAAAAATTGTTGTTGTGGATTCTGAGATGATAAAAGAAAACTAAGCAATACATAATTTTTATCGTAGCTTTTTTTGGTTTAGGAGCACTGCTTGGGCCGTTTATTGCATCAGCGCTTCTTCAACATCGACCATGGAATTACACTTACCTTGTGCTTGCGAGCCTTGCAGTGGTGAGTCTGATCACTTGCATATTCTCGTTCCGGTATGTTAAAATCTCAGAAGAACAAAACCAGAGTGTTGCTCGGCGTATACAGATCTTTACCAAGCCTGATCTTGAGGCTACTACAGTCGAGCTAAGAAGAAGTGAAAAAAAAAATGAAAATATCAGTGAAGAAAATGTTTTTGAAGATAATAATCAACAATCATTAGAAAAACTATGCTATCCACCTCGTCGTTGCTCTTCTCCAACTCCATTCGATCCAACCATTATTCTGCTAGTGGCACAACAGCTGTTTCTTCTTATATTGAAGAAAATAATAATTCTCAAGGTAAAGAAAACATTCTTTAGCCCAAGTCATTCGTGATCGTGTAACATACGTATATTGGGTGCTTTTATCTTTTGGTCTATGTTGGAATTGAAGTAACTATTGGAGATTGGGCATACACGTTTTTAATTACAGAACGTAGCGATAATCAATTAGCGATGACACATTTATTGTCCGGATATTGGTAAGAGATAATACAAATTACTAATAATCAACCTCTTCCTGCCTCGCTTCGCTCGGCTAAATGAGCCCCTTCGCTTCGCTCCGGGTCATTTAACGGCATACGGTTTCGCTGCGCATTCGCTGTGGAAAAAAATGCTGTATCAGAGGTTGTAGAACAAAAAATACTGCTGTATCTGAGGCTGTAGAAACAAAATGCTTTATATGAAGTCATGGAAACAAATGCTTTATATTGAGGTTGTGGAAAAGAAATAATCTACTTTGGAAGAGGAAATACCTTTTTTTTCCCTTTTTTTTATTATTTTACTTATTGTAGTTTACCACTAAATTTAACTATAATAACCTGATCTACTATTTATACGCCAAATAATGTTAAACTGTCAATTCTTTTATTGTATAATATATATTATTACGTATTGGGGAGAGAAAAACAAAAAACAGTTGTGAAAAAGAGAATATATACGGAAGAAGAAACAAAAAATATATGACATTCAATCAGTGAGCAAAAAGTCTAAGTAGTTGTAGTAGCAGTTTGTTCAGCTCATGTTGTTGTTGGTGGTGTTAATAGTATCTCATAATATACAATGTTGTCGGTAGATGGTGCTGTGGTAGTAAATAATAACAGATTGGTATCAATGTATATATTATTTGGATTTTTTACTCTGGACGGAGCAACATAGAAGTGGCCATGTGCAAGTACACCTTATTGCAGGCAAATGCCGACGTGCTGAAAGATTTGATCCTGTGTCTTATGTATAGTCATTTAAAATATTGGTCGAACAAAGGCAGCAGCAATAATTTAGGTGAAGTCATCGGTTTATGTTTTCAAATTCAATCCTACGACGAACATTTCTTTTATTCAAGTGATAGTTATAGAGTGTAACGCGTCGATGAGTAGTGGAGTCCCATCAGCACTGAAACGTTTGTTGTATGTAACTGTTTATAGTTAATTCATTGAATAGTAGTAATAGTAATTAATAAGATGGCTCGAATTGATCACTTTGTTCAGAAAAATTCTATTTCCATTAATTCACTATTTTTTGTTTAGTTAAAGTGCATTTGACTGAAGACTACCCGTTGAGAACTCGTTAGTAATAGTATATATTTAAGTTGTTAAAAAATAGCAATGCCTTTTTTGTCTTGTACGTAGCTCTTGACACGATTTCATTTTTAATAGAAGATGACATCTTCCTGTCTCACTTTGCAGTTACGCATAATACATGCTAAAATAGAATTTTGTGACAAAATGTGTAAATCAGTCTGTGATATATTTGATATATTAAACAATAATGTCTTTTAAAATCGAAGAATATGTAGTTAGAAAAAGAACTGGAGATATGAAAGAAAAATGTTGATTACATGGATCACCAAGAGTACCTACGTAATGTATCAGCAGTTACCCCCACATTACATACCTAGTACACTGTTCCAAAAAACAATAACACTAATACAATTTACAACAATTTCGGACCGAGTGGCTTTACTAACAACAGTAATTAGCTGTCAAGATAATCAGTAAACAGCAAATTTTTAATTATAGCAAATGTTACTTTTTTTGTCGGGGTTTTATGAATTACCAAAAACGTTAAATTCGTAAGGACCATTCGTCTTTTAATAGTAGATAATAATAACCTATATTATAGTAATAATGATTCTGTCATATGATAATAATAATAATAACATATACAACATGAAAGGGCTGGTTTGTGCGTTGGCCGCCTATGTCTGGGTTATATAAAGCTAAAGTTTGGTGAAAAACGAATGGTTTACATATATATACGTACCCGTTTTGATTTGTATTCGTGCTATGTTCTGGGCCATTCCCATAGTAGCTGTAAGTGCTGTAGCTCTTTTACTATCTCGAATTGCACTGGGGCCTTTATTTCCAACAATGTTGTCACTTGCAAGCCAGTGTGTTCCATGCTATCTCTACGCCACTTGTGTTGGCTTTCTTTGTGCTGTAAGTTTTATTTTTCTTCTCAAAAGGATTTTTGTATGAACTACCACGTTTTACTGACTAATAGTACACTTTTATAATCGATCGACGAACAACATTTCATAGTTTGGTAGTGGTGGGTCTGCTATTTTTCCTTATTTTACTGGTGTGCTTATTGATGGTTTAGCGTCAAGATAATGCCTCTATTAGCCTTAGCAATGTCTAATATTTATCTTCGCCGCTTGGTTGTTTATTCCTAATCCTGAACTTGACCATAGAAATTATGCAATGTTCGATCTAATTGGAATGCGTAGAAAACTGACATCCACCGCTGTGACATTTAAATTACTTTGTACCATATGTTATTTCTTGGATGACCAAAAAAAAAAAAGAGAGAAAAGAGGTATAAATTTTCCATGCGCATGATGGACGGCTCTAGCAACAAATCACCTCCTCCAATTCTTTGTCTTCTCAAATTTTAGTTTATTAAAAATTAAAGCAAACAACTTAAAAACTAAACACAAAAAACCATAATAATAGAGCATAATAGGAGAAGTCATAAAATTATCATTATTATTATTTTCTTTCTTTGTCATACAACATAACTACGATATTAAAGAAGAAGGTTATTATCTACTACTGCGAATAATAAAAATTTGGATACATGGTGGTATTTGGATCATCATAATAAAGGGGAGTATCTTGCTGTTTTTGTTGTTGTTGTTGGGATAATATCCATGACATGAGTTCTTCATTATCCAGCATAGGTTTTTCAGAAATAGTATTAGCGACTTTGTTATTATTATGGTGAGATAAAGCATATTGTTGTTGTCGTTGGAATGGGATCGATGACGACGAAGTTGAATCCATATTTGTTGAATTATGATTAGATAGTGCGGGGGGTATAATAGGAAGTGGGGGGGAGTTACTAGCTGTAGAAGTACTGCCAATGCTACTGACACTACTTATAGCGGTAAGTGGAACACCAACAACTTGTTGTAGTGGCTGGCGGTGATCTTCCAGTAATCCTGGTGGTGGTGATCCCGGAAGCAATGGTGCTGTACAGGAAGAAGTACATGCTACTTGATGTTGATGATGATAAGGTAAACTTTCACGGCGTGGAAGATTTGGGGGTATAGGTGTATTTACAAGACTTGGTGCAGAACTTGTTGTAGATGATACTGGTGAGAAGCATGCTGATGTTGGTACGTTGTTGATAGAAGAAAATGGATAACCATTACTAGAAGGGACGCAAGTACCAGCCGCTGTTGGATGAGAAGAATGAGAAGATTGGGATAGATGAACAGCAGCTGTAGTATGTTCGGTTGGCATGCCAGAAGAATAAGTACCTACTTGGTGCTGTGGATGCTGCTGTTGTTGTTGTTGTTGTTGTTGCTGTTGTTGAGATAGATACGCAAAAAGGAAAGCAGAAAGTTCACCATAGGTAGCAAAGACTGGTTGAAACTGTCGTCTCTCATGAACTTTGTAGTGTCTACGAAGATTACTTATAACAGTAAACCGCCTGCCACAACCTGGACTGTAATAAAATAATTTCAGAACATGTAAGCATTGTGATAAAAAAAATATTTTATTTTTTAAGAAAAAAGCTTCCTTCTTATACATAGCCCTTATTAAGTGCATCAGTATATAAAATATAGAACTTACACATGACAAGCAAATGGCTTTTCACCAGTGTGGGTATATCTATGCGGTCGCAAGGCACTTGGACGTGTAAATGTTTTGAAGCAAAACTCGCAATGAAGAATACGTTTCTTGGTCATAGGGTCTATTACTGCTGAGAGCCTAAAGGCTTATAATAAATAAATAAAATGAAATAAAAGGAAAGTAAAGAAGAAAGGATTAAGCACAGATAGTTTCAACTTGCATGCTTTAAGTAGTGAATGTTTTACGGGTCAGGGGCAAAAACCCGACAAGAATAGCTTAATACATATGTATGTAATAGCAAAAAAAAAACTTTCTAAGGACCAATCCCTTTTCAACATTATAAAACATTTGTGTTTAAATGAAAGGTGAAGAAGTTGTTTGATACGTTATACAACAACAATAAAAACTACTTCATAACAAGCCCTGTCATAATTTTAGTTGCAGATATACCTATCCGCTCATCTTTATTTTTCTTTCGACTGCTAGTAATAAGAGGAAAAAAAAACTATTGTAGGCATGCTACTGATGAATTTTTATTTCTGTACCTGGAAGGAAATCAGAAAAGGTTTATAAGGAGGTCTATTTTTCCATATGCTTTTCCAAAAGTAATAGGTGAAATTTACGAGACACGGACGCATGTACAAGAGAAAGTAAAATAAAAATACGCATCTCTAACTAATAGCATAATGTGCTAAGGGAGCGAAAAAAAATTGTTTTTTTTTTTTGCATATTGTTCTACCTTTTTTAGCACGGATACAATATCCTCACATCTAACTTCTTTTGTATGTATATAAAAAGTGTTACCCTATTAATAAGATTTCCGGGTTACCTGTTCACCGGGGCCCATGCCACTGTTATGTAATTGGTATTACCATCGTGTATTAATGCATTCAGCACATTTTGTTCGTAAACAAAGAATTTGTGATCATTTATGTAACGTTGCGCAAGCCAGCACCCCTCTCAAACTTCCTTATTGTACAGCATTCGCAAATGCATGTTTGATAGAGAGGGAAAGTGGGGGGGGGGGAGACGCAAATCAAGATTTGTTAGTATACTATGTGGTTGACGAATTTGGCTTCAATAGTTCTATCTAAAAGGGGGAAGCGATCAGCAGTTCCAAACAACATGCGATTGCTGCATATATATGGATTTTTCGATATTTGCAAATTAAAATTGTTAACGAGAACTTCACCATCCTTACGCGCACACAACTCTCCTTAATAAATGTGCTAACACAATAAATCACTTTCTCTCTCCGTGCAGTGTTGTCAATGTATTCAATAAATTATCATCATTAATTTGAAGAATAGTAATATAACCTAGAGGGGAGAAGGACAAAAAAGAAGGAGGAGAGGAGGGAAATTTTTGATAATGTGTTTTTCGAAACTGGAAATACTAACTTTTGTGCAATGTAGCTTTCGTGGAATAAAGCCCTGTAAAAAGAAAGGCTATATAACATTACAGCAAAGACAAAGAAATACGCACGGATCATTTTCCATTGCACTTTTTATATAATTTTATAATTTTATAATTTGTAATGATTGTAATGAAGCTTTGGGTCAGTTGTAATATAAATCAGACATCACAGACTTTAAATGAAGGATTATCAGCCCCCAGACCGCTATACGATATAAAAATTCTCATTATTATCAGCTTGTTTGTGACGATGTGGTGAGCATTATTTACATAGTTAAGCCTTGATCACCTGTAACTCATAACTTATAAGCTTTAAACTTTTTTATGTGGACTAGTTTTGCTCAGCATAAAATACACATAAGCTTAAGATAACTGACTTTTTTAAGCATCTATTGAAATATTAACATCCAAATGTATATTTGTATTTGTGTGCACATGTATATGTATATGTGAGTGTACATGTATGTGTGTATATATGTGTGTGTGTATATATGTGTGTGTGTATATATGTGTGTGTGTGAGATAACACTACTTTTAACTCCTCCCCCAAAAAGAAACAGCCGCCTAGTATATATTGGCTCGGTTAGGGGTATCGTTGAACAATTTTTGTTCTGTGTCACTAGGAGTCTCTTCTGGAAATTGTAATGCATGTGTAAAGTCACGAGGCCAAGATACTTGCTCCCCCCCACCCGCCCCTCGGATGTATTAAGGTTCTGTATATTGTTCTGGCACTGATTGCCTTTTCAGGGGTGATCGAGAAAAAAAGTTCCACAAGAATTTAGCGCATTGTGTCAAGATGTCACGGCAAAAGTCAATCAACTGGACGGGGATGGAGATCATCTTTTTTCAATTTACTATAATAAACAGGAGTACTTTATATGTAAAACGAACATACATTGTTTTATTATTACAGTACCAGAACATATTAGTACAAATGGAAAATTATGTTAATACTGCAAAGTCTGACCGCTCACCCCTACTGATATATGGGTAAGCCAAGGGGGATAAAATGAGTTTTCGAAGATGTGGGAGAATGAGTATTACGCTAAGACATTAATAGTTTAATATAACGAATCTAAATTTATAGTCAACGATAAATCTTTTCTTAGGCTGTATGCTAATCGTTCGGATATGTCTCTTGGTCGGGTATTTTTCCCCTCATCAGCTATTATAGTACCCTGCTAACAAGTCGCATATATTATTATGTCTCGGGAAACCTGTTCCTTTTGGCTTTAAATTTCTTTTTTCAATAGTAATATAAACATACCAAGACAACCCGGAGCGTGCTCTTTTTCATTTGTTGATAATTCATATATAGCAATTATTTGTCTTTTAGCAAAATAGTGATAAGCGTTTCCAACTTATTTATCTGCAAATTTTTTAAAAACAAGGTTTCTATTTCAGACAACTGCCTCTAATAACAAAAAATGATATGGATAATAATGCACTACTGTCAGTAATTTTAATTTTTTATTCGTTAGGATATACATTTGATTTCAGAAGAGCTGGTTATCAGGCTGGTTATTGGATATTATTCTGGTAAGGTCAAATACATAACTGCCGTCATATGCCATGTGATGTATATAGTGAATCCAGATGTTCAGTACAACCTTTGTTGTTAAATCATGTTTAAACAACACGCATGAAGATGGGGTAATAAAGAATCAAAAAAGCTTCGGAAAACAAATGACGTAGCATTGTTTTATACAGCCGATTACCTTTCTGGTGGTTATCGTTTTTTTACAACACAAAATTTATCTCTCTGAGAACAACAGCTACAAGCTTGTGCAACCATAAACACACGATCACTGATCAATTAATATCCCAAAGCTTGGACACTCGCCCCTTTTCCTCTTTTTTTTTTCACACACACACAAAGGAGACGGATGTCTGCTTTGTCTGTAATACCGATAAACTGAAATTGGAGAATTTTATTTCTATTATTACGCTTATCACGGGAAGAAAGCCGAAGCTCTTTTGTGACACATTATAGCCTGCCGCGGTGATCGTCTTTGCATGGGTGTCTCACCAACAGTAAAGTTGAGAAGAAGGAGCATAAATATATAAACACAATATATAAAGTTGCGGACCGAATCTTAGCACATCTTAAACATTCATCATGATAACGTAAAAAAAAAGAATGAACTCAAAAAAGGCAGATTTTCCATAAAATGCATGCTTCCAACAATGATTGTCGTAAGCTTGATCTCACCGTCATTGAAAGTTAAATCTATCTTATAGAGGTTTGAGCCAATCATGTATAGCAATCCTGGTGGGTTCTCGTTCAAAGACATATTACATCATGGGCTTGCTATTATTATTGCTATTGATAATCATGTTGATAGTAATCGCCACATAATATGATTGTGTTATGTGGCCTTTCGTGATGCTTGTATGAAAAACAGCCTTCAATGTCTAATTTAACGATCCTAGGTAGACTAAAACATATGCAACTACTGGTACATATTCTGTTGTCACGGTTCAGTTTATTCCTTAATTAATTGGCGTTAACTTAAATGTCATCAGTCATTATGAGTAGTTGACACATGTATGTTTTTGACAAAGCTATCGTGGAAAGTTTATAAAATGCTATTTCGCTGAACAATGACTGTTGGGGAGCAAAAACTTAATTCCTTAACAATGCACCTTCCATTACAATCTATTCATTGTTTTTAATTTTTTCTTTAAAACATTTATTTTATCAAATATAATAACAAATACAAAAAGATAAAGAAATAACTTATTAATAAAATAAATATACATAAAATATACCATTCCGTGTAGTCGGATTTTAAGTGGTACAAATACCAATTTTAGATCACGAGATTTAACACCTCAAGAATTTATTTTCCAGATCCCGGGGAGATGGTTTTCAAAAAAAGAGCCAAATGAAATCCATACTGTATTGACTTTGGAGTTTCTTGTATCAAGACAACAGACATATTTTTATTCAGTACAGAATTCTGAAGAAAATTGAAGGAAACGTTCAAAAAGTCACTATTGTTGGAAATATATTATGTGGCGGCTTGGATACAAGAACAGAGGTTATTATCTTGTAATTACCTGATCATGGTAGATATATCCAAGTATTACAGAAAAAAAAAAGCGGTCATCAGGTGATTCAGAATCAATTCAACAAAAAAAATATAATTATATCGATAATATCAAACCATCTAGCGAGTCCCGCGAAAAAATGAATACAAACAAACTGATTAATTTATTTGTTATGGCGGATTTCTAAATAATAAATATTACAGGATAACAAACAAATATTACGCCGTAAAGCGATTTATTAAATGTGAAGAAAAGGTTTCAACAACCGAGAAGATTGGCATGAATATTTTGAACAGTTGAGTATAGATTAAAGAACTTAAGAGCTGTAAGTGTTATTTTGTTGATAGTTATCAATAATGGAGAACAACTTTCTATCTGTATTATTATTGTATAATAAAAGTGTTCTCCAACTATATAATAATAACAGCACAAAATTATATTCGAAGCGAACTTCTATATTTGTTCGCTAAATACTATGAACATGAGCAGTCATTATTTATTGTATTGTATACGGGTTAACGAACATGTTTCATAAAAAATAATAATATAGTCTTTGTGAAAAGTTATTGTGGTAACATCAACAGAAAATTCTGTCCTTTTTCTTTGTTGCTTTTTTCTTATTGCGTAAGCTTTTCTATCATATTAGTCATCTTATGCACTTCAATAACAATGAAAATCTACAATCGAACAGTGGTGATGCTGTATCTGTCAACCAACGCGAGCTTCCACTATTTCATTGTGACGATAATAATCAAGTAGCCGAGGTCACTATATCGCGCGCCAATAGTTTGCCAACACCAATGACCAAGGATAATAATGAAACTACTATGGGAAAAGCTTTGCTTCGCAACAATAGTTATTCAACAGTTCGTTCATATGACAGTATAATAAAAATACCGGACTATCAACATTTTTGTAATAAATCAACTGCTAATAGCGATGATGGTGGCAACGTTGGTGATGGTAAAAAATCAATAAAGACTACAGTTTCTGAAGGTTTACGTACTCAATATGTCTTGGGTGGTAAGGCGAGTTTAAACACAATTATAATTTGGTTAGTATACATAACAAATATTTTGACATGTTTATAAAGTGTCCCCTCTATGTATGTTTCATCAAACAATCAAATTCAAAAATAGTCTAGTACTTATGTAGGTGTGTGTCTTACATGTATTGATGCGTCTATTGTTTCAATTGTTATGAGCCAGATTGGAACCGAGTTTGAAAAGTATCATATTACACCATTTTATTATTGAAAGCCAACGGATCAATATTTCTGTGAAGAATTTTTTTTTTAAATATTAATAACCTCCTCACATATACCATTATGTAGCGCCAATCTCTCAACATGGATTCATAGTGCATATACTTTAGCAACGCTGGTCACCATGCCGTTAGGTAAGTAAACAGCATATCGTTGCTATTTATTGGCAACAGTCAATGGCCAACAAGAAAAATATAAATATCATAAGACTGACTTTGTACAAAACGATAGTTGGAAAATTGTCAGATATATTTGGACGTAAAATTGTAATGATTTTGATTAATTCGTTGTTTTTGATCGGCTCTATTGGATGTGGTACTGCACAATCATTCAATCAGTTAATACTTGCAAGAATTATTGCTGGGCTTGGAGGTGGTGGCCTTACTTTGATGGCAAATATCATTATCCACGATCTTGTTCCACTACATCAACGTAGTCAATATCAGTCTTATGTTGGAGCAATACAGACAGTAGGTGGATATTATTAAGAAATTTGCATTTTGTTAAAGTATTCCGAATGCTAATTATAGTATAATTTCTCATAACAAAAAAGCTTGGAGTAGCGCTTGGTTCTTCAATTGGCGGACTCATTACAGATACAATCGGTTGGAGGTATGAAAGGTCTTCGGTTTCTGATAAATTATTATCCCATTTTTTCTTGTTAATAAATATACGTAACACTCTTTTATTTTTTAAAACAAATTTTCCAGATACTGTTTCAAGATCAATATCCTACCCTTTATATGGATACTTTACATTTTTATTTTCCACCTGGACAACTATAATGCTCCGTTAACTGCTGATAAGTTGGGAGAAAAGCTTTGCTCAGTCGATTTTACTGGTGCAGCCCTAGTAGCATTTGCCAATGTAGCACTTGCGACTGGATTACTACTCGGAGGCAATACACATGACTGGAACAGCTTTCTCATTATTTCACTGATAGCATTTTCAATTGTCACATTTCTGTTGTTTGGATTCCATCAAGTCTGTTGGGCGAAAAACCCCATCATTTCACCTACAATTGCTGCAAACAAAAACGTATGTGGCGCATCTGCTTGTATGCTTTTTATTTGTATAGCAAGTAGCGCCACTATATGTTTGGTGCCACAGTTCTTTATGGTAGGTAAAGCTATCAAACATTGAAATTAGTAAACTGGTTAGTCGTGCGTAGATATTCAATATCGCTTTCATTCTTTCATGATTATTTTGTTAGGGTATTTTGAAGTTTACAACATCAAAAGCTGGATTTTGGTCAATGGCCGAGGCATTTCCCATTCCTTTAGGGTGCTCAGTTGCAGGACAGTATATCCGTTATACTAATCGTTTCCGTAATTATTCAATCGTATCGTCTGGGTTTTATGCTGTAGCATTGTATTGGATCAGTAAGTGGATGATTCTTTCAGTACCATTTACAGTCGGAATAATATCCATTGGGTCGGAAGGTTTTTTTGCTGGATCAGCTATTGTTGGCAGCGTAATCGCAGTGGGAACAGATATACCGCAAGAAGGTAAAGTACAATATATGATAAATTTAAAGTAGGAATTATCTTGAGCAAGAAAGTGTTGTGTTTTGAGTAACTGTTGTAACGTACAATTACGGTATTATTTTTGCAAATGAAATTTTTTTTCTTAAAAAAAAGAAATATCATCTGCAATGGTGGTGTTGACAATGTGTCGCTTTATGGGAAATCTTATGGGTCCGGCGGTTTCATCTGCCATTGTGCAAAGTAATTTGAAGTCGCTTTTACTAGGTCGAATAGATGGTCCAAAAGCTCAAGAGGTATTTTATATAGTAGCTTCATTGATAAAGGGAAAAAAAATCAAAAATAGAATATATAAAACTAATACATATGTAATAATAATATTTTTCTCATAGTTGATACATTTTATTAGAACATCTATAATGAATGTTCATACACTTGAGCCAGAGATACAAGAAATTGTGCGCGACGTGCTAAGCAAATCATTGGAAAAGGCATTCTTGGCAATGAGTGGGTTCGCAGTGATAGCTATGATCTCAGCGACATTACAAAAAAATATATCCATATAGTACTGTCATGATATAAAAGAACATTGTTTCATTAATAATCTATTCCCAGCATCCTGATACATATTTTTGGTTAAATATTATTACTATATTTTGAGCTCTAATAATAAACAAGAGGTTTTGATGCGATAGTATTAGAAAGAATGTGCTTTTCCTCCTCAGATCAAACTATGATGTTAAAAGTGCTTTTCATTGTTTATACATCGTGCAATAAATTTTGTTTAGTATTTTTTTTTTCCTTTGTCAGTGTACCCTTATTGCATTATATAGTAAGCATGATTCACAGAAGTTGAGTGATTATGTAAAATATAATCTGTAGAAAGTATAACACTAAGATCGTAAACGTAGCATGATGTGTCAATAATATGACTGGCTCTTCAAAAATATACTATGACGGCACTTGTTGAATGATTTGATTATATTGTTATCATTTAAAATAATGTACACATGTTTAAAAGATTTTTTTTCATCAAACACTAGATTTTCAAATAGAACTGAGAGCATATATGCAGGTGTTTGCGCGCTAGTGGGTGGGTACTCTTTGTCACTGGGATAATATTATTCTCACATTGTTGACAAAGAGTAATGTAGGTCAGTTATTACTGGTAAACTACTGAACACCATGTCCTACAAGAAGACGAGTAATTTGTTTTCACCAAGCTCACAATGTTGTTGATATCTTTACACAAGATGGCGTGTGATAAAATCCCACTCACAGTTTATTACTTCTCTTTTATTTGACGTGGAAAAAAGCATACGGTTGAACCACTATTATTCAGCGTGAAACCATCCTCCCTCAATAGCTATGAGTATGTAGATGCATTTTATTTTGGCTTGAAATGAATTTACCAGACAGTTAGACACACATATGATGTTAGAAACAAACACGGAAATAATAAATAATAAGATTTACTTTTAATTAATTTTGAAACAATTTATTACCTCAATAGAGAAAACCATATCTACTAACTATTTCTATATATAGTATTAAAAAATATAACTATTTATGTGGTAAAGTTATTAATCATATCTTCAAAACTAATAAATATCTATAGAAAGAAATTAATTAGTATATTATTATAGATGATCGTTGTCCATCAAAAATCGAGGGCTTTGCTAAGAATCATTCCCCACACACACGCTGTTGATGCACAACAAACAAATACATTCATACTGCACCATCCCTAAAGCCACCAAAGCATTATAATCCACATTCCATAACATATATAGAAGTTTCAATCACCAAGTAAGTATGTTAAGGTCATATTAAGGGATATATACAGGTCAAGGAGCAGAAGGGACGGAAGCGCGAGACTACCACCGTGCATTGGTAATATTGATGAAGCGCGTTAATGATGCATTTGAAACACTTACCATTAGTTTGGGAACTTGTTACACTTTATCCCTTTACAAAGTATAAAAAAGGAGCTTCTGATAATCTGTTGTTTTGCTGTTAGTGCTGATGCTATTGCTGTGAACCATGATACGGACAAGGGAAATGGGGGGGGGGTAGGGGGAGAGGGAAGGAGAACGATGAAAATAAATCATCTGCTCCATGCATCCCGCGTCTAATACTTAAAAACTTCTAGGGTATTTTATAATACTGTGTGTGGGGGATGGACTAGTGAGTAAAATGGCCAAACAAACTTAATATTGCTATTATTTTTCGTTGATTTTGTGCTGTATTGATGACACATGAGCAGAAGTTTCCACTCCCTTCGCTCCTTTCTTTTCTGCCCTGGAAACCCCCCCCCCCAAAAAAAAAAGAAAAAATGGGCAGCATTATATATTGCGCCAATGTTGTAACAATAGAATACCAATTTCCCCTTGCAATCTTTATATTGAACATTGCAAAGAAAATTATTACGGAGGGGGGGGGTCAATAAATGCATTTTTGGAGGCAATCTAATAATGATATACATATTATTATTATATTACCTTCTGTTTTAGTGGCCTCTTTTTTAATTTACATACTAAAAAGCTATTATTATTGGTCTTTTGCATTGTTAAGACACAAATAATAAAACTTACTTTTGTTCATTAAAATGCCATAATAACTCATCATAACTACACGTTTCATATATGAAGCGGCGAAAATCAATTTGAACATTTTTGTCGATAACCTGCCGTTCCTGCTGCTGCTATTATTTATTATTGTCGCTCAAGCACGAATGAATTATTTGAGATAGAATATGCATTTCTTACCTTTTTCTACATGTCTAACAAAAAAAAAAAAGAAAAAGAAAAACGACAACAACCCACACCGAACCATAATCCCGTTTTTTTTGGAGCTACTGAAACTTAAATTTCTGTGCCACTTGCATTACTCTAGTAGTTTTTGTGATACATAATTGTTTATGCAAGAAAAAATTGAGTGATCGAGCCCAAAACTTTCTTATCAATCCCCCCAAATTCGGTGCACCTAGTAGTGTTGCTATTATAATAATAACCCTCAGTCACAGTACCTCTCTCCGACCATGGGTGCCGCGTGTGCGCTGCTGAATTATAAGTTCATTCACAGAAACGTTGTTTGCTGCTGCTATTAATAATTCTATGCATCACTGTTATACAATAGTACTCTTTGTTGAACTCTATCGTATAAAAAAGATAACAAATCGTTCTACATTACTTGAAAAGTAATATTATTTTTCAGTAGCAAAAAATAGTGTGTTTTTACTGGTAGTTCCCGGTTTTGGATTTTAACTTTCAAGACGGTTTTAATTTTTTCGCAGTTGATAGTCTTTTAATTCTGTGGAAATACGTAACTGCAAATTAAAAAGTTATCATTGTTCTAAGAAAGTAAATAAAAATCATATGTGGGCCCTTATTCTGGAGTTTTGATAGTATCTTGTTTGTTGCAAGTATTGTACTTCTCGATCAAAACTAGTTTATTGAGTTAGCATCATTGTACCACAACGTACCACAGATATGGTACGCAACTACCATAATGGTATGTTTCAGCTTACTATTATTAACAATGGCATCTCAGAATCTCATCTGATCCAACACTGTGTTCAACAACACAAATGCTAAGAGCATGTGCAGCGGGGGCTGTAAACCACCCAGGGCTGTAACTTTACAGCAACTGTGGTTGTAACTTGGGCTGTAAAATTAAAACCATGGACTTCAGGCTACAAAGTTACAGCCCAAAAAAAAAAAATTAAAGTTTACAGTTTTTTTTAACACCATCGCTGTACTTGCTCTAATAGTTGAGTATGTATTCTTATCTCGGAAGATGAAGTGCTGTTTATTGTGGGCAGGAGCAAAGATAACTGGAGCAGTCATAACATATTGAAAGGTTCCGTTTTTTTTTCACTTGTATGGGGTTCTAATAATCAAATTTTTACTGTGTGTAGTTAGTAAAGAGTATGAGAATATTGAGATTTGAAAGCTCAAAAAGAAACAATAAGAAAAGGTACCGTTTATTGTCTCATCTTTCTAATCACCAGATGAATTTTTCGTTAGCTGTTATTAATATTATATGACTCTGATAATATTAAAACTTCCCGTACGTACTGATTTTTCACGAGGAACGGTAACAACTATTTAAGATACGTATTGTCCTGGTAGTGATGATTTTTCTATAAGCAAATGGCAATATTATTGCTGCTGTTATTATCTTTACAATAATAAAATAGAACGTATAAAGGGGTATAAAAGAAATCGTTTGATCTCAACTTACCAGCTTGGCACCAGAAGTTACAATTATTAGTATTCCTCTAAAAAGGAGTGTGGGTATAACAGCTTAATCTGTATTTACCTTATCAAAGCAAATTTTCATTATTAGTGAAGCACCTAAAGAGCATACCCTACATCGTTAATGCTATAATCTTGGTTCAGAAAAACGTATATGTAGGTAAGGCTACATATTATATCTGTAAATAAAGCACTATGTAGTATCCATATCTTTCAATGTAGCATTCAGGGGCTATTACTTCACTGGGCACCTATGACGTAACTTGTCTTTAGTGTACGATTCTTATACATAGTAAAGCCACCGTGCTTCGTTGTGGAAAAAACAAATATGAGCGCCAACTATCAATGAAGTAGTAGCATAATTAACTCCTGAATGAATTACACACTATTCAGTAAAGCATATTATTCATAATAAAACTATTTATGACTGTCGTCAATGTATAAGCAAGTAATTCTAATAATATTCAAAAGAGACATGTGCACTTACAAATGATTTTTTTTATGTTGCGTGCACTTGGTGTATTAGTGAACACTCACAGAGTTCCTAAAAATAAGCGAGTGTTTCTTTATTGGTGATTCCCAGAATTATGTAGTTTTTGATTTCCACGTTAAGGAATATAGTTGGTTAACTCAAGGAATCATATCCACAGGAAGTACAAGAAGGAAAACTTGATTTTACTATGTACTTGTAGTCTTAGCACTTATATATATCTAGTATATAACCAACAAGGGGACTATCTATAGCGACATACTGATAATAAAAAATCCATACTGTTTACTAGCAATAGCAATAGAAGTAGTTAATATTATAATAATGACAATATTGAAATATAATTCCAATTAGTAACTACATAGTTCTAATAATGAGGTAGGATAATTACTATCCCGCAAAAAAAAAGACTTCGTCTTGCAGAGTATCTTGTAACAGTGGAATGTTGGTGGTGTGAAAAGAAACATCAAATTGAATAAAAATTGCTAAATAAAAGAGATTGGCAATGTATCCAGTGAGCATATACAATAATTCAGCTTTTTATATACATTTGGTCAATGGTAGCAATGTTGATGATCACCAGGAGAATGTTTATAATATATGTGATCTCGCAGCATGTGATAGTGATGGTGATGACGATGATGTTTTGGTCCACAAAACCATTTCAATCATATGTATAAGCTGCCTCTGTTAAGTGTAATTTTAATTACAACGAGCATTGATCCATTTTAACAATTAGTTTCAACGGTAAATAGGAAAAGAATGCATGTGTTATTATTTTATTACTATTTTCAGAAAAAAGATGGATAATATAGTTTGCCCCAATGTGATCATGATCATCGTGATTTTCCAGTGTTATTCTTAACTACTATTATGCCGACTGATGCTCTATTTATACGACATGGTCAATAAAATGCTCTCGAAAAATTGAATTATATAATACATGTTTTCTGGAATAGTGCTCTAATATACTGTGCAAACAAACAAGCAAAGTGTATGAAGTAGATATTCAAATAACTGGTGGAAGAAAAAAATAAAAGTAAATGAGCTTTATTATTATAGAAATTAGCCTTGTTTTTTATGTGCATCCAAAACAAAAAGTTTGGAGTATTCCTGTTCGTTCGAACGGGTAACCAATGTTTTTTCCCAATTTATAAATAACGCTTCTTCTGACAATAATCTCTCTTGAACTTATTCCTATTATTCGTTTTTTGAACTATTGGGCCTTCTGGTGTAATACCATCACTAGCAATAGAAATGATCACTCTAATATTCTTTCAGCTCGCATAATTCAACAATAAAAGATAATGGATGTATATTATAATGGGTACCGTGTATCGTTAATTGAATAACAGCAAGGTTAGTTTCCAAATAATCTTTTACTATTCCAATGTTGTTGCCGTCGATGTTGTTGCTCTTCTTCTTCCCGCTGCTTTATTTGTTTTGAATCTCTAACAATCGCTAATGAAGATTTTATCATGTCGGATATACTGTTGAAAGTCTCAAGGCGTTCTACTTCTGCAACTACCTTTCGAACATCCACAATATCCTCAGTTGCTGTATCCACTTGTTCTTGAGTTGTACACAGCTGTTTTTTCTCATCCACTATTTGTGGTACTTTACGTTGTATATGATCAAAGACACGATATAACCCATACGAACAATCGTTTACTGCAAGGTGAGTTGTCATCCCAATGCCGGTTGTCACTAGTATATTATAATTAAATACAAAAAAATATAAATACAAGAAAACCGTTTCCTGGGACAGTAACAGAAAAACAACGGTATATATAATACCTTTTCGAGCTGCATCATAAATCTTCTTTTGCCGCTCTTGTTCATCTGGTAATCGCTGATATTGAAATGGTTGCGTTAAAGCGGATATTGTTATACTGGAGCTTGATGCACGTCGAGCAAGAATGGATAGTTGATCGATTGAAAATGGAGGTGATGCTGATGGATCATTTGATGTTGTTTGCTGACGCAAAGAAGTATGTCGCTGTTGTCGTTGCTGAGAGGGCGCTAAAGATGATATTGATGTTGAAGACGAAGACTCCATACTTTCACTTGGCGTAATCATTATTTTATATACAGTTGTGTTCGCTGAAGTAGGAAAAAGTGAATAAGGCATAAATGGATGTCGGGGCTGAAAAAATATTCCCTATTATATAAACCTCTTGCCAAAATGTCTTCTAAAAAAACCGGTTATACTGATCATTAAAAGAAAGTATTTTCATTCTTCTAATCAAGTACGCTCCTTTGATTATGCCCAAAGCAGCCGTTGTAAAGTGAATGGTTTCCATGGTAGAAAAAATAGTCAAGTTTGCAACCAGGCAATAAAAAGTCATTATGGATAAACTCACCAAGTGATACGGTAAGACCACGACTTCCAAGTTTCCAAATACCGGAAGATTTATTTCGAGGAAATAGAGGGAAATGAGAGTAATAACAAAGTGTAGGTATGATTGTGCTACAATTTTTTTTTGAATTAGGGTAGTAATAGCAGTAATAGCAATAGAAAATAAATCCTACTTGAGGAAGCGGAAGGGGAGAGAGATGAGTATACGGGATTTGTTTTATGCATACCAATCCAGAAATAGCAATACAAAACTTGCCATCAACAAAAAGAATAAAGTAAAATGACGTGTGCCTCGATTTCTTTCACGCGTTTGAATCAGTTGGACATTCCCTTGCTCCACTCGTTCCGTGGACGCAATAGCATCCGCATATAATTGATCCGTTTGAGCCGTTTGAGCCGCCAAATGATTTGTCAATTCAT
Organism: Circinella umbellata; assembly: GCA_025093555.1. Lineage (NCBI taxonomy): Eukaryota > Fungi > Mucoromycota > Mucoromycetes > Mucorales > Lichtheimiaceae > Circinella > Circinella umbellata. The sequence goes on along the minus strand of JAIWNF010000045.1, from coordinate 220,064 downwards.
TTTGTAACGTAGATATTTCCAATAATGCCTTTTCTGCATTGCGTACCTCATTCAATGTATTATTTAGCTCTTCGACCATGGTTGAATTCTCCTTCTCCAACATTTGCATTTGATCCTGAGATAACCCATCCAGTTGAAAAGCAGGCTCATCATCATCTTGATAATCTCCTTGATCAAACTTGTAGATAGGATCCTCTTCGACTTTTATTGCTGATGATGAGGACTTGTAGAGATTATTTTCATTTTTTTCCAATTCTCTCGTTAATCGGATTTCTTGTTGATTTCTTTGTAATTCTGAAACTTCGGCCAACCGTTTATTCAGTAACCAAGTCATGCTACTTCGATGAAGAGCCATTATATCTTCAGCCGCTATCGCATTATTAGAGGATAGTAATGATTGAAAGAATTTGCTGAGACTTTTTTGCTTTTCATGTTTTTCTTGTTGTTGACGTAATTGTTCTGCCTGTTCTAGTTCCTTAATACGATCCATACATCGTCGAATAATTACTTTGGCTTGGAAATCGATTTCGTCACGTTCATTATCAGCTAATGATTGAACAGTGGATGGAAATAATGAAAACAATGAAGCTTCTTTTTGCTGTTGTTGTGTTGATGATTTTTTATTATTATTATGCCGTAATTGATGACGACGATGGGATTCAGAACTGAGGTATGGTCTTCGAATGCTTAATAGGAATCGCTTTAAACTAGTGATATGTTCAAAGATACGGTAAGCTTCTTTGCTATAAACATCATAGGATAATGATTTTTTTTTATTTCTATCAATTTGAGGAGAAGTAGGTTTATGAACCGCCTTGTTGCGAACAAGTGCACGGAACTGTTCTGTTTGGTCAGGCATAATGGCCAAAAAAAATGTTAGTTGGCGCGCACGGAAAAAGTCGCCCACTTTTTCACTTTTCCCCTCTAAAATCCCGCGGTTATTAAAGTCGTGTGACCAAGATCCAGCCCACAGAACCTTTAATTATGTTGTTAGATTATTAGGTAAATTTATCCTGACAAAGAAAATGGTAACTCTTATGACTTCCATGTAATAATTAAATGAGTTCGAATCTTTGTTACCATGTATGTCATCTTAACCATTATGATCGATAAGTGGGGTGTTAGTAATAGTAAAAACACATTTTCCTTGTTCTTGAGCCATCCCAGAAAAAAGTAACTTGTTTAGCAACAAGTGTCCTGTATAAGTTATTTCAGATAAATTAGCCCAGTTCTGGGTGAGTGTTTAAGTGGGATAGAGAGTTGTTCCAATAGGAATCAAATCAAGTGACACCATTACACAGCCTTTTTCAAATATACAAATTACAAATCACATGTTGCTGCCACATCACATAATCTTTCATTGCCCTGCTAACAGGTTCACATTGCTATCGTTTATTTGTAAGCAAGTGATCTACAACAACACTCCCATTCTTTATTGATAATAATTAATAATATCAGATCAAATGATTTTATAGCTCATAAATTTTAGAATATCATTAATAAAAAAGACAACTTCATCACTATGTATGGTATTTAATCAATGCTATTCCTTTTTGGAAACATCGTGAAAGATCGTCACTATACATACGTATATATACTATTTTGTTATGCGCATTTTGCATAAATGCTACTAAGAATGGCGATGGTTTTAATGATGACATTTTTGAAATTACACAGCAAGTCATGTGTCTTTATATAAAAAAAAAATCAGGACCATGTTGTACAGATTGCATTACACAAAAAAGCGAATTACTGCGGCGGCGCCTCATCCCGATGATTAATACACATATCCAGTAATAACCCAACAAGTTTTGATGCTTTTTATAAAGCGCACAGACCAGGGTCAATTATTCTTGGCATACGTGTATGTCTAGAGTTTAGGTCAAATTAATTGATAAAACTCTAAAGTGATCTTTCTTCTAAGCTCCCCTTCGATCAAACGATATACATTCATAGACCCCAAGAAAAATAGAGAGATGATCTACAAAAAAAAACTAATAAAACTAATATTAAAAGATTATACCTAGATAAAAAAAAATCGGTCACATGAAGCCAGTATAATAAAAACGAACAATGGGGTTTAATCCATATTACATAGTAACGGTATTTGGTAAACTCAAAGTCAAACATTTATAAAAAGTACGTTCCAGGCCAGCTTTGTTAGTAAGCTGCGGTAGCATGCTTTTATGGTGGGGCCGGTACTGACCCAGGAACTGATTTATGGTCCGAAACTACGACAAACAAGTTTTTTTTTTGCTCTTTTTTTAGTTTACAGAAAATGAAAAAAGAATAATTAGACGAGATACTCTATATTAAAGAAATAAGGAGGGTACAGTAATAACAAATTATAATTAATGTGGTAAATTATATGATAATGAAAAAGTCAAACAGTTTATTACTAATGTACTTAGTTGCGCAAAATTAATAATTGTTTACTAAAAGAAAGTATAAGAAGCTTTTAAAAAAAAAGCTCAGCTCTTTTGCTTTAATATTTTCTCGGTTTATGTCTTAAAAAAAGGTTGCATACACTCTTTTTTTGGCGGACTTTTTTTTTAAATAAATAAAGTTTTGTTTGAAAAAAAAAATTCTTGACTTTTTTTTATTTTTTTTCTTAACTTTTTTCTCAACAAAGGTATATATTCATACTTATATGGCATTCTTTAATTTTCGTAAGAAGAAAAACAACAAGAAACCATCTAGAATTGCTCTTCGAAAGACAAAGTCTACGGGTAATATTGCCGATGAGAATCAAATACTTGCAAGACAAACCACATCAACTACTGCGCCTGTAACAGATCAACTTCAACTTACAAAGACCAATAATAGTGATAAACAACAACAATCTCCGGCAGTCGTCAAAGTTGGGAGTAGCACACCAAATAGTATTGCAGAAGAAGATTATGTTACTGGTAGCAGTAGTAGCGAAGATGAATCATCTGATGATGACAATGATAGTAGTACTGACTCCTCTGACACGGATAGTGTTTCAAGTTTACCAACAGCATCTGTATTGAAAAATTACAGTACCCAGCTTCAACAACAACAGGACCAACAACGTCCGCAACATATGATTATCCCACGTGTCCAACTGAAAACTAGTTCAACCCCTTCCACTCCTAAAGAGACAGAAAGGAGCAGTTATTTTTCGTCGGGAGATTTAGAACTTTTACTATCCATGGAGACGCAAGCTCGTATTGATGCACAAGAAAAAGCAGCCGCGGAAGCCGCAGCCGCACCTCCTCCACCGCCAAGAAAGACAGCTTTACGATTTGAATTGCCCGTGACGCCTTCGAGATCTAGGTCACCTAATCCTGCATACTCTGCTTATTCACGTCCACGTCAACGTTGGTCTCTTCCAGATGAAAAATGGCTTGATAACGACAACAAGAAAAAGAAAAATGGTAAAAAATCATCATCAAAGAAAAGCAAGAAAGTGTCTAAGTCATGGAAGAATCGAATTATGGGCTCAGACGACGATGAAGGCAAAAATAAGAGCGATAGCGATGATGAGGAACAAGAACGTAAATTAAAAGTAGGAGACAAAGTATATTTACTTCACCGACCTCTTCCAATTTTTGGATATGTTCGTTATATGGGTACCGTGAATTTTGAATCGGGTGATAATTGGGTTGGTGTTGAATTAGAAAGTCGAGGTAAGAATTATTATCGTCTATTGATAAAAAGGGATTAGTGTTGGGATAAGAAAAGGAAGGCTAAGTTACTGGGGCTCATGGTCATTTATGGTACTATTAGAAAGAGAGTAAGAAATTAACTAAAAAAAATTGTCTCGTACGATCTATATTATAGTTGGTAAAAACGATGGTTCAGTCAACGGGCAACGCTATTTCCACACAGATCCTCATCGGGGCACTTTTGTACGCAAGTCTGAACTTGGATTTGCGTAACACAAATACAATTTCATGAACTTGATACCCAATAAAACAACATCAAAGCATCTCATTAACAAATTACAATACTTCTTATTTCTAAAAGAAAAAAAAAACAATAACGAATTTACCCACCCCTCTTCTGCATTTTTGTAAACCTCATTTTTCATTTTCATTTTCATTATTCTGATTATATATTTATTTTCTGTATCACCATTATTCTTACTATTATTATTAATCGTATTATATGTATTCTTATCTTTGCATTCTTTTTTATTATTGTTCACTTCCGCATTCATTTATCTTTTATAATAACATCAAATATATATCTTAAAAGGTCTATTTATTTGTCTACCCAGATAACTTTTTTCTTTTGTTAGATTATTTTATTATTATCTCCAACGTGTTAAAAAATAAGTTGAAGGAGGAGAAGCGATGTTTTTATGTGTTGTAAATGGAGGTATAGAGTTTGTTCTTTTTTTTATACATGTTAAAACATGAATGTGTGTGCGTGTATGTGTATGATTAGGGGCTAGTTGTAATCTGTTAAATCGTATGTGCGTAAGTAAAAAAAAGCATATAGCCGATGGACAAAGCCCTTTTTATTGCTGTTGTCGCCTTGCGTACTCCAATTCAACTAATTTCTGAACATTGGCAGTAAATGATCGCTTTGCTTCATCGATCATTTGTAAACGATGGTGAGATACAAAATCTTCCACCAATTTGTTGTAATCGATATGGGTTTGATTTGGTACATTTAGAGTTGCATAAACACCCGGCATAAATGAAATGTTAATGGATAAAATGTTTTCTGCATTGGATAATGGTGGTTTTTGTTGTTGTATCAGTGTAGATTGTTTGTCTTCTTCTGAAGCATAGATCGAATCAGCCGATGAGCTTGTTGTCATAGGTGATGCATACTTGGATGCGGATGATCCACTTGCCCATTTAGAAGCACCAGAACCAGCATCTGCATAACGAGATGCAGAAGATCCCTGTGTTGATTCTGTGGCATAACGAGATGCTGCTGATCCCCCATTCTGCTGCGCGCCCCATTGTTGCGGTGGCTGCTGTTGCTGTTGTTGTTGTCCCCATTGTTGTGGTGGCTGCTGTTGTTGTTCTTGTTGACCCCATTGTTGTTGTTGTGGTGGCTGCTGTTGTTGCTGGCCCCATTGTTGTTGTGGTGGCTGCTGTTGTTGCTGACCCCATTGTTGTTGTTGTTGTGGTGGCTGTTGTTGTTGCTGTTGACCCCATTGTTGTTGTGGTTGTTGTGGAGCATCTTGCTGTGGTGCATAACGTGAAGCCGCAGCACCGCCAGCAGGGGCATATTTGGATGCAGACGCGCCAGATCCATAATTAGTGGGGGGTGGAGCAGCACTAGCGGGTTGTTCCCAAAACGGCTTATCTGTCAGTTGTTGAGCACCCCACGCATTATTACTTGGAGGTTCACGTCCATATCGACTTGGCGCTCTGGATGACGAAGATGATGATGATGGTGGCGGAAAGCCACCTCGACTACGCCCCCGACGACTACGAGATGGGGGAGGTGTGGCTGACGCCGATTTACTTCTACTTTTTTTCTTCTTCTTTCCACTTCCAGGCATAGGTCCACCTTTTTTTAATCGATGATTTAGAATGTATTCTTCTTCCACGGGTTTATAGTTACCACCTCGCCTGTGCAAGTTTCCTGAACCGATTCCGCCCGGTCCAACTTTGAAATTGGGATCAATAAGTGCAGCCCAACCTTCTGCAGAGACATTGTATTCAGTAGTCCCCTCTTTAGTTGTGGTTTGCTCACCCCAACTTGACATTGCTAAAGGCATGTCATCTTCGCTTTCTTCTTCGCTATCGGTATATTCATCACTTGAACCTTCATCCAAAGTATAACCGAACGATTGTTGTTGTTGTTGCTGTTGTTGATCACCCCACGTATTAACAGGAGCAGCACCAGACGGTTGTTGGTACATTTTTTGTTGATTCAATGAGTGGTTGGTATTTTTAAAATCGTAAACTTCCTTATGGATAAGGTAGCATATAAAAAAAGTAAAAGTGACTTCTCTTTTTTTTTGAATCAAAAAGGTCCGTACCTCCGCTGATACTGAAAAAAAAAGATTTCCTTTTTTATGCAAGCAGGACCTGACAAATAATCTATAATTAAGTATGTCACGTTATAAATAATACAAGATTATAGTGATAATAGTAACGAATACAAATGTAAATTTGATAATGTAGTTGTTGATATACTTCTCTTATCTAGTAGTAAAAGACAAGAGAAAAAAACATTACGTATATCAGAGATTATTTTGTTTTGCTGTCAATAACACACAAAAAAGAAAGAAAGAATAGAATGTGCAATTGGAAATAATGTAACGCAAGGAGTTGATCAAGATAGTTTCAAATCCATGTACATATAAGAAACATAAAGAAAAATGTATAAACTGATAATATTATGAAGTTTGTTATATATTACAAATAAAATTGGTCATTATACATTTATATTAAGTATTTTTGAACCTCGTCAATTATGAACTGAAAAGGTTTTACATATATGATAAAGAAGAGATTACTTTATGATTTATAAATTATTATACTATACATTTTTCACTATGAAAGATTATCGACTTCTTGTAGCTACGTACTACTATTTTTTATGGTGTTTTGGACGAATTGTCAACAGCGCTCGACGCATTAAATTTTTCCGTTTTATAATAAAATTGATTTAAAAAGGCACCAGTAATTTATTATTTATTATTTCAACACAGTGAATTTTAACCTTAACTGCTCATAATAGCGATTGTTGTCAATGATTTGTCGATGATCATTGTTGAATTTGTTAACCATACCAGTATTCGTCATGATTTCTGTTACTGTTTTCATTTTATTTTTGACCTTTTTTCTGAAAAAAAAACCCATTATCAGGACGTAATCACTGCAATATCAAAACTATGAACTAAATACGTACTTCAAACAAGAATTCCTTGTAATACGTAGCTGTTCCACTTTTATATCTGACTAATCTGACGTCTAACATTTGTTTTTTTCAGCATAACAATGGTAAATGAGGTACATTTTATTTGATAAATCTTTACGTATAGTGCTTTTCTAATAAAAACAATGAAAGTCTACACGCTCTTGATAAAAGTTCTAATTGGGGTGGTGGCGTTTTTTTAGAATAGGAAAATATTTTTGTATTGTGTTTAATAGAACATTTTTTCTATAGATGGTTCGGCACTTACGTAGGGACTGAAACAGCTTATATTTTATATAAATAGCTGCCGTAATATTTGTAGCTTTTCTAAAGAAAAGTATAGAATTTATAACGACGCTTCCATATATACATATTCATGTTGTTTTGAACTGTTGTATTTGTGGAGTATGGTGGTGTGTTCCACATGGGGTTTACGATTAGTTTCGAGTGATACTGTTTGAAGTGGTGAAAATGTGGGATTACGCTAATCAGAACGTGACAATGTTATTGTCGCTTTAATATTGTCATTTTTTTTTTATTTAATTTCGTAAATCGAACTTCTTTGTAGCAATGTGTAAAACTGTAAAATAAAAGGGGCGGCTGTGTCGATTTTTCGTCTTCATATGAACGCATGCAACATCAACGCTTCTAGATCTTTACATTTTGTTTAGTGTGATGATATCAGATTCGATGGTCATACTATTACCATGTGGATCGTTGTTGATCACTTATGCTTGAACAATTTACTAGTATAGAATTACTGTACTATAAAGGAAGTGTCGAAAATAAATAATGTTGGTCCAATATCTATAGATTGTTAAATGAAATAGCTGCCCCAGAGTTATATTGCCGGCTGTGGTAATATGAAAGAGAGCTACCAAGTGATCTCTTATTCTAAGAAGTTTTTTTATTTTGTGTTTATTGTAGACAAGGTGGCTACATAGTTACTATTCACTACGGTAAATGAGTGGTAATTATTACTACTGTTACTGTCCATTTTCTAACCCTTTTTGTTGAGAGTGTATCCAATTAGTATATACAGGAGTAGATGTTAGTACAGCTCAACTATGGATTAAATAAAAATTTATTATATTCTTAGGTACCGTTAATTATGCGTTTACCTCTTATTGATTAATACCAATACTACGCCACTTTTCGATATTAGCATACCGCATCAGAGAAGAATTGAACTAATATACTTTTATAATGAAAGTAATAACATCAGTATTCGTTGACTTATAATCTCACTTGGTCATGGAGCCGAAGAAAAAGCGTTAAATTTCAATACTGACTGTCCTTGTGGTGACATAACTTTTAGCAAATGCGAGTACTGTCCCAAAGATCAGTAAGATAAATATATACCATTGGTTGCCGTTTGTGTAAGTGTTGCTTAATTGAAAGTAGAAAAAACCACTTTAACCATGGTGGCTAAAAGATTCTACCATGTAGGTACAGATAAAATATAGGAAGATACTTTGAATTTGTAAATTTATCTATTACAAACTGCAAGTAATTTTTTTACACGAGGGACAATGATGGTGAATTTTCAAGTTGTTAAAAAAATGCTTAAAGTAGGTATGCACGATTCTCACAATAAAAAAGAAGTAGTTATACGTACTAAATATATTATTATTATGAATGAAGTAACGAAGACGATAATAGTACGTCATAAAAATATGCTCTATTGAACAATTCAGAACATTTTAGATTATATAGTATAAAGAGAGTGCGTATAAGAGTACTGTTGTTTTGTGCTTACTGAGAAAACATATATGCTATACTTAGTAGTAGCATTTGTCAGCTAGGAATATATAACATTTGAAATAGTTTCATGGTACATAAGTATCATCAAATTTGCAAACAATTATATATACAAAAGATTTCCATCTTCATACATTTACTGACGGGGGTAATGATCACGGCTGTTTTACAGGTTAGGAAAACAACTATTTTTTTCTTAAAAAGGAGTGGCCCGAAAAAGGAGCAGATATTAATATATATACATGGTTTTAAATGACTACTTGGTTTGATACATCTTTAACTTTTTTTATCATTATGGAGAAATTTCATATAAAAAAACGCAGGGACTAGTTTGATGCTTGATGCTGATTCCGATAACCAAGTGAAAAATAAATTTAATCTCTTGTCCCCCTCATTCTTCCTACTTCAGTTAATAAGAATCATCGTTTTGATTTTGATCTTTCCCTCGCACATTGGAAATCATAAACATCGGAAGACTTACTCCTTTTTTTTTACACTACTCCCGGCTGGTGGGTACAGCTTAGGCTTAATGGTTCGGTGGTTATATCAATTATCAAACATGATAGATATGAGTCATTAGTTTAATTAGTAATGACGAACAGCTAATATGTATTTTACCAACTATATTATAACTATACTGTCTATTGTATCCCTTATTTTTATTTTTTCTATGCTATAAAAACACCATATTAGACAATATGTCGATAAATTTAAATCTGCAAGTAGTAGTATGGTCTATCTGATTCCGTCAACAAGAAGATTAGCGGGGTAAAAAATCTTTATATTTACCTCTTATAGATATCAATCATGTAACACCAACAATAGCTTCTATCAAATCACTTTTTTTATGTAGGAAATACAAAAAACCAGCATTAGGGACATGGAAGATAATGATTGTTGTTTGTGCTGCTGTGCGATATTTTTATGGATATTATTCATGTAGATCTTTCTTTTAATTATATTAACTTTTTGTGGCGTTTGCTGATCATCTCCTCTAATACTCAATCTCGTACTACTCCCTTAATTTCTACATATTATTTTTATTGTGGGAAGTAAATAGATTATTTGTAATACTACATTATTTACGGAATGATGCTCTGATTCTAGACTTCTTGTAGCCAGACTAAAAAGCATTTTTTCTTTTTTAAAAAAAAAACAATCTGCGAAGCATTATAATTACGAAAGCGAGCATTTTGGTTAAGTAATAGGTTGTGTTACATTTGCTGTTCTTTAAAATATAACATTTATCTAATGCAAGTTATATCGATAGATCAAACTGTTATGAATTGTATAAAGAGCGAATATTCTTCTATTTGAGTGAGCTTTCACAATGATTTACATTCTATATATATATATATATTTATGTATTGTTGTATGATAGATAACTGTATTATGTATACAAAAAGAAATATGATATACATTAATATGACATAACCATGTCACAGTCAAAAATAAATGATGCGAGAAAGAAAAAACATATAATTTAGAATTTTAAAAAATGAAAGTCGACAATTATCAATCATAGTCCCAGCAATGATATTCGTTACTATTTACTATTATACATATATATATATATATATATATATGTGTGTGTGTGTGTGTGTGTGTGTGTTTACGATTGATGGTTGATAAGTCAAAAAGAATGATTACATCGACTCAACGTTGTAAAAAAAAAAAGAAAAAGAAAAAAAAATCGTGTAATATAACCATAAACGTTTGACCCGCCAAAACAATTTTGTTCACCATGTGTTTTTAGTGAAACCATCAAATCAGCCTTCCATATTACACGAATAGATGTGAAACTTCATATACTTCCCCTTGATCCCCATCAAGCAAACAATATGTTATGCTTATAATAATCAGATATTTTATACATATACATAACAAAGTTATTGTTGCGAGGTTTACTGCATGTATGTTGTCGTTTATTTTTTGAAATTTATTCCTTTCAAGAGATATGATATACTGCGTCACTAGACTATTGTTAAGTAATCATTTTATCTTTGCCTGGCTAAAAAAACAGTCTTTTACTGGGTACAAGGTTCAATGATAGAATGTCAAGTCGACCTTATTTCCTCACGGATTGTTCCATTATTTGTATAAAATAAAAATAATACTCGATATAAAACATAATTATTGTAAGATGCTTGAGATTATAAGTACACGTTAGGAAGACAAAAAGGTACTTGTTCTTTCTCTCTTTTTTTAATCGACTTAAAAAAGAAAGGTTCTTATTTATCCTCCTCGTTTTTCTTCTTCCTCCCACCTTTTTTTTGTGGAGCCCCTTTCCTTTTAAATTTTGAGCTTAAACTTCATGTGAGTATAAGTGAAAAGCACAGAACCGCAGGTAGAGTGATTAGAGATACATTTTTTTTTGTATTGGGCAACCAATATATTCTTGCATTTTATAACAATATTTCTTATGCAGTATATATTTGATAAAGAAGTAGCGCCACTTCAAACAATAGGATAACTTACATGCAGTAACAAATTCCTATCGGGCAGTAAAGAATTTGTCTTAATGCTTTTTTTTTTCATGTTGTACAACATAATTGATGCTTAATTTTTACTTTCTTAAGAGAAGTTGGGGGAAAAAAATAAGTAAAAGATTAGAGAAAATAGCGGAAGAGCAGTGGTTTTTTCTTTTTCGCGTAAAGATGGATTTAAAGCATAATTAATAAAAAATGTCCACGTCAGAATTGTTACACCAAATTATCGAATGATAAACATGAAAGGTTAAAGTGGTTCAATACTAATATTATATAATTCAAGATACGTAGCTAAATTCTTGGAAATCGAATAAAATAAAATAAAAAAGAATTATTATATATATTAACTTTTTGAGTTGTTTTATTTCATTCTAATAATGCGTATAAATAAATAGAAAGAAGTGAGATGTGGCTGGTATATTATAGTTACATTTTTTTTGGGGGGGGGGGAAGAAGTTTTTTTTTTAAGTTGGGTAATGTAAAGCGTGGGGGAACGTGGAATCAGATATAGATTTTATGATAAAAAAATTTTTTTACTCACGGACATGGACGATCGCTCATAAATCATATTTGACTTTAAAACATCATTTTATTGTTGTACAAGAAAAATAATAACTCATGGGGATAAAGTGGTCAATGTACAATGAATAGTACGTGGGTGTGACGTATGCCAAGTTGAAACGACTAGAGCGCTTTTATTTATCACGAATAGTTACGCAGGAAACAAAAATTTATTTTACTTTCCCTAACATTTTCATTAAGGTCACTATAGAAACAAAATGATATATATGCGTTAGTATTCTAGGTCAATATATATAAAATATAATTTGGGGGACGAGGAAGATGTTGTGTAGCCACTCATTCCCGGTATTTTAACTTATAATATGACAGTTAAAAGTATCACAATTGTTAGAAATTTGGGAAGAATTTATTTATAATGAATTTTACATTACCCTTTAGGTATAGGATGTATAATTGATTACGTATTTTCCCTATATCCTCAATATCTATAGTAAATAATTAAACTTTGATTAACTTTTTCTCTCTTAAGATTTTATAATCGCCCCGTACCGAAACGCGTTAATCCCTTATTTTACACACCATTTTTTTCATGCTATATCCTTAATCTCTGTAGTACATGTATACAAAAAAAGATAGACCCACGCGGTTCGTAACGGCAAAAAGGGAGAAGACAGGTTTTTTCTCACATAATTATCATTTAGACAATAGGTTATTTTTTTTCTTACTATTATGTGTGTACAGAAAAGCATTTATGAATACATTGCATACATTCAAGAAAATTAGAAAAAGTGAGATGCCATGTGCAGATAAATTGGTGTATGTGATACGACTTTTTTCACATGTAACGTTACACTGGACAGCTAAAATCTAAAATGGCGAAAAAAAGGGTGTTTTGAAGCAAAAGGACCCTCTAGTTAAAATATAGTTGATGATAATGTGTACCAATGTTTTTACTCTGTGTAAAGCTTTATTTATTGGAGGGGGGAAGACGAAGAAGTATAACATCATAATCTAATTAGTATTGATAGATATAATGATAGTAAGCGGCATCTAATATTTATAACAGCCTCATCCTCATAACCTTTCTTTTTTCTGTACTTGTAATGATAATCACTGGATGTCGCATAGTTCTTAAAAGTGTTTGTATATCTCGATTTTCTATATTTAAAACAAAAGCCCTTTCCCTATAATAGATACAGTAAGTCGAGAGAGAGGAACAATTGATCCACGTGTGTCTATGTTATTTTACTTTTTTTGCGCGTGTAAACAACTTTCACTTTTGTGCGACAATAAAAGTATCACACCTTTGTTATACAAGTTTTTGCGCATTGGAATACAAAATGACAGACAAAAGAAGTGATAGAAGCAAAAGAAGAAGGGGCAAAAAGGAACAACCTTTTGAAACGAAATGGCAAAAAAAAAAAAAAGAGTAATATAAAAATCAGATCGAAAGTGAAGATCTATTGTATAATAATATATGATTTTTAGACTGAAGATATAGAAACAAAAGGGGAAGCTAACGTAAAAAAAATAGCCCCTAAAATAAACGGATGATTGAATCCTTAAGCACAGTAGTACGATTAACACATTTAAAATCCTAATCCTACCATCCCCTTTTTCGTAAATGGAAGGGAGGAGTAAAAAAAAAAGGTGTGCGGAAATATCGAGCTAATCTTCTTCTTTTCCTTTTCTTTCTTCTTTCTTTCTTTGATTATCCAACTATAAACTGTACACACACACACACACACACACATACATATATATATATATATATATTTATATATTTATACTCTTTTCATTCACTCACTGTTATCTCATATAAGCGTGTGGCATCTTTTATTTTTTCCTTGTACATATTTTTTTTTCACTCCCATATATACTACTATTTTACAAAAAAAAATATATCCTGCAATCAAACTTTTTTTTCACTTTTTTCTTCTGGGACCCACCTCATGCAATAGTATCTGATATTCTACGAAATATTTAACATTATCAATAGATCCGATTTTCTTTTTGTACACGCATTATAAAACAACAACAACTTGTATTCTTTCATTTTCTTTTTCGTACATAATCAATCGTCCATTTGAAAGAATAAACGATAAATACCAAAAAAATACACAATAATCCTATTTGAACCGCCGAATAAAAAAATACCCTTATCCAACCAACAGCGACTCCACAACAACACAGAAATAATCAACAAGAAAGATAAAAAGAAGGAAGAAGAGAAAAGTGCTAAAAAATTAAATATGTCGCATGCGATTCTCGTACCCACTAGTCCAAAAACACAATCAGTACCAGTTTCTCTGTCGCCACCTGCATCTCTCCCTAGTTCTCCTCGAAACGCCTCAACACCTGCTCCGTCCACACTTACCTCACATTTTGTTCAAGCACTACACGACTATTTACCAACCAATGCTCCTGCCGATGAAGCCGTTTCATGTTTATTTTTTCGTAAAGGCGCCATCATTGAAGTTTTCAACCGGGATAGTTCCGGCTGGTGGGATGGTTTATCAGGTGGTGTTCGTGGTTGGTTCCCTAGTAACTATGTTGGGAGGATAGGAGAAGCTGTCAGACACAGTGCTGACTTTGAGGATGAGGAGTCCCAACAAGAATGGGAGGCATGGAGAAAACACGCTACTCCAGTAACTGAAGAAGAGCCATTAATAATATCAGATCAGGTAAAAAAAGAAACGAAGAAAAAAAAATACTTTTTATTTCATTTGTTTCGTTTATTTTTTTTTCTCGCTCTATTGTTTTGCTTAAATCTTGGTTTAAGTCTTAATTTCTGGGAAGGAACGAGAGATCATGAGAGGAAAAGTAGGAGTAAAATAGTGGGGATATCTTTTTTTAGTTTAACACTTTCCTAAAATGAAACCTTTCCATTTTTGTCAACCGTACATTATTATCTTTGTTTCTAATATTATGGCACATTCTTTATTTTCTATTTGTTTATTTACTATCTAGATACCAGAAACAACACAAGAACAAACAATCAAAACAAAGCAAAGTCGAGTTGAATTAGCGCGAGCATTATTAAATGAAGACAGACGAAAAAGTAACTCATCCACATTAATACCTACAACACCAACTGCATTATTACCCGAAAAAGATGATCAGCAACGTTATATGGACGATCAACAGCAACAACAACAAACAACAAAGATACCTGCTATCCCAAGTTGGGAAAATTTAATGGAAGATGTATCGCTTCGAATGTCTGAACTTGTGAATACATGTGGGACTTCCAATAATATCGAAGTTGCGATATTTCAAGTTGTTTCATCTATTCGTGCCGTACTTACAGCTGCTAATACCGTTAATAATGACTCACCTATTCTAAAGTCTCATTCAGAATTAGCTCGGCAACGAAAAATTATACTCAGTGCGCTCAGCAAACTTGTTTTAAAAGGAAAAGAACTGCAAAATCAGCAACAGCGAGTAAAGGATGATCATCAAAAAATACCATTATTAGCCAATCAATTGTTGACAGAAATGGGTACATTTGAAGAAATTCTTAAAACTGTACCTGAATTCATGGAATCCAAAATTATCATCACTAATGACGGCGTAGACGATCAAACACAATACGAAACACACAATAGCTCTATATCACCGAGGTCTTCTTTAATTTCAGTTGAATCCACTGGTTCCAATAGTGGAACCTCTCAATTGTTACGACAGCAATTGGTTGATGCCCGATTATCTAGTGTTTCTTTAATTGCCAAAGCAGTCCCTTTATCCGACGCACAACATATTTTACAAACATTATTGGAAAATCAAGCTTCCATTGACGATCTCATAACAAATTTATTAGCGACCATTGAAAAGTTTTTGGCGAATCGACAACATGCCACAGAAATGCTGGAAACCACACGAAAAGCAGTAGAGTCCGTACGTAACTTTTTGGCAATTGTTGAACATGTTTGTTCCAATGTCGGTGACATTGATTACAAACATTATTCAGTTATTCCGGAAGATCCACATTTGGTAGCCTTGGTTTTGGCAAAAGAATCTGTGTATAGTGCTATTACCAATTTGGTGACATCCGTTCGAGCATTGGCAGGACCAAGAAATCGACGACAATCATCTTGCGAACAAGACTATGATAATTTACGAGAAAGTTGTGAAAACGTAGTGCGGGCAACGAATGATAGTGCAGCACGTGTGCGAATTTGTTTACAAGTAGACATCATTAATGGAAATACAGCTGATGAAGAAAACAAAGCTAATGAGGATAACGATGATCATGTCAAGGAAATGCGTGAAAAACTAGAAAGCTCAGTTGATACAAGAAGGAATCAAACATTAAGCATTTTGGGACGTAAAGTGACAAGTCTTAACGTTTTACAACATCAGTATTCTACAAATAATGGTGATTATGGTAATAATCAAGAAGATGAAAAACATCGTGACTTGTTGCCACCACCAGAAATTCCTAATAATAGTAGCTGTACAAGTCTTGAAAAAGTGGATGAAGATGAAATTGAAAATTTGGAAGTAGCTCAACAAGGAAAACAGCAACAGAAGGAGCAGGAGCAACAACAACAACAGCAAAATAATACTAGCACACCTCCCGTTCCACCCAATGAAATACCAAGACGATCAAGGGCTTTGTCTAAAGCAAGTCGTAATAGCAAACTATCTCGCAGTGAGACGGTCCGTCGATCCAACAATGTTCCCGTACCACCACGAGGATCTTCTGCTGCAAGTTCGATCCGCACAAGTAGCGGTGCATCTTCACAATTATTACGACAATCGACCCAGTCAACTGAATCTATCAATAGTACACCAATGACAACGCCTGAAACAATGAGTCCAGTGAATGACATGAATGTTTATCCAGTTATGCCACCCCCCACATATCAACAAAATGGTATTGTAGCGATTCCTCCGCCGCCACCACCAAAAGGCTCTATTAAACCTTATCCGGAATTAAAAATTTTGAGCTCCAAGTCAACTCCCACAGGTGATCAATCTCATCGCTCGCGACGTCCACGGGAAATGAGTATATCAGCGTTTCGTATGTCGCTTAAGAATCGTAATGATGATCATCAACAACGTAATTCTTCAGCTTCTACTGAAACATTGGTTGAGCAACCGCGGATACGTCGAACATCTTCCTATGTTTCAATAGCTGAACGACGTGATAGTGTGCAACCTCAAGAGCATAATATCACCAAGGTAAACCAACTAAATTTTTTTTATTTTTTTTACAACTATCTGTTCATTTCACTAACGATATATTACCAACATTATTTTTATAGACTGAAGAAGTACCGTGGTTTCTCAAGCAGCGTGTTTTTTCTGATGATGAGATGATGTTTAATAGCGAAGGTCAAGTCACAGGTGCCACAGTTGAAGCATTAGTAGAAAAGTTAACACAGCATGAAAAGTCACCAGGTAAATAATAGTTATACTTTTCTTTCGTTGATGCATGAAAATTTAAATAATTAGTTACTCACTTCCAATATATATTATATTCCATAAAATAGAATTAATGTTCACTCGAGCATTTTTTTATAATTTCCGTCTTTTCACAACACCTGTCAAATTTTTGGAATTATTAATAAAACGATTTGAGCTACAACCACCAACTGATCCACAGCTAAATTCCGACGAATTGGCTGCATGGACAAGTCATGTATTAATACCTGTACGTCTGCGTGTATGTAATGTGATCAAAACATGGCTCGAAACGTACTTTTGCTATGAACCCGATGCATGTACTGAAAACGCGTTAATAGACTTTACAGTCGGGCCCATGATGCAAGCCATGGCGGGTTCTTCCAAACGTATGATGGACTTAATTCGTAAAAGGGTAAATATCAAGACGAGAGCTATTATTTTTTAACTTTTATTTTTTTCTACAATGTTCTAGGGCAAAAAAAAACATTAAACTAATTATTATATTTGTTTTTAGTTTACATCCAAAGGGGGAACGAACCAAGGACGAAAATTATCATATACTAATGAGCCTCGACCTACACTACAAAAACAACCTTCCGGGTCACACATTTCCTTGTCTGCAGGAACATCCTTATTTTCAAACTTGGCGCTTTTTGAAGATCATCATTCCGAACCGGCCGCTGCACCACCTTCAAACATCAATCGATCATTACGCAATACGTTACGTAAAGCCATGAGTCAAGGTGTTCTTTCAAATATTCATATCAATGAATTTGATACTTTGGAGTTAGCACGACAATTGACATTGATGGAAAGTTCATTGTTTTGTCAAATTCAGCCAAATGAAATGATCGGGCAAGAGTTTAAAAAGAAGGTTGGCAGTAGTTCCGCTATTCATGTCAAAGCCATGATTCAACGAAGTACACAAATTACAAGTTGGGTTTCGGACACTATCTTGCATGAATCAGACGTAAAGAAACGCGCACAGATGATTAAATTATGGATTAAAATTGGCGATGTAAGCTATTATTAATAATAGTATATATATTGAGACAAAACAAATTATTAAGTTTAGTCATATTAATCATGATTTATTATTATATTATTATATAGCATTGCTTACAATTACAAAATTATAATACATTAATGGCGATTCGATCAGCTTTGGATTCTACGAGCATCGCACGACTTAAGCGAACATGGGAGCATGTCTCTGGCAAATATAAAGCCATGTATGACCCAATTTATCGAGCAACTGATTCACAACGTAATTTTGCTGAATACCGACGACGGTTAAAGAAAGCTATTGCACCTTGTTTACCCTTTTTGGGTGTATATCTAACAGATATGACATTTATTGATGATGGTAACTCTAATCATCGTACATCACCTAATCAAGGAGTGCAACTTATCAATTTTGACAAGTATATCAAGACAACTCGAGTTCTCAATGATATTGATCAATTCCAAATATCTTATAAATTAAGTGAAGTGGAAGAAATTCAACGTTATTTATTACAATGTCTTGAAACGGTGCAAAAAGACGATCAAGTATTTTATACCAGAAGCTTACAACTAGAACCAAGAGAAGAAGAATTTGACATAAAGAGTTTCATTTCGAATCTTGCTTAAATGAATCTTTAATTCTTTTTTTTTTCTTCGTGTTAACCATCCTTTTTTTCATATTCTTTAAACTCCCTTTATTTTGCATATTTTTTTTCTCTCTTCCCAACATAGTCACACACACACACACATATATATATACATAATCATCATTATTTCTCGACGTTTTCTTTGTTTTTTCTACTTCTAAAAAGAGCTATCACATGACAAAAGACCCCTTCGTTCCTTTTGTTTATTCTTCTCCCTTTAGTTACCACTTACTTTTACTTTTTACTCCCTATCAATTATACAGTTTGTTGTTTTTTCCTATTCGAACTAATTTTGTACTGATAATCATACCCTAACACACACACATACATTCATAAAATATAAGTATCTAACTTGTCTTTTGTTGCATAAATTCTTACCTTTTATTTGGGCCATACCCTATCTTGAAATATATTGATAATTGACAATAACAGTTGTGTCCGAATCAGCACTTAATATTGTATAAGATATACACATACAGTATATAGAAAATATGTAATTCCTTTTTTTTTTGTCCATCTTCCATGGTGTGATATGGAAATTCTATGTAGGCGTTATCATAATGTTGAAGTGTACTTGAGCCAATATGAAATTAATACTACGTATAGAAAGGTGTCTATCATGTAGATATAAAACGCGAGGTTTTGGAGTTAAATCAGTATCATGTTGTTTATTTGAAGATACTCGTACGTATCCATGCGGGTGGGCGTTTTTTATTTAGGTTATTCAGGTTGGCAGGAATAACGCTACATATGATACGTATTAAGCAGTTTTTAGTTATCCTTATTATATTTATATACTGATAAAGTTTGGTGCTTGTTTGTAATCGTCAACAAGGTCGCCCAGGTGGCTCATAATGTCAATTTTTCTAAATGCTTGAATCAAAGAGGAAAGAAAAACCCGCCTCAAGACGAGGAAGGCTGCTGAAAATCTGGTCCAAGGGTTGTAAGTTGTGCGATAACGATGCAATAGTGACAAACTTGCCAATAAATCTCACACAAGTGGTTCAAGAAGAAGACAGCCGGGGAAGTGAGTTCAGTGTGCTGCTTGATGTTCACATCAAAAATTCCTAAGAGGATATGGCGGTAGTCAATACATGTGCCATTTAATAAGTCGGTGGTGATCTTTGGAAAAAGCTGGTATATAAAGAATTGGATCAATAATACCTTTCGTTTGCAGAGAATTAATGGTCCAAATCTCTCTCGTCTCGATTTGTATTCTTCATCGCTTTTTCATTTATCGCTGTGGCAACTGTGTTTCTCGGTTGATTATAGCTGTTACGGAGTTTATTAAAACGTTGCTCGGATAATCAAAAGCCATATACATTCTGCGATACAATTTGGTTCGGTCAATATAAAGATTTCTATCACTTCAAATAATGGAATACGTGTACATCATTGGTCAGCTCGAATGGCTAGGTAATAATATGTCTTTTTATGAAGGGAAGAAAATACTACGTGTGTGTGTGTGTACTACTTCTTGTCGACAAAGATACCTCATTTTATATCTTTTAATTTCTAGATGCAAGGGAACCCATTGTTGGTATCCTGTTAACTCATGGCTGCTTATGTTTATGTAATCTATGCTGGTAAAGTTTTCTTGTGTGGAGTTATCCCGGACTGCAACTATGTTAAGAAGAACTACCACCTGAAAAAGACCTTTGGCAAACAAAATTATTTTCCCATCTTGCTGCTTTATATTATATGCTTCTTTTGTCGCCTCTGTAACACAGAAAGCCAATTGCTTGGTGTTGACTGATATCGATGAAGTCAATATAATAAATATGCAAAGTAACAACTTCCATTGTTCACCCAAAAAATGGAAAGTTGCTGATTTTTTCCAAATAATTTGTACCAGACAGAAATAGTTTGTCCCAATAAAAATACTGCGTTACCGATTTTGATTTAGTAATTTTGTGTAATATGTTTGAAATGTTCGCATTGCAGTTACGCATATAAAAAAACTACTGATTGCGTTACATATTCCCAACAAAAGAAGTACTTTAAGGATCTATTCTCAGTCCCCGTCTTTACGTATCCAATATTTAACATCACTCTTTCTTGTTGTACTGTATTGATCTAAAATATACAAGCTTAACCACCAACCATTATATATCCGTACGACACCACCAGCTGGTAAAACAGAAGCTTCACTACAAAATCAATAGTATACATCGGAAAAATGGTCACCCTAATAAACAACGTCCCGACACTTCTAAAACTATCATCTTGATATTGCTGTATGCAGATAATATACGTAGCTATAATTGGTTTACCTAAAGATATGTAACATCCGCGCAAACTTAGTTATACAGAATTTTGCGTTCATTTCCGGACACAACACTCAACTTTTTCGCTTATGAGGGTAATTTTGTTCGCTTGTGATAAGCAGCTTTTTTCGCTTGTGATGAGTAATTTTGTTCGCTTATGATGGTAATTTTGTTCGCTTATGAGTGCTAAGAAAATTCGCTTGTGAAAATTAGAGATTTACGCAAATGATAGGGAGAGTTTTTCGCGAATGAAGTCAAAAATTATCTGTTATAAGCGAAAAAAGCTACCCATCACAAGCGAACAAAATGGTCTTACAAGCTTATGAGTAGAAAAAATACTAACAGTGATTATATGAGTTCTGGAAGCTGTGGTCTTTAATAATAACAATGTTGTGTTTTGACAAAGAGCCACTAATTTTGTTGCTTTGTTATAAACTTGGCCAGATTCTTTTAAGTGAGTACGTAAGTAGGTATATCGGCCGAGAACTGAGGAACAGCAACGCTCCACCAAACAATCCAGTCCATCAAGCCATCACTGAAAAACGAAATGAGAATACACCTCAAGAAGAAGATATAAATTCAAATCAATCAGCTATATGCGCATCAACCGAATCATCGATCCTATACTATATCAACCAGCATTCTCACGAGACCGCCACAGGCTCATCAAATGGCGTATGCACTGGCTTCCATTATACCCACTTAAAAATTGCCGATGTGGACATAAAGAAGCAAGAAGAGAACATTTCGCCACCTGTCCCCTTCTTCAGCCTCTTCTTACGGATTTGATAAATAAATTCGACACCGTACCAGAACTCCCACCTAATATGGACCAACTCGACCACATTATTAACCTTTTACCAAAATCTGAAGCTGGTCTGATTTTGGGTAAATAGAAAACTGTTTGGCCAGCATTGATTCGGGTGCTAAGAGAAGTTGATTTTCTTAGTCATCCAGATGATATATTTGACGAAGACGAGCCAGCACCAGAGGATGAAGCTATGGAATTTTCAATACCACCACCATCAACATCACCCGACTAACACTTCGTTTTAGTACCCTCTCTCTCTCTCTCTCTCTCCCGCCACAATTATCTTCTTTTAATCTTTTTCTGTTATTCTTTTCTTTCTTCGCCTCTCCCACACTCTCTTTCTTATGCTAGCTCTAGCTTTTCCCCATACTGGGGTTTTTCAGTTATTGCCACAACCCTAATATCACTTTGTAAATATTATTATTCTTTTCATTCTGTACCGCAAGGAAGCGACCATATACCCATTGGTGCAGATCAATCTAGTCTTCCATAATAAATATAAATTTTAAACTATATCGGCTGAGGTTAAGATTTATTGTGTGTGAGGTGGTGTTGACAAAAGTTCGGATTATCATTATTGCGTATCCTTAATAGATCCACAATTTTTGGGAATTGCTACTGACACCCCACTTTTTCCTTATGGACACTCCACTCTATTTTTAATTTGAATTTGTTACACTGTACGACAAATAAAAATATAATTATAGAAGTTAAGTGGTAATAGATAAACAGTAAAATTGAGAGAAATAAAAGATTTATCTTTTAAGTGGTTTATCCAGATAAAATGTTTAGTAATAACTATAAGATAAGACAGCCTGTGGATGTGGGTTAATTGAAATTTCTACAAAAGAAATGATGTGCTGTACTTAGATAAGTTTGAAAAAAAATTTGAAAAGAGTTATTATATAGAAAAGAGCCATAGTAGAAAAAGAGTGCGTAAGTGAAATAAGAAAATGAAAAATAAAGAAACAAGAATAAAAATAAAATCAAATATAATATAATATAATATAATATAATATAATATATATGTATATAATATATATATATATATATATATATATTGAAGCGTTCAATGTGTGATTGAAGTACTTCGTGTAAAGATATAAAATAAAGAAGAAATAATACACTATGTTGTTGTATTTGAGTAATAAATTATATAATAAAGAATAGAAATATGGGTTGTGGGAGTTCTTATATTCAGGAATATTACGTCTGAATCCACAAAAGAGAAATCTTATAATGAGTTTAAGAGACTTTATGCTCAAAAGAAACTATTGTTAGGTCAATTTAATTGTTAAAAGACTAAAAGATTTAAAGGTAAAGATAGAACTGAAGAAAAGATTTATTTAAATTATTTTGAGGCTATTTATACTATTTGCAATGACGGAAAAGTGTCATTGCTTTGTCGTAAAAACGTCGAAGCTTCGTCACAAAAGTGCCGTAGCTTCGACAGAAAAGCGTCGCAGCTTTGACATAAAAGTGTCATTGCTTCGACACAAATGTGTCGGAGCGCGAACCAATGATATCACGTAATTTGGCTGTTTGTGATATCTGTGACAATAATAATAATAATAATAATAATAATAGTAATAATCATGATAATGATAATAATAGTAATAATAATAATGACGGCAAAAATGTTAATATAAGGATGTCTTCAATTTTTTTATTCGTTACAATATATCCATAATGAGAGTCTTGGTGATTTAATCAAAAACTACTGGGTCGTCATTGTGTGCAGTCTTTTCATCGTCTCTCTTTTTTATAGATAGATATCGCCATGATATTGATTTGCGTAGGTTTGTTGTATGATCCATAGATGTATATGCTTTTATGCAATACCCATCAATTATTGGCCAATCTATTCGAATAATACGTCCTTTAGACTTGATAGTAGCCCAATGATTTTTGTTCAAAGACTGCATAATAATTGGTATAGGCTCTCTATCATTTAGCAATGGTCCTTGGAAAGGAACATACATGAGCGGTTCGTAAGTCAATTCATCTGAGTCGGACTTCTTGGTAATATCATCTGTATAAACAGCAATAGGACGTCTTTATGTATCTGCTGCTATTTGAGCAAAATATGGCGTGGTAAACCAATATTGATAAGGACAAGAGGTAGGAGGAATACTTCTTTCTAATCTATATATTAATGCTTCTTCGATATTAGATAACTTGAATTGCATATATCGGTAATGTTCCTCGTATATAGACTTGTTTACTCGAAAATAGTTGAGCATTTTCTTTTTAACTTCCATATAAGCATCTTGAGAACCTTCAGTGTAGTATGCAATCGTTCGATAACCACAAAATTCATCACTTTTGATATTGACACATTCTTTAGTGTTTTCACGTGGTATATTTGAATGAACAAAAAATTCAAGTGGTCGCTCTTCCTGGTTCTTAGCTCTATAATGTAGTAAAATGGCATGATAATGAAATTTTTTTCATGTACGTAGGAAGTATATAAATAAACTATTATAATAATTCATACTTCTTTTTGTTGTTTAAACTTTCAAGAAATTCCATTTCACCATCTTTTCTTTTGCCATTTTGAGGAAATATAAATATTTCACCATTGTCGTCTGAACTACTTTGTCGATCTGATTCACATATGGGCTTCTTGGTTTTAACTTTTTAATGATTTTTGATTCTTCAATTTCAAATTTTGATGGTATGCGTCCATATTTTGTATTCTTAGGGCGACCCTTGGTTACCACATCACTAGGCAGTTCGATGTCACTAGTATTCGTAAGGTCTAGAAGGGTCTCATCGATCAGATCACTGATACGTAATAATAGATTATATTTATGCTGGTCAAATTCCATTCCGAAAATAACATTATACAGTTTTTATAGAGCAATGCTTTTTTGCTCCATAAGAATAGATTTGGAACTATATGTTTTCTTGAATGTATCTATGTATTTGAGTGTTAATATAGGTATATGATTTATTTTTATAATTATTATGACGCTCAGCAATATTGTGATTCAAGCGAATTTAAAAGTACAAACTAATATAAAAACAAAACGATATTATAATCTAAATGCCAACGAGAGGGTACATCTGAAAGTTTTACAGTAAAACTGATTTTCGCAAGATAGTGTTGGCACAGAAGTCCATAATTTCTTGCAGTACTACACCAACAATTATCTGAATTATTATCATATTTATTACAGTTATCCCATGCCTGGTTTAGTTTCTGTAGAATTCGATTTAATGCAAAGAAAGAAACACAACCTAGTATATCTTGCTTTGCAACCATTTCTTCTTCCTCATATAAAGACATGTTGTGCTTTTCTTCAAGAAATTGAATTTCATCATCGGCGATCTGTTACAATAATTCCTATTAAAAAATAGGAAGTATTATGGGATGTTGATTTATTTGCTACTTGTAAATCAAACTATGGAAAATCGAACATATAAAACATATTACCGTTTTTTGTATTAGAGTATTAATTGTCTTGACTGTCTTGAGTAGGCTTCTAGTACTGTCTATTTCCATAGTTTTGCTGGTGGTATTGGCTGTAGTAGCTAAGGTTGTATTATTGGTATTACTGATTGTAGTAGTAGTAGTAGTACTAATAGTAGTAGTGACAGTAGACATAGAAGAAGAAATTGTAGTTACTGCTCTATTATTTGTAATGACTGTTGCTATGTTACTATTGTCAGCTGTTGTAGCTACAGTAGTGGTTCGGATTGCTTGTAGTTGTGCTCTATCTGATCCTTTTGTAATATACTTGCATAGATACTTAACAGCTCTTGCTGAAGTACATATTTCCACATTGATATGAGCATTATAATGGTGACTCAGATGTGGTTTATAAGGAACAACATGGCGATTATCAGCTACAAATTCAAAATAGTGAAATATATGTGTATGATTATTATGGCGTCGTCTATAGAGAGGATAGCCATCATTATTCATTCTTGTTTTTTCATTAAATTGTTTTGGATATCTTTGCTTGCATTGGCCATCTTGCATACTTACAGCATTAGGCTTTTGATGCCCACATGGACCTCGAGACTTTTTTGTTCTTTTACTTTTTCAAAACTCTTTACTCCAAGCTCAAGGTTTTTTTTTCTATTACTTTTTCAAAACCTTTTGTCCTAACCTTGAGGCTTTTTATTTCTTTTTCTTTTTCAAAACACTTTATTCCGAGCCCGAGGCTTTCTTTTTTATCCTTTTTTTTACGTAATACATACTTATATGTATTAACATGTCATGTACTATTGATTATTTTTACCAAAAATCCCCTAAAGAATAGAACGTCATTGAAGCTTTTTTTCATTATAATAAAGTTAAAGAATTTGAATCTTTTGCAGATTTAGTGGATAGAATTCACCAAGATCTACTTATTATAGAAAAAAAACAACCATTATTCCATAGATACATACTGTAGCTACCACTTTAGGTTTAATTAAGGTAAATAACTTATTTTATTATAGTATATGGATATCATTGGTTTTTCTTTTTTAATCTTATCCTTTAATTGCCTTTACTTTTTTTTAGAATGTCAAGAATATGAAATGTATACGATCACCATGACAACAACCATAGCAGCAAATACCTAAAACATCAACATCAGGAGATACAGAAACAGAACGGGAACAACCACAGAAAATTAAAGATAAAGAAAATGAACTGCAACACACAACACTTAATTTTGATAATTTTACTAATAATAGTAATTTTAATGTAATCAAGAACAATACTCAGCAAAAACGAATATCTCTCTTAGACAGTTCGCATACCACAAGCTCCAGTTCCACAGTTTCCCCACCAGTATGTTTGTTATTTGCTAATTCACAATGCTTGTCCGTTAGTACACTCTTATTGATTACTTTTTTTTCAATTTTAGCCATCATTAGTATTGACCAAAGGTTCAATTAATTATAAATTTGATCCACCTTGCAGTCCTGTTGATCAACCCCATAGACCAAAACTTCGCAAAATACAAATCGGCGAGCTGGAACAGCTTTTCCACTTTGGAACTGAATACTGTCATATGGATGATGTGTGCAAGGAAGATTATAGAGTCTACCAACAAGAACAAAGTCAAAATTCATCATTATGCCACCTTGATTTGTTGAATAAGCTGACTCATTTGCTTGAAAAAGTTCACTATGACGCGTTCTTGGATGAAATATGGAGTATGAAACCAAATGAAAACATGAGTGATCAAGGCAAAGTATGTTTGGCTATTTCGAAGCATGTTCTGTCCTCATTCCATCTAGCTCACCATTCTACCCCCATGTTTATGCTGGATTGTGAACACATATCGTTTTGTGAAAATATTGTTCCCAGTTTATTAGCTCTATTGAAAATGACTGGGTTTTTGGAATTTAGATGGTGAGTAGAAAAAAATCATTTTTGATAAATATTTGATTAACTTTATAGTTATTGTTAGGTGTGAAGCCCCATTTAATGCAACAAAAAGCAATTATTTGAAAGAGGGTAATTATGACGGTCGATCAATTCAAGCTGCCAAAAATATTGATGCTTTAGGATTATTGAAAACTCAAAGCAATATGGAATTAGTTATTGTTGAAGCTTCCAGGTAATGAATTAAAATGATAATTGATGAATAAAAAATGGCAGTTAAATTATAGTTTCCCAGACAGGTTTTAAACTCAGATAATATGTTACTTTTGATACCAAAATTGAATTTTAATATAAATTTAAACCAAATTATTTTCAAGTAAAAGTTTATATAAAAAGAAAATATTATAATATATTACTAACACATTTTGAAAATTTATATCAATACTTTGTTGATGAAAATAAAGCAATAGATTATTTATTTGATATTAATATATTACACAAAATAAAGAAATGCGAACATTGTAATAATAAGATGACATATTATCATAAAAAGTTAAAATATTATAAACGTTTTAATTATCAATGTAGATGATCAGTTTCAATATTAAAAAATACTATATTTTATAAATCAAATTTACCAACTCATAAAATTCTACATATTCTATATGAACTTCTAAAAAAATCACCTCGAAATAGTATTACTATTTCATTAAAGGTAATAGCTGTTACTACTAGTTATTATTATAACATGTTTAGAAAGTTGATAGTAAATGATACATTAAGAAATATAAAGAATGATATACTTCTAGGAGAAGATAAAGAAGTTGAAATTGATCAATCTTTATTTAATAAAAGAAAATATAACAAAGGAAAATATAACAGAGGAAAATATAAAGCTAATGGGGCATGGGTATTATGTAGGTGGGGTAGAAACAAATACAAAAAAAGTATTCACAATACCAGTAGAAAAACGTGATGGAGAAACACTATTAAAAAATATCAAAAAGTATGTTAGGCCTAATATCAAAATAATAACTGATTGTTGGAAAGGATATATTAAGCTTAAAGAAAATAGTTATCAACATGAAACTGTAAATCATAAGAATTATTTTTAAAGATCCTACTTCAAAAGCATGTACAAATACAATTAAAGGTACTTGGAATGGCTATAAACTCAGTATTAAGCCACAATATAGAGCAAGAAAGTTTTTATATAATCATTTACTAGAATGTCAATGGAGAAAAAAGTATTATAATTATGACATTTGGAATAAACTATTAGAAGTAATTAAGATAGAAAATAATTAGATGTCCAAAAAATATAGGGTAATAAAATAAGGATGCTTTATTTAATAAATTAGATTTTACTTCAACAATTAATATAAAAATTACTTAAATATTGTCTAGTACTACATATAAGTTATAAAAAAATTAAATATAATATCTAATGATAGGAATAATATATTATATATAATAATAATGGAAGAAAATCCATTTTTGAATCAAAGTTTTTTAAAAGATATCAAAAGAAGTTTTGTCCCAAGGTCCCAACTAAGCTACTTAATCAAAATAAGTACAACTTTAATATTGTAAATGTTAATTTTAAAGTAAAAAAAGATAATATTACATATATAATAATAAAGTTAGTTTCTGGTAAAAAATATGAGCATGTATATATATTATGTAAGAAATAATAAAGATTATTGATGAAGATATTGAAATGAAATATGAATCTTAAAAATTATGTATACTAAAATTTAAAAATAAATAGCTGTAATATTTTTTAATATTTAATTTTAAAATGACTAATTTATTTTATATAATTATATGTAGAATTTAAAATTTAAAAGTAAAAAAATATAAATATTATATAATTTTTATGATATGTATGCTAAAGTATAATGTAACCATGATGCCATTATATATTAACTACTTTGCTTTATATCAGAATCCAGTGGCATACTAAAGGAACATACAACGCATACTATTGAAGATTCTTTGAAGATTTTGGAGTGCTCTGTTGCGTCTTTGAGAAGGGAGGCAGCAAATTATAAGTTTTCTTCACTTGAAACATTTAAAAAGCTCAATACTTATAGTATCCAAATTATAAAATCCAAGATTACCTTGTCCAAAACAAGTCTATACAATAAAAATACATAGAAACATGTTGTGATGCAAATGGTAGAAGTTCTAACTACATGGCACAATTGTATTATCCTTCTTGAATATCTAGATTCTGGAATTATTAGCAACATTCTTTGTGTGTATCTAAGTATTAGGTTAAAGCTGTTAATAATACTTATTCTGTCTGATCATTAACTTATTATCATATCTGTTTATATTTTGATTACTCAAGTAACCCAAGATCAACTTTTGAAAGAATGTGTCAATGTAGTTAAACGCCAAGGAGACTTAGTTGATTTAATTATAACATGAACATAAATTTCTTTCTTCATCAGAACTTTTTTCCATGTTATTACTTACTACTATTATAACTGATGCCCCTCATATGAGGACTAATCGGACTAGTCCTATATGAGATAAATACGAGTAGTAAAAAATAGAAAGATGGGACTAAAGTAAAATATAGTTGAGAATCTGTTTATTCCTAAAATAAAATAACTACTCTTTTATATCTTTTCTAAATTATGTAACTATCTTATTTTATCCGATCATGGCTAAACTATGTTTTATACGAATGGATGAGAGGACCTATTATATTTGTTCTATTATAAATATTAATTCTAGATCATTCTCTGAAACCGTTTGTGACAGTTGTTACTAATCTCATTCTTTCTTTGATGTTCCTTTTTTATCCGGATTAATAATAAGAACGAATCAAAGTAAATAATAGTGTATAATTGGTTATATCTTTTATCCTTGACGGAATGATGTTTGACCGATTATTCATGAATGGATGGAATATTTGTATTATTATGGTGGTTCACCACATCACCCCCTGCCAGGTAGAACATAATTCTGTGAAAGAATGTTATCTCTGTTGTTATGACAAGTATGATGGTAATTACTTTGTGTAAAGTGTGCGTTGTCTTTGCTGAGCAGAAAAGTGTGCGCGTTCTCTGAGAAGAGTTCATGAGTACTTTGAAGGAAAAGTTTACGTTACTTTGCATGAAAGTTTTACGTGTTCTCTTAGGAGAGTGCATTGATACTTTGACTGAAAAGTGTACGTTATTCTGTGGGAGAATTTTACGTGTTCTCTTAGAAGAGTGCGTTTTTACTTTGAAAGAAGTGTACGTTATTCTGAAGGAGAATTTTACGTGTTCTCTGAGAAGAGTGCATTTTATTTACTGCAGTGTTCTTAAGCGTTTGCTACGTCTTAAGGATGATGAAGGTATTGTTACCCTACGTCTTTTGTTATTATTTCTACTGTTGCTAATGTTTTTATAACTATTATTTTTGGTACCATGGTTTTTGTTATAATTACGGCGTTGTGCCTTATTAGCTGTTTGAGTAGGAATAATTTTTGAACTTGAAGAAGTTGTATTATTATTGGTGTGTGTGCTACCAATTCTTTCCCAATATTTCATAATTGGTTGTGGGCTATTAAATGATTCGGCTGGCTCCCAAGTGTCATCATTGATGGTATAGCCTTTCCATCTTACTCGGTATTCATATTTACCAGGTGATAATTGTTTATGATCTACAATTGATTGAACCGTGTAAAACGTGTCATTTTTCTTAAATGTTTCAGTTGTGTCAACTAATTCATCATGTGATAAAAGTTTTAACTGGTTTGGAGCGTAGTTTCGATCTGTTAATAGACCTTGCTCATCTCTTAATACATATGATCCACCTTGTGTCTTTCTTACAATGGTGTATGGACCTTCATAATATGGTTGCATTTTATTTGTGCGAGACACATCTTTAACCATGACTTGACTACCAGTAGGATAATCAATGAGTCTGAATTTGTTATTAAATTGTCCTTGTTTTAATTCTATTAAAGCTTTTGCTCTTTCAGACAGTGCTGGAAATACTGTGTCAGTCATAACTTTAATTCTTTCCTGTAATTCTTTTTCTGTTAAAGAGCGAGGAAGTTTTTCTTTGCTATAGTCTCTAAAACCGTTCATTGTTCGGTTGTACATTATTGCAAAAGGTGTAGTACCTAGTCTTTTGGCATATTTATTATTTATTGCGAGCTGTGCTGGTTTTACAAATAAATCCCAGTCTTTTGTAGCTCCTTGAATATATTTCCGAATAACGTTTATTGTAGTTTGTACATACCTTTCACAAACAGAATTACCTTGGGGGTGCCAGGGTGTACTTCTAAGGTGTTGACAAAATGCTGATTCATTGAGTTTTTTCATGAGATCATTAACGAACTCAGCACCGTTATCAGAATTTAGATACCTTGGAAAGCCATAATCGCAGAAGGTGTTTAATACAGCTTGTACAACTGTGTCGGATTTCTTATCCGGTAATGCATGAAGTACACAAAATCTACTCGTTAGGTCAACCATTACAAGTAAATAATTGTTACCTCTATGACTTGTGCCAAAGCCACTAGCTAAATCAATGCTCCATTGATCGCCTGGGTAATAAGCATAAAAGGAACGTAAAGGATGATATCCTGTTTTTGTTAAATTCCATTGAGCGCATGTCTTACAACTTTTAACAAAGTGTGCTGCTTGCTTATGCATATTTGGCCATTTTAGATTGTCACGTTGTAATGACATTACCATTGCTTCAGCACCGAAATGTCCAAAAGCATGAACTTGTGCTAATAATTGGTGTCTGTCTTTTTCTGGTGGTACAAAGAATGTGTCACCAATATCAAACGCTTCATCTGTTATTGTTTCTTCGGTGTTAACCGTGATGGCATTATGTTTTATAATGTTATTGTTGTTATTGTATAATTACGTTTATTACTTTTCTTGCTATTATTTTTATTTTTATTATTTTTATGATGTTTATATGTGATCATGTTCTGTTTATTTATTGTTTGCAAAGCATTACCCCCTGCCAGCTCTTTTTCCGTGGGAAAAAGGCGAGAAAGTCTATCTGGTAAGATATTGTCCATGCCAGGTAAGTGGATAATATTAAAGTCATAATTTAAAATAGTGTCTAACCAATTGATCATCATGGCATTTGCAACTTTTTGTGTATGTAAATACACGAGAGAGCGGTGATCGCAGAAAAGTGTGAATTTTCTTCCCCATAAAAACTTATGGAACTTTGTGAGTGCGTATACAATAGCAAGTAATTCTCTTTTTGTGGTAGAATAATTTCTTTCCGATTTAGAGAGGGCTCTAGCCATAAAAGCGATATGCCTTGTTTCTTTATTAATTACCTGATATAAGGTACATCCAATACCAACTTGACTAGCGTCTGTGGCAACAAAAAATGGATGTGTCAAATCTGGGTAACATAAAATCGGTGCTTCAGTGAGTAACTTTTTTAATGTGTCAAAACATTTTTGTTCTACTGAACCCCATAATCCTTCAAGGGAACCTGTGTTACGAAGCCTATCCAAAGGAGCAAGTAACTTAACTACATTAGGTAATGCATCCCTAAAATAATTAATAGTACCAGCAAATCTTTGAATACAATGACCTGTAGTTGGTGTTGGGAACGATTGTATATTGCTAACCTTTCTTTTGTCCAGTGTTATGCCTTTTGCGGAAACGCAAAATCCTAAAAGATATACACAGTGTTGTGCAAAGCATGATTTATCTGGGTTTAATATTAATTGTACCTCTGTTAACTTATCAATAGCAGCTTTTACATGGGTAGCATGTGTTTCTAAGTCTGGGCTAAAGATAATAATGTCATCAATAAAATTTGTGACGAAAGGCATATTTTTGAAAATGATTGTCATTGTTCGTTGATAAACGGAACTAATTGGACGCAAACCGAATGGAGCACCTCTAAATTGATATTGAGTGTGATGACCATCTGGTTGAAAAGCGGTCCGATTTCTATGTGGTTTATATATTTCAAAGCGGTGAAACGCTTGTTTTAAATCAAGAGTTGTGAAGACTACAGATCCTTGTAACAAATGAAAAATATCTTTTATAAGTGGGAGAGTAAATCTGTCGGTTTCTGTTTGTATAAGTAACCGGTTTATATGACGTGGGTCAATGCAGATTCTTTTTTTGGTGTAGCTTCCATCTACCGAATTTTTCTTCCCTGTAACTGTTAAGGGTGAATTAAATGCAGTGTTAGGTGGAGCTGGTTCTATGACACCATCATCAAGCCACTCTTTAATTTGTTTATCAATTAACTCTTTATATGCTATTGGCAATGGATATTGTCGTCTATGTGCAACTGCGCCTTCTGGCATGTTAAGATGAATGACCGATTCGGGAACAGTGCAGAAAGAGTTTTTAGGGATTGTTTTATTTGCTTCAATAGATGGTTGAACAACTGCGAAGAAGTTCTCACGCTCTGTGTTTGAACCAAAGGAGAATTATTTGGTTCGACTGAGTCGTCAACTTTTTCTTCTTTATTTTGCGGTTGTTCTTCCCAAGAAGCTGTTAACCCATTTATTGAAATTCCAAGTTTTGTCATTAAGTCAAGTCCAACTGTAACCGGTGTATTACCTGCTAGTTCCATGACGAGAAAACTGTGCACAACATGTTTACCATTATAAAATATTTTTACGTTTTCAACTAAACCAAGTATATTGGCTGTACTGTTTTTTTCAGCAAGAGAAACAATTATATTTTTAACTTCTTTTTTATTTATTACAAAATTACTATCTAATTCTTCTAATTCTTTTAATAATGTAGGTGTGATGAACGATTTGTTTGCACCTGTATCAAGAATACCCAAGACTTGTTTATTCGTCTGTAGAGTTAAAGGTAGAAGAAGAGATTCAGCACTTTGTTTTTGAAGTGTATTTATGGTGTTTATGGTGTAAAAATTATTATTTTTGTATTTACCTGTTATATCCATTTCATCCATTTGTGATGGAAGTAGGATTTCATTTAGGATGTCGTTATCCCGTTTTGAGGTAACTCTTGTATGACTTTCTTGTGAAGAAGAGGAAGAGGTTGAAGATGACGATGGTGTTGAACCATTTATAACGCGCAGTGAGCGGTTATGGTAAGTACGTTGATTATTATTATTATTATTATTTTTACTGTCAAAGTATTCTTGACATCTATGACCTGGTTGATATGGAACTTTGTTACAGTATCGGCATAACTTTACAGGTGTGCTATTATTATTATTGCTATTTTCTTTAACGTGTATACGTTGTTTTTTTAGAACCTCACATTCAGAAGCAGAATGACTACCCTTTGGGTGTACTGGACAGTTGCCATATTTGCGTTTTGTTTTTGAGGATGGAGTGGGTTCATTTACTGGTAAGTGTCTTTTATTATTACCTCCAGTGTGGTTTGTATCTATGTTTTCACCCAAAGTGGAAATGACGAGTTGGGATACTTCCATGATATCTGTAGGCCAATTGGTACCATAATTGCGGGCAAGTACGGGATAAATCTTCTCACGAACATTGGATGAAAGAGACGAAACAAAATCGAAAGTTAAATCAATTCCATTTGTTCTACCAGCTTCTTGTGCAAGAAGTAAATATCGTTCAGTGTACAAGCGTATAGACTCGTGTGACTTGGGGCGAGCAGCAAACAATTCGTGTCTTTTTAAGAAGACGTGGAATGGATTACCATATTCTTTTCGAACTTCTATACAGGCGTCAGCCCATGTGCGGTTCTTATCTACTAATTCTCTACGGAACCAAGGAATTTGGTTGTCATTAAGACAGAGCCAGAAGAGTCTTTCCCAATGGTTGTCTAATGGTAGGTTATGACTTTTTAATTGTCTTTCAAATGCGGAAATGAATGATTCGAGAGAATCGTGAATCGGTTTGGCATTATCACGAATGGGGCCACCTTTGATTTGCAAAATTGGCATATTCTTGGGTACTAGGTTGTCTAACCTGTGATTGTTTTCTTTAGCTGCACTTTTTTCTAAAATCTTTTGTGTTTCTACAAAAAGAGTATATTCGGCTAGTGCGTCTTGTTGCTTCTTTATTAACCTGGCTTTTTCTTCAGGTGTTGTATTAACAGCTTTAACAAATTCAAGAGCTGCTGCTTCAAGACGGGCACGAAGCAAGCTACCAGTGTTCTCAGGTGTTAAAACTCTATCAGCTACATAAGTGGAAGGTGTTAAGACCTTTTTGGTTTCACTACTAGGTGTTGAACCTGGTGAGTTAGAAATGGATTTTGGTTTATCCGGTTTCACGGATGTTTCACCTAATTTATCCTTTTCTATTTTGGTTTTTGGAAGGGTTTGCTCCCTTTCATTCATGACTATATCTTCATTAGTGTCAGG
Organism: Circinella umbellata; assembly: GCA_025093555.1. NCBI lineage: Eukaryota > Fungi > Mucoromycota > Mucoromycetes > Mucorales > Lichtheimiaceae > Circinella > Circinella umbellata. The sequence continues at coordinate 184,650 of JAIWNF010000045.1, read as the reverse complement.
AACCGAAGAGATAATACCGACAGGGACAGGAACAGATGAACCGGATTGGTTATCCGAAGATGTTGGTTGGTTATGTTGAGCATTTGATGCATCAACGGGTACAGGTACAGGTAAGTTATTTGAACCGTTGGATTCAGAAGAGTTGGATTGGGTTTTCTTTTGAGGAGACATGTTGGTAGGAAATAATCGAATAATTCAACTATAAAAATGAGATAAATACGAGTAGTAAAAAATAGAAAGATGGGACTAAAGTAAAATATAGTTGAGAATCTGTTTATTCCTAAATAAAATAACTACTCTTTTATATCTTTTCTAAATTATGTAACTATCTTATTTTATCCGATCATGGCTAAACTATGTTTTATACGAATGGATGAGAGGACCTATTATATTTGTTCTATTATAAATATTAATTCTAGATCATTCTCTGAAACCGTTTGTGACAGTTGTTACTAATCTCATTCTTTCTTTGATGTTCCTTTTTTATCCGGATTAATAATAAGAACGAATCAAAGTAAATAATAGTGTATAATTGGTTATATCTTTTATCCTTGACGGAATGATGTTTGACCGATTATTCATGAATGGATGGAATATTTGTATTATTATGGTGGTTCACCACACTATATAGGTCGAAATCGTTAGATTCTAGTTATTGGCTGTTTGTTAAAAGTCAAAAAAATAAAATTGAATTTTATTTTATAGAAGTATAATATCAATAATACAATATTAAAGAAAATATAGCTATTCTCAATAAAGATATTCTTATATTCAAAGCTTCTATGATCAGCTCAATCAAAAATGTTATAAATCAAGTTATGGAGAAATATTCTGATGATGAAATTTTATGTAAAACAAATGAAAAAAAAAGAATATATAATTAAAGAACAGATAAAGGAAACAAAAACAAGAACATTTTGAGATCTGAATACTAGTAACACTATATGTACCTACACTCGGTCACAAAAGTGTCCCAATAACTATAACTTTAGAACATTTTGCTCTGTTACTCATCAGGATATTGACCAATCAATGTGAAATTTTCAGTGGACACTAGTATATATATTAGTATTACATACTAAGAGTATAATTGTGATTGGATAAGAATTTAAAGCTCCGTCAAGGAATTTGAAAATATAAGCATTGGGACACTTTTTTTGGCCATTTAAAATTTATTCATTTTTATTAAGAAAAATTTATAAAATCAATATCTAGTCCATAACCCTCTTGCGTCAATAACTTGCTTTACACGTCGTGGGATCGATTCAATATACTTTTGACATTCCGTAGCATCAATCTTATACTAGCATTCACCAACTCTTTTAAAGAGTTTATCCTTATTTTTAGCTGGTTGGGAATAGTTCTTTTTCAACATTTTTTTTAACGTGGCCCACATATTTTTAATTGGGTTTAAGTCTGGAGATTGTGGTGGCCAGTCCATTACTTCAAATTGTTGCTGATTTAACCAATCCATTACTAGTTTTGCCTTATGTTTAGGATCATTATCTTGCATAAAAATAGTTCTGTTATTATTTAAATTATAATAATTCAAAGAATTCAAAAGATCAGACTTTAGGATATCCAGATAATCTTCTTTTACCATATTATGGTCACCAATATCACAGATATAGCCAACTCCATCCCATGTAATACAGCTCCAAACCATTAAACGACCACCATCTGCTTTACTAGTTTCATGGACATCTTGTTTAGTAAGCTTATTTTGAGGATTACGCCATCCATAAAGATCACTATCAGACCCAAAACGATTTATTCTTGTTTCATCTGACCATACAACATGCTTCCAATCCTCAGATGTCCAGTTTTTGTGCTCTTGTGCCCATTTTAAACGTTTCTTACGATTCTTTTCACTTATAATTGGTTTTTTTAGTTTCTTAAATGCCTTGAGTCCACCTTTATACAGCATATTACGAACAGTTTGAGGAACCACATCAATGTTATAATAAGCCTTAAGATATTTAGAGCCTTGTGAAGCATTCCTTAATTCATATTTTTTAAATTGCCTTACTGAAAGCTTACTTGTAGAGGGATTAGCTTTTACTGGTCTTCCATTTTTTGAATTTTTAGGTATATTTGGTGTTTTCTTGTAAATTCTTCCAACTGTACTATGTCCAACAGATGTCTTTTTAGCTGTCTGACGAATTGACATGCCCTTAGAAAGGTAGTGAATAATTTCTTGATGCTTTTCTAAAGATATTTTTTTCATCTAATAGCTTTATGAGATTTTTTTTATCTCTAATAATAAAAATATGTTCATTCTTATTAGTAGTTACTTCAAAAGATGCAGAAAGAGGAAAAGAGGAGAAAATATTAAAAAAGTAATGATACTTGTTATCAAAAAACTTTTTCAGTGGCTTAAATTTCTAACTCCTAAAAGTGCCCCAAAAAAGTGTCCCAATGCTTATATTTTCAAATTACTTGACGGAGCCTTAAATGCCTATCCAATCACAATTATATTTTTTATACGTAATACTAATATCCACACTAGTGTGCACTCAAAATTTCACATTGATTAGTCAATATCCTGGCAAGTAACTGAGCAAAATGTTCTAAAGTTATGATTATTGGGACACTTTTTTGACCGAGTGTATATCCATAAAGGATTGATTATATGTGCCATAAAAGAATAACACAAAATAGAGACAAAGAAAAAAATTTTTGCACTACACATAATGTAAATTATGTTCCTAATAAAAAAAATAAAAGTAAAGAAAAAATTAGAATAAAAAAAAAACAAAAAAGATTCTTTAAATAATATAGAATATAATAAGTAAGATAAATAAAAAATATAAGAGAAAAATAAAAAGAATTTATATTGGTAATAGAGGTAAGATAGATTTATGTATATTTATTTTATTGAGAATTGATTATATTTTTAATAAAATATTAATATAAATATATTCTGAAAATGTTTAAAATTAAATGTTTAAAAAAATGTTTAACCAAACCTTTTTTAGAATATCATAAAATTAAATATATAATTTCAAAGATATTCAGCAACATTAAACAAAATAATTTTTTTTAAATATATAAATTAATTTATATCTTGTTTTCTTTCTTAAAAATAAAAAACATTTTTATTTTTATTTATATAAAAAATATCTGAAATATTATAAATAACATTTATTTTTTAATGTTTCTAAATATCAATAATTTAATATTGACATAAATTAAAGAATGTCTTATATTGCCTAAATGACAGATAAATAAAAATAGCATTATGTACATAATAGCCCTCTAATAAATAATTACTTAATTAATTATTAAGTAATTTATTTATTATTTTTCCTAAATCTATCTTACCTCTATTACCAATATAAATTCTTTTTATTTTTCTCTTATATTTTTTATTTATCTTACTTATTATATTCTATATTATTTAAAGAATCTTTTTTGTTTTTTTTTTATTCTAATTTTTTCTTTACTTTTATTTTTTTTATTAGGAACATAATTTACATTATGTGTAGTGCAAAAAAATTTTTCTTTGTCTCTATTTTGTGTTATTCTTTTATGGCACATATAATCAATCCTTTATGGATATAGGTACATATAGTGTTACTAGTATTCAGATCTCAAAATGTTCTTGTTTTTGTTTCCTTTATCTGTTCTTTAATTATATATTTCTTTTTTTTCATTTGTTTTACATAAAATTTCATCATCAGAATATTTCTCCATAACTTGATTTATAACATTTTTGATTGAGCTGATCATAGAAGCTTCGAATATAAGAATATCTTTATTGAGAATAGCTATATTTTCTTTAATATTGTATTATTGATATTATACTTCTATAAAATAAAATTCAATTTTATTTTTTTGACTTTTAACAAACAGCCAATAATTAGAATCTAACGATTTCGACCTATATAGGACTAATCCGATTAGTCCTCATATGAGGGGCATCAGTTATAATAGTAGTAAGTAATAACATGGAAAAAAGTTCTGATGAAGAAAGAAATTTATGTTCATGTTATAATTAAATCAACTAAGTCTCCTTGGCGTTTAACTACATTGACACATTCTTTCAAAAGTTGATCTTGGGTTACTTGAGTAATCAAAATATAAACAGATATGATAATAAGTTAATGATCAGACAGAATAAGTATTATTAACAGCTTTAACCTAATACTTAGATACACACAAAGAATGTTGCTAATAATTCCAGAATCTAGATATTCAAGAAGGATAATACAATTATGCCATGTAGTTAGAACTTCTACCATTTGCATCACAACATGTTTCTATGTATTTTTATTGTATAGACTTGTTTTGGACAAGGTAATCTTGGATTTTATAATTTGGATACTATAAGTATTGAGCTTTTTAAATGTTTCAAGTGAAGAAAACTTATAATTTGCTGCCTCCCTTCTCAAAGACGCAACAGAGCACTCCAAAATCTTCAAAGAATCTTCAATAGTATGCGTTGTATGTTCCTTTAGTATGCCACTGGATTCTGATATAAAGCAAAGTAGTTAATATATAATGGCATCATGGTTACATTATACTTTAACATACATATCATAAAAATTATATAATATTTATATTTTTTTACTTTTAAATTTTAAAAATATTACAGCTATTTATTTTTAAATTTTAGTATACATAATTTTTAAGATTCATATTTCATTTCAATATCTTCATCAATAATCTTATAATTTATATTATAATCTTTATTATTTCTTACATAATATATATACATGCTCATATTTTTTACCAGAAACTAACTTTATTATTATATATGTAATATTATCTTTTTTTACTTTAAAATTAACATTTACAATATTAAAGTTGTACTTATTTTGATTAAGTAGCTTAGTTGGGACCTTGGGACAAAACTTCTTTTGATATCTTTTAAAAAACTTTGATTCAAAAATGGATTTTCTTCCATTATTATTATATATAATATATTATTCCTATCATTAGATATTATATTTAATTTTTTTATAACTTATATGTAGTACTAGACAATATTTAAGTAATTTTTATATTAATTGTTGAAGTAAAATCTAATTTATTAAATAAAGCATTCTTATTTATTACTCTATATTTTTACCTTGATTTGTTGAATGAGCTGACTCACTTGTTTGAAAAAGTCCACTATGGCGCGTTCTTGGATGAAGTGTGGAGTATGAAACCAAATGAAAACATGAGCGATCAAGGCAAAGTGTTTTTGGCTATTTCGAAGCATGTTCTGTCCTCATTCCATCTAGCTCATCGCTCCACCCCCGTGTTTATGCTGAATCACGAACACACGTCGCTTTGTGAAGATATTGTTCCCAGTTTATTACCTCTATCCAAAATGACTGGATTTTTGGAATTTAGATGGTGAGTAGAAAAAAAATCATTTTTGATATGTACTTGATTAACTTCATAATTATTGTTAGGTGTGAAGCCCCATTTAATGCAACAAAAAGCAATTATTTGAAAGAGGGTGATTATGACGGTCGATCAATCTAAGCTGCCAAAAATATTGATGCTTTAGGATTATTGAAAACTCAAAGCAATATGGAATTAGTTATTGTTGAAGCTTCCAGGTAATGAATTAAAATGAAATTGATTTGGTAATTGATGAATAAAAAATGTCATTATATATTAACTACTTTGCTTTATATAAAAATCCAGTGGCATACTAAAGGAACATACGACGCATACTATTGAAGATTCTTTGAAGATTTTGGAGTGCTCTGTTGCATCTTTGAGAAGGGAGGCAGCAAACTATAAATTTTCTTCACTTGAAACATTTAAAAAGCTCAATACTTATGGTATCCAAATTATAAAATCCAAGATTACCTTGTCCAAAACAAGTCTATACAATAAAAATCAGGACCAAGCAACGGTTCTGTTTGCCATACATCACAAAAGCCAAACGAAAACCTTTCATGTGATAGCAATCCAACCAGGGTATCACCAGAGTTATCATGATCCACCCATACATGGTAACCTTCTTCTTGGAACTTGTGAAGCCAATTTTTTACTGAAGTAAAATCATCAGCATCCATCGCACATCTTTCTTGACGATACATGGAAACATGTTGAGATGCGAACGGCAGAAATTCCAACTACGTGGCACAATCGTATTATCCTTCTTAAATATCTGGAATTATTAGCAACATTGTCTGTGTGTGTCCAAGTATTAGGTTAAAGCTTTTAATAATACGTATTCTGTCTGATCATTAACTTTAATCCTATCTGTTTATAGATTGATTTATTACATACTCAAGTAACCCAAGATCAACTTTTGAAAGAACGTGTCAATGTAGTTAAACGCCAAGGAGACTTAGTTGATTCAATTATAACATGAACATAAATTTCTCTCTTCATCGGAACTTTTTTCCATCTTATTACTTACTACTGTTATAACTGATGCCCCTCGTATATATACAATATACAATACCCATCTTATACATGTAAAATAAAGCAAACAGTGTATTAAAGCCAGCTACCAAAACATATTATATTATTTAAAAGCTACTTATTTATCAGTGTCTGAAAGGGGTTTCCTAATGTATGTAATGTACCGTCTTTTTGAAGGACTCTGTGTGATACTTATCGTCCGTCAACGAGATTCTATAGTTGATTATAATCGTTATCTTTTGCTAATGACTCGATCCGTCGATAGCTTTCTGATGTTCTTCTTTGTCTTGTGCTCGAGCAGCTAATGTTCATACGTAGTGTTTCTTTGTTTATAGATTTCTGCTTTACTATTATAGTTCTGCAAGAATAACAGTCATTCTCGATTTTATCCATATGATTTAAAGAAGGCGGACAATATTGCATTTGATGAAAGCATTTATCTTTGGCTAAAAAAATAAAAAAAGGAACAAAATTAATAGTTCCAAAATAATTTTTTAACAGGAAAAAAAAGAGTCTGATAACAAATAAGGTACTACTACTTTTTTTGTTATGGTACGTTACCACTGAAACTGTTGAAACAAGCTTATAGATTTTTACTTATCAAATGTGTACGTAGTCAATACGTAGGTGTCAACTTTGTTTTTTAATTGTAATGTATGCGTAATGTAGAAATACTAAACTTGTTTTTATTTTTTGCATATATTATTGTGTCTCAGATAGAAATCCGTGTGTTTCTATTTGGTGCTTGCTCAAAACGACCGTCTAATCAGTCGTATACTAAAAAGAATTACTACGCATGGGCGCAGCATAAAGGGGTATCTTAGTATCACTATAGTACGCTGAGGTCCTAGTTTGACTTTGGTCATTGACCTTATCATGAGACTAAATGGTAGTCGGCATAAGTAACACGAATTAATATACTATTATGCATTTTAGTTATACAATAACTTTATTCCATCGAATTCCACTAAATTTTAGTTTCAGTATGTTTACACTTAATGACCCATTTTTACTTTTATATTTATTACCTATTTTGTAAGTATTGTTCAGCAATCCAATCGACCTCCAGATTATGTATACAGATATAGTAAAATAGTTTATAAAAGAAAAGAAAAGAAAATAAATAAAGACCTCATCTTTTTTTTGAACTCAAAAACAATCGAAAGGATCATCCCCTAACTTTACGCGTGACAACCTATTAATGAAAAGCATCATGTCTTGAGCAACCACTTTTACCGTTGTTAAATATATAAGTTATGGGAATTTTATTGTACTAGTGTGCTTTAGAGCTTGGCTTAGTTAACAAAAAAGACGAGCTGGTATTACGTGTGAGTCATATTGTATTCTGTAAGATTAAAAATAATGATAAAATAAGAACTTGAAAAAGAGCCTGAACATGTGAATAATATATAGTATACAGGCTAGCATCCTATTTTTCATCTTTTCAAAATGTGTTAAATGGTCTACTACATGCTAATCTATAAAATAAGCTTGTAGTAAAACCAGTATTTACGAATGATAAAAGAAGACTTTTTCTAGACACATCCTTGTTATGATAAGCATTATAATTAAAAATACATACATATCTTCATTTAAAACGATCAAAAAATTAAAATGATTGTTCAAGTTATAATGTCTTTCATTAGATCAAAGGCCAAGCTAGAGGCGCAGTATACTATAGAGACAATACTGCTAGAAATTCTTAAACTTATTGACGTAAAATGACTAACTCGAACTTATTCCCCTAGACAACGGGAAAAAACATGTATTTTTTGATCAGACCATTTCCGAAAGCGGAACTTCCTAATAAAGTTAAACTGGTGTCAAACAACTATAAATTTTGAGACGCAGTGTTTTTTTCTGTTGTTTTTCAAACCTTTTCTCACATACAATGTCCATTACATTGATTGTTGCCTCTAAGGCTTCACCAGCAAGCTACGGTAAAATGAATATAATATTTAGACTTGAAAAAAATTCAATCATTGAACCTTGTCAATTAACTTTATGCATTTTATATAATTAGGCGCGTTGGCCGTTGCTGCTCAGGTCAATATGGCCAAGCCTCAAACTGTTGCTGTCGAGTACCGCGATGCCGCTAACCTTGAAGCTGAAGGTGCCGGTAAAGCTGCTGCTCTGATCAAATATAACGGGTAAACAAATCTTTTGTTTTTCTCAATTTTTTATTCTGAATCAAATACTTCTTATTTTTCATGACAGCTTCTTTTTTACTAAAACAAAACAAAAATTTCATTTTACTATTAGTGAAAACTATGATACTACCAACGCTATTGTTCGTCTTTTGGGTAGACTTGTTCCTGAGTCTGGTTTGTACAATGTGACTGACCCCATTAGCTCTACTTTGGTAAATAGTCAGAATAATAATATATTGGAAAGATAAAAAAAAAGAGCAAGAGTGTGAGAGAGAGGGAGAATTATGGCTAAATAAACTTGTATATTTCCTTTTTGACAGGTTGACCAATGGTTAGATTTTGCCGAAACCAAGTTGGCTACCTCTGACTTTAAGGCTTTGGACGGTTCATTCAAGGAACTTAACAAGTATCTGACTCTTCGTTCTTACTTGGTTGGCTATCAACCTTCCTTGGCCGACTTTGTTGTCTGGGGTTCTTTGAAGGGTAAATATTTAATATATCAATTTGTTTTTATGATTGTCACATTATTTACAAAATTCAATGGTAAAAAATTTTGCTCAATATACCTTTTATATATATATATTTGATAGCTTCTCCCGTTTTCGCTCGTGTTGTTAAGACCAAAAAGGAATCCGCTGGTTTTTACCTTGCTCGTTGGTATGAGTACATTACTTCTTTGGATGCTGCCCAGTTGGCTGTCAAGGACCTTCAAAATATTACTAAGGTAACAAATATAATAAATTATAAACGGCTTGAATAACTAGATAAATCAGCTTTTTTTTACTAACTCAATAATAATTAGCCTGTCAAGGCTGCTAAAGGTTCCAAGGGCTCTACTGATCAAGGCAAGTTCGAAATTGGTCTTACTGAAGCTGAAATGGGTAAGGTTGTTACCCGTTTCCCTCCTGAACCTAGTGGTTATCTTCACATTGGTCACGCCAAGGCTGCTCTTTTGAATCAATACTTTGCTCAAACTTACAAGGGTAAACTTATTATTCGTTTCGATGATACCAATCCTAGCAAGGAAAAGACTGAATACGAAGAATCTATCAAGGAAGATTTGGCTTTGATTGGCGTTGATTCGTCTATTGTTACTCATACTTCTGACTACTTTGATCAAATGTATGATCTCGCTTTGAAGATCATCAAGGAAGGTAATGCTTATGTTGATAACACTGATCAAGCCACTATGCGTGATGAACGTATGAAGGGTATTCCTTCCAAGTCTCGCGATTTATCTGTTGAAGAGAACTTGCGTCGTTTCGAAGAAATGAAGAATGCTACTGAATTTGTAAGTTGACTGGGTTTTTTTTTACATTTGTATTGTAAAACTAAGAGAGAGAGAAAAAGCTAGTGATAAGGACTGTTCTGATGAACGCGAAATATAATGTGTATATAGGGCCAAACATGCTGTCTTCGTGCCAAGATCAGTCCCGATGACCCTAACGGTACCCTCCGTGATCCTGTCATCTATCGTTGTAACTTGACTCCCCATCATTACACTGGTGATAAGTGGAAGATCTACCCTACTTATGATTTTGCCTGCCCTATTGTCGACAGTTTGGAAGGTGTTACTCATGCTTTGAGAACCAACGAATACCGTGATCGTAATCCTCAATATGATTGGATGCTTAAAACTTTAGGCCTTCGTCATGTCACCATTTGGGATTTCAGTCGCATCAACTTTGTCTACACTTTGTTGTCCAAGAGAAAGTTACAATGGTTTGTTGACCAAGGTATTGTTGGTGGTTGGGATGATCCTCGTTTCCCTACTGTCCGCGGTATCCGTCGTCGTGGTATGACTATTGAAGCACTCAAGCAATACATTTTAATGCAAGGTGCTTCCCAAAATACCTTGTTGCTCGAATGGGACAAGTTGTGGGCATTGAATCGTAAGGTTATCGATCCTATTGCTCCTCGTCACACCGCTGTTCTTAGTGACAAGATCGTTCACGTCAACGTACAAGGTGCTCCTGCTACTCCCGAAGTCAAGGAGATTTTGAAGCATAAGAAGAATCCCGATTTGGGTACCAAGAAGACCAGTTACTCTAACAAGATTGTCCTTGACCAAGAAGATGCCAAATCTTTGGAAGTTGGTGAAGAAGTCACTTTGATGGATTGGGGTAACGCTTTTGTTCGCAATGTCGCCAAGAACGAAGCTGGTGAAGTCACTGGTGTCGATCTTGAACTCCATCTTGAAGGTGACTTCAAGAAGACCAAGAAGAAGCTTTCTTGGTTGTCTTATGGTGATGAAGTAGCCCATGTCTTGCTTGTTGACTATGATTTCTTGATTACCAAGAAGAAGGTTGAAGAAGGTGATTCTGTTGACCAATTGGTTACTCCCGTCAGTGAATTCAAGGTCCCTGCTATTGCTGATGCTAATGTCAAGGATTTGAAGAAGGGTGATATCATTCAATTCGAGCGTAAGGGCTTCTATATTTTGGATGAGCCTGCTACTGAATCGGCTCCTGCTCATTTCATCTGTGTTCCTGATGGTAAGGCTGCTTCCATTGGTTCCAAGGCTGATACTTCGGCCAAGAAGAACGAAAAGGGTGGCAAGAAGAAATAAGCTTTTCTTTTTAAAAAAAAATTAACAATAAAAAATTGTTGTCCAATTGTAATAATTTAAAATAAAAACAAACTGTATATTTTTAAAAATATTTGAGGAGATCATCATTGAGGCATTACTATGCTGTATAACAGAAAAAACTATTGTTTAAAGAATTCAAAAACGTTTGTATGTATTATGTAATATTTATTAATTAAGAAAAAATATACTTTTTGTTATTGTTATAGTAATGATAGGATAATAATAGTAGTAATACTAATGGTGTATAATCAAATTAATTTATGAACTGTCCCTTTTCATCCGTGCCCTATTATAACGTTGGTACTAATGCTGCGTCACTAGATGAATTTCTTCTACGCATGAAACCTATCGTAGGGCTATTGGTGATAAAAGTAGGTTCAACATCCAGTGTTGAATTAGTGCTACCATTGTCACTCCATCGGCGTCTTGGACGTGGAATATTTTCACGGAATAAACTATTTGCCCTTGGTCTTATTTCATGTTCCTCCCCTGCTACTTCTTGCTGACATGGTGAACTAGGCAAAGATTCAGGTGTAATTGCTAGCACAGGTGGAGAAGGTGTCTTTTTTGTAGGTAAAGGTGCTACTTCTAAAAGTGCTTGTGCATCAGCAGATTCGCGTCGTTTTCGTTCTTGAGCCTGTGCTTCCATAATAGGTGATAGAATACTTAATGTTCCGCGAGAAAGGGCGACAAATACAAATAACATGACAACAATAACCAGTTGTGCCATCGAAACACGTCTTTGAAAGGCGATCTATTATTTTTTTTAAAAAAAAAATTGTTAGTTTGTTTCAGTAAATGATATATCGATAATTTACAATGAGTTATGTATATATTCTGTTTACCTGATCTGCCATTAACGTCATTTTGGCGGTCATTTCTTTCATACTGTTTTCAGACAGTTGTTGTAATTCATCATATGCTTGCTCGTAACGTCGTTTCTAAAAATAATAATAGTATATTAATAAACCCCCTTTTTTTTATAAATTCACCTTATATCTAGCTTTACCATGCCGTCAATTCTAGTGGATGCGGTATCATTAAGTCTGCCCAAAAGTGTAAAGATTTGATCTTGGTGACGTTTTTCCATATTCATAAACACATTATTAAGCATCTTGTTTTGTTCATCAAGATAGCGTTGGGATAAAGTAGCGTTCAATTCAAGCGCATTAAGTCGTTTCATGATAGTTTTGTAAATGGATTCTTGGGTATAGCTATTGTCTTTGTGTATATTGCTTGGTTTTGGTATTGCTCGATTGGATGCTGAGAAAGAATCATCAGTGGGCGACGATGATGCTGTATTTGTAGAAGATCCAACATTTGCTCCCATAGTGTTACTACTACTACTACTACTTGTAGCAGTATTGGTTGTAGGTATTGTATTAGATATAGCAGGGATACTATTCGAATGATCCTCGTCTTCGCTTGAGTCTGATATAGATGACGATACTGGTGCAGGTTGATGTTCTTCAGCTATTGTTGTTGATGAATCATTGTGCAATGACTCCTCAGAACCTGTTAATGCAATACTTCCACCATCAAGGGTTATACTACTTGAAGGGTCATCCGGTACATTGCTTGCTTGAATATGACTCGATAAAGGAATTGATGATAATGCGTCGTTATCTCCACTGGCTTGACTAACAACTACCTCTTCAGTAGGTAATATGGATGGTGTATCAGTTGTAATGGCCGGTGTATTAACAGCTGAACTAGACTGTGAAATCATCGAGTTACTAGGAGCGTGCATTGTTAATTCTGGTTCGCTCTCTGTCGATGTTAATTCTTCTATGATACCAGTAGTGGATGGTTCATTCTTTATCAGATCATCTGCCAACGTGATTACTGGTGTTGAAAATAAGTCTTGAGAATCTTCTTTATCAGCCAAATCATCTACATGTCGTTGATGTTGATGTTCATCCTCTCTCGTTTTCTTTTCGTGTATGTCTACAAAATCATCATCGTCGTCACTTCCATCCACATCATTCACAGGTAAAATAACAGGCGGATCGTCATTAACATTATGATCATCTTCTTGTTCCGGTATAATAGGGCTTGTATCTTTAACAGAATCAATATTTGGATGAATAATTTCATCTCGTACTTCACTTGGCCATAAGAATTCACCTTCAAGATCATGATGTTCTCCATCCTCTGGACCTTCCACAAGAAAATAATATTCCATCATGGTCATTCCGTGAACACGAACCAAACTTAATGGACAATAATATTCATGACCGTAATGACTCAAAAATTCGATTTTGATATTTTCAAACCATCCGAACCGATTTTTCACTTTAAAGACCTGTTTAAATAAATAAGGAAATAAGAACATATTAAAAACAATAATTTTCTTTTAAGGAAAAAAAAATCAATAGTCTACCTGCAAATCTCTAGTATTGCGAGCTTGCCATTGACCTAACAATTTCCAGTCGTTGGTCGGATATCGGTCAGCAACGTAGACACGGAATTCGCTAAAAGTACTTGAAAAAAACTCAAAATTGGCCATTACAATAGTATCTATCAATACAGGTTCACAAAGATTGATAATTACGTATTTATTGGCCGAGCATTTGTTGAGTAGATATTGATCTTTAGATTCATATAATATAGATTGAGCTCCTTTGGCTTCTTTATTGGCTCCTCGAACAGTTGCTGCACAATCAATAGATGCATAATTGAATCGCTCTTTAAGTGATTTGATAGGTACATTGGTAATTTTTGATGGTTTGGATTTTTGTTGTTGGTGTTGATCTTGTTGAACGGGTGCATTTCCTGTTGCTGAAGCAGGAGGATTACCTCCACGACTTGGTTCAATATACTCATCTTCAGCATAGATATTAGCAGCAGGAGGACCTTGTCCAACTTCAAACATGGCTCCAAAATCATCTGCAAATCCCCCATCCACACTATCAATCATATGTCCCAAATTGCCTCCTCCCGCTCTTTTCTTGTTACTATTCGTCGGCGATGACCATCGATCATTCTTTTCCTTTTGTAGAACACGTTCTCTTACTTCCTCAAATGACAAAAGTAATCCACCTTCATTATCATTATTGGTTCCTGGGCGTTGTTGTTGTTGTTGAGTTGTAGATGATACTGTAGAAAAAGTCGAAGAAGAGGATGATTTTGTGTCACTTGTAGAGGTATATTGGTTATTAATATCTTTATTATTGCCATTGATGGTAATGATTGGAGTGGATGCGGCGTCGCCACGTGGTTGGTTAATAACTAACTGGGGAGAAGAAGAAGGTTCATTATCAGCCCGTTGCTGTTGTCGTTGTCGTTCCTCCAAGGTAGCCAATTCAGCTCCATGAGGACTTCCTACTTGTTGTTGTTTAGTACTGTCCAGCAGTGATGGTATAGGAGGATATAACAAGTTAAAATCGGCATCATGACCTAAACCGGAAAGAATGGAGACATCAGGAAAAAGTGCCTGAAAAGAATCCAAGTCGCTTTGCTGAAATGCAGGACACATTTCTAATAAGACGTCATTTTCACGGAAACGTAAACATGTTCGTCTATCTATTTTCTTATTAGATCGATGAGAATCATGACTAGCGATTGTAAATGGAATAAGAGTTGAAGTTGTATATAATGGATAATAGACCAATAATAATAATATGTATATACAGGTAGTATGATACATCAAGAAATTAAAAAGGTTGGGGAACAAAAAAAAAAGGAGGATGGTTGTGTGCAGATTAAATTGTGAGAGCAAAAAAAAGAGGGTAGATTTGATGGAGTTTAATGAGAAACTGATTTGTGAAACAAAATCATTCATTTTTTGGTGGGAATATACTTGATTTTTATTACATTCATTATTAGTGCTGAATTATTTTTTATATATGACTCTTGAAGTTGTGGTTACTAGTTCCAATGTTTATATTTAAGTTACTTTATTATCATTATACTATTAATAGTATCATATTCCAATTTGAAATTTCTAGTACAAAATATTCAGGAACGGACAACAAAGAAAATAAGTTTAATTCATCAAATTTGATTTTGGGTCTACAATACTAAGTGATAATGAAAGAGTACCTATATGAACAGTTTTAATGTATAAATTACTAAATTGAAGATTTATTGTTGATAAATAATATACAGATTTAGCATTGAATAGTATATATAATACGTAAAGAATAAGAAAAGAAAAAAGTGGGTTAGGGGGGTATATATAGTCAGTGTGTAATTGAGGAAAGATATACAGAATTTTAAAGCTAAAATAGAGAAGTTACGTAAAGAAAAATCAAACAAGAAATTTCAGTTTGTTATTTTCCACTGGATGGATTTACATTAATATAGCCTTGTACTCGTTGTTGCTCTTCTTCTATTACTGATTCCTCTCCTTTGATGGTATAATGATTGGAAGAGAACAACATATCCATTTCTTCTAATGTTTTGCCCTATTAGATTATTATTTTGTTAGCACAATCCTTATGAACATAGTTTCATTATTAAAGATAAAATTACCTTTGTTTCAGGCACAAAGGCTAAACAAAATATTGCCATGACAACGTTCCAGAGTCCGTAGAATAAAAATGTACCCCAGGTACTGCTAACTATTATTGATAACAAGTCCATTATCGGTTAGTTCATGTACTAGGATGAAGAAACCAAAAGTAAATTCATTTTTATTCATAAATACCTAGAAGAAGAGGACTGAATTTTCCTACTGCAGCATTTAATATCCAATTGACGGCTGTCGTGATAGATGTACTTTTGGCTCGCATCCTAATAATTAGAAAAAAAAAAGTTTAATTGGGTAATCTAATTTTCACGTTTTTCATGCAGTAAGAATAAATGATGCATACCACATTGGATAAATTTCTGAACAGTAAATCCAGGGAATAGGACCCCAGGACAGGGAGAAAAAGACAGCGAAAACTAATAGCATAATTTCATATGAATTAGTATTCAAGAGAAAGGTTAGGTTTTTTATAGAATAAAAATGAGCAATACTTACTATACAAGAAAGTAATTGCCTTTTTATAAATATTATTATTAATAAATGAAATAATTAGAGTTTTTTTTCCAAATGAGTCAAAATAAAAGTAAGAATAAATAATTAGAATAAGTAAAATGGAGGGACTATTCTTACAAGATATGATGCAGGGTGAATCGTCGAATCACCTATTGTCGAGGGAGGACGTATACTTGCACAAATTGCTACAGCTATTAAGCTTAATGCTTGAAATACACCACCACCAATAAGTAATTTTCGTCTACCATATCGATCCACAAGGAATGAAAACCCAATTAATGTTACAGACATTTTTACAAGACCATAAACACCTGTTGCTAACAACTCGGATGTATTGGATGACAATCCAATTGATCTGTATATTTGGGGGCTAGAAAGACGAAAAACAAGAAGTTATGTATACAATGAAAAAGAAACCTTTTGATTTTTGATTTTGATTTTTTTTTACCTAAAGTAGTTGATAATATTGGTACCAGTAAGTTGTTGAAACATTTGTAAAGCACTTCCAATTAGCAACCGTCTTCGATTTTGTCTTGAAAATACCATACGCCATCCTGCCAATCGCCCGCCCCCTTTTTTAGCAGCAATATCGACCATGGATGTTTGTAATAGTAGGATTCCATTCTGAATATGATCTATTTCTTCATGTACCTTTGGATCATTTACCTCTAACCCACGAACACGGCTCACTACGATACGAGCTTGATCCACTTTATTTTGGGCACATAGACATCGTGGTGTTTCAAATAAAAATGGCATGCCAATTAACATGATAATACCCGGTGCCGTTTGAACAATAAGTGGAATACGCCATAAAGCATTGTCTGTGTGATCCACATGACTCTGAACGGCAAAATTAGTCCAATAAGACATAGCAAGTCCTGCCGCAATAAAAAACTGCCATAATCCACCAAGAATACCTCTCTGATTTTGATGAGCAATTTCAGCAACGTAAACCTAAGTAACAAACCAAAAAAAAAATCATGTATCCAATATTAATAAAATATATAAAAGAGAAAGACGTACAGATATGTTTAACTAGGTTATGCATAACTCACAGGAACAAGCATGCTCATTGCACCAACCCCTATTTTTATTTTAGTTAAGAGTTTAATCAAGTGTATTATTCATAAAAGTAAGTAAAGTTTTTTTTAATTACCAAAGCCAGCAATGAGTCGACCAGCATAAAACGTAGGTAATCCATCACCAATAATTTGTAAAATACCACCTACTGTGAAAATACCACTTGCAATAGTGATACTCCATTTTCGACCTAACTTGTCTTTTTTTTTTTGTTTGTTTTGTGAAGTGGATGGTTACACTTTAGTAATGCTGACCAAGCTGACTTTAAATTAACCTCTTCCCCCTTTTATCTTCAATGCATAGTCCATTCAATTACCTGCTGTGGTAGTTGCGGCCAAACTTCCAACTAAACATCCAATTTGTAAAATTGCCACAATATTTCCATTAATTCCAGCTTCTTTAATCTTGTCATTTGGATCAATACCAAAATGTGTTTGAAAAGAAGGTGCGATAAAGAGACCACCGACGACACCCAAGTCGAAACCTAATATATTTAATTATTCGTTATTATTAGATAAAAATGACAATAACCGAAATGATAAAGTGTATCATTTTTTTTTTAATTATTCACCAAAAAGAAATCCACCAAGACAAGATACGAGAGCCGCAGCAACTGTCCAAACGGTCATATCCAACAGTGGATGTTTTTCGTGTTTCCGTTTTGATGGGTGAAAAAGTAAAGGTTGTTGCTCAGATGCAACAAAAGAAGACTGGTGAAAAGAACGGATAAATGAGAATAAATTCATTTTTGGGATTTTGACTGTATTTATGAAATTTATCAAACTATTAGCGTTTATACGGGTATTTGTTTTTTTTTAAGAGGGAAAAGGATGATCACAATTAATGCTGCTACTAAATATGTATAAGTATGCACGTCACCAACTAATGGTACTATTACAATATTATTGCTACAACAACAAAAGTTCTTATCTTTTTTCTTTCGAAATAATATCAAAAAAAGAAAAGCAAGTGGACTGGTTATAGAAAAAGAGAAAAGAAAGAAAGAAGAAAATGATTTTTTTTCTGAACTGGAATTCACATGAGCTTTTTAATCATCTATTTAAGTTTTTTGTAATCACTCACTCTCTTTTCATAGTGAAACTCTTCGGTAATGTCTGAGCCGATTTTTAATCCGATACCTATAAAATGTGACTATATTTTAGATGAATGATCTGTAATAATAGAGTTGTCCAAGCATGAATTATTACTTGTGTATGTCATTAACTGACTATTGTTTTATTTGTTTATTGTTCAGGTGGGTCTATTTTATTTCAGCTATTATTAGCTAGCTTTTATTCTAATTTAATAATCTTGATGATACTATATTTAAACATGCATAATAGTCCGTTGTAATAACCCTTTAGTGAAATACGTCAAAAGAACTTTATAATTTAACGACATTTTTCTTTCTTTTAAAAGCTCTAGTCATCTTTATTTGTTCATTTTAATAATAATAGCACAATCATATATTATTCTATCAACGAAATAAGTTATAGATGTCTTTGAATGCGCATACATTATTTTTTACACAATAAAAAATAAATTCGGAGTTGGGCTCCTATATTTGATGCTCTTTTTTGTAGAATTATCTTTCTTTTTCCTTGTATCAAATATGAACGCGCTCGCTGGTCTTGCTAATTATTCTGATGACGATGAAGATAATGAACTCAAACAAGAAGAAGAAGAACACCAACCTCAAAAAGAAATAAAGAAAGAGAAATTTATAGAAGGTTTGTGTTTGGATTTTTGTTGTTTTATGCATTTTTTTTTATACAATAGACAAAATCCGCGATCAAAATTCGACAAAAAAAAAAGTTAGATCGGAAAAGAAGCTGATAAGTTTATACATTACAAAATCATGATAGGAACACGAAAGTCAGAAACACAATCAAAGCAATCACCACTGATTTATAAAACTCATAATCCATTAACATCTATAAAGCAGGTAAGACTACCCAATCAACCCATTTTAAAACAAGAAAGGAAGATTTATTTAATTGATATTTTTTTTATAATAATAGAAAGAACAAAAACCGGTAACGACAGGTTAGCTTTACAAGATAAAAAAGATTGTAATAAATATAAATCAATTAATTTATTTGTTTGTTTACTAGAATTTAAAAAAGAAGAAAACCCTCGAATAAACGACCCTCCTGCCGCAATACGACAACATTTAAATGCAACTGACAAAGCTCGACGGCGAAAAATACTATTAACACCAAAACCTGTTGAAGGTGTTGATAATTGGGGTATCCCCGGAGAACCAGATACCCCTTGTGATATTGATCGTTTGGTAGATATGACATTCCATTACGTGATTTATCTCAGAAGAGAATTAAGAGAATGAATTGCTCATCTTTAATTAATTAATAGGAAAAAACCGCTCATTTCTTATCATTACGAGCATCAGGTCATCGATTGAATGACCATCTACAACGCAACAAGGCGTTTAGAAATCCAAGAATTTATGCTAAATTAGTCGAATTCATAGATTTGGATGAAACTGGGAGTAACTTTCCCAAAGAAGAATTTGATCCTCATGGATTTGCAAAAGAGGATTATATTGATGGTATATTGGAACAACAAAAAAAACATGCAGAAGAAAAAATTCAAGCACAACAAAATCGTACCAATATTTCATTTGTTCAACAACAACAAAAACCATCATCAGCGCCACCAAAACAAACATCATCACAACCTGCACAACCATCACCACAACAATCAGCTGTTATGGCAGCAGCTTTGGCTAATGTTGCCAAGGTGAAAAGTCGACTTGAACAACAACAAAAAAGATCTTCTAGTAATAGTAGTAGTAGTAGTAGTAGTCATTGGGATAGTCGAGAACGTAAACGAGTTCATCGTGAATAATAAATCCACAACAAAAAAAGATACATGTTCGATTGTTCAAGTATATATCCAAATATATATATTTAATGTAATAGAAAAGTGAAAGGGTGTTTCAAACAAATAATCACTGGAAAACATGGTGTGACCAAGTTAAAAAAAAAGAAGGATTTGCTGCATTGATTTTATAAAAGAGTGCGGATCTGTTTTTTTCTTTCTTTTTTTTTTTTCGTCTATATTTTTTTCTTTGGTGATATTGAACTTTAAAACAAATAATTTAAATATGCCAAGTCGCATAATCTTACGATCGCTTCGAACATGGGCTATAAGATCTTATAGTACACTTCGACAAACAACCGATCTACCTGATAAAGTTCATTTCAAATTGACACGCGAACAATGGGCTCTTGGTACTTTTTTTTTATATATATATCCATAGATACACACACAAAGTGACATTCTTTTCTTTTCCCCCAAAAATGAATGGAATGAGATCATTAACTTGACAACACTTTTTGGGTTAGACGGTACTGGTAATAGTCCAATGGACATGAGAAATATGTTTGACATGATCAAAACACGAGAAACATCAAATATTTTACAGGCACCTGGTAGTACTTATGGGTAAGAAGAAACAAGCATGAAATATTGAATATATATACATTTATACTCACTGTATATTATTATTACTATTATTATTATAATTTATCAGGGGTAAATTTACACTCGATTGGACGGAACGACCTCGGAATGTATTACTTGTTAAAAAGTTGAATGATATAAAAACAGAAAATGCTTTAATTCAAGTGGCCAAGTAAGAAGAAGAATAAGAATTATAGATTTAGAAACAATATCTAAAAACATTAATATCTAAAAAAAAATGGATCCTGTTTATATAGTTGGTTACATAAGGAACATCCAGAATTGAACTTGATTGTTGAACCTAGTGTTGCTGAACACTGTCAAGAGAAATTGCCTTTTGTTCATGTTATTCCACGGGGTAAGAATAATATATGCATATTTTATAATCAAAAGAGGGGAAAAAAATATACTAAAAGAAAACATGTATGTATCAAGATCAAAAGCATGAGTATACCCGTACAGTTGATTTTGCTATTACATTAGGAGGAGATGGTACCATGTTACATTTGTCTTCGCTATTTCCAAAATCCGTACCACCCGTGGTATGTTTTTCTCTTGGTACTTTAGGATTTTTGATGGCATTTCGTAAGTTGTTTCTTAAGATATAATTTTATGTGAAGAAAGAAGAAGTTAATTCAGTTTGATTCATCTTTTTGCCTTGATATGTTACAGAATTTAAACATTTTAAGCATGTATTATCCGATATGACAGCTGGAAAAGTATCATTAATGTTACGAATGCGATTATTTTGTTCACTTCATCAGCCAAATGGGAAACGAATTACAGTGGATGGAAAGGAAGTAGGTAAATGTTACTCTTCTCATACACACACATATATATATATCTCTCGTTTTATTTTATTTTCGTTTCTTTGTTTCAAAGTAAAATGACTAATAATGGTATTAAATTTAAAGGTGATCGACAAGTGATGAATGAAGTATCTTTACATCGTGGTCGATATCCTCATTTGACATCTATTGGATGTTACGTGGATGGAGAGTATCTAACAGAATGCGTGGTATGTTAAAAGATAAAATCAAAAAAGAAAGTTAGATAACATTGACATATAAAATTAGCTAATCATTATCTTATATTTAATTCAGGCTGATGGGTAAATAACATTTACATATCAAAGTATTTGAGGAAAAGGAAAAAAAAAAAGACTTACAGCCTTCATTTTATTTTTATTTGAGATCATTTAGGTTAATAGTATCAACACCTACTGGATCAACAGCCTATTCATTATCAGCAGGAGGACCTATCGTTCATCCAAGTGTACAAAGTTTAGTCATGACACCTATTTGTCCGAGATCATTATCATTTAGAACAGTTTTATTACCACCTAGTGCTAACATTAGATTACAGGTAATTATATCAATTTGTTTTATTCTATTTTGTCCCACTCCCAAATATTAATATTATCGTTCCTAAGAGTATTAAAAATGATAATAATTGTAGATTAGTGATGCTAGTCGAAGTCAAATTGAAGTATCTATGGATGGGCAAGAAATATTTTTATTAGATAGAAGCGAATATCTGCAGGTAAATAATAATCTCTTTTTTCTTTGAGTAAAATGAATTGAGTTTATTACAAAAATGGCAAACATATAAAATGGGAGGAAAAAATAAAAAATATACTCAATGAAAATATTTTGTTATATTAGGTACGGATGTCAAAATATCCCATTCCATGCGTTACACGTGTGAGTGAAGGAACGGATTGGGCAAAAGATATCAATGAGTTATTAAAGTGGAATCAAAATTTTGGCCGTAATTTGGGATAAAAAAAAGATTCCCTTGATAATTTTAATATGTATGATACACCTCTGTTTATATATACATATATAATAAATAAAAAGTAATATATGTATAAACACACAGACCTTGAATTTTTGATTTAGTATATCAGTAATACAACATTTATTACGTAGTTTTCAATTAGATTAATTATGAAGCTTAAAGTAACAAAAATTCGTTACTTATTCCTGTATTCCCATATTTGGATAAATGTCAAATAGGTTATGGTCACAAATGTTCTTTAAATACAAGATTTCCATCAATGTTTAACATACCTACTTACTTTTCCATGGTTACTCGAAAAAGACTTGAGTCCAAAGGCTCACAATAAAAGTTAAATTCCCTCCGTAGAGTCCAAATTGATCAGCCAGAGGGACAAGTGACCAGAAAGTGAGCAGGTGTATCAATCAACATATAGCAAAGTTAGCAAGTGTTGGTCAATATGCTGGTACGTACTAATTCGTGTAATCGTTGTGACCTAGTAGATTTTGATGAACTCTTCCATATTTAGCCGAGGAAAACAAAGCCCAAAATTTGGTTCATTGACACGAAGTTATATGGGTGATGTGGCGTGGTGAGTATATGTTGTTACTGATGTATAATCGACGATAAAATCGACCTTAGATGTTTTTTTTTTCGCCAGCAACCAAATAAATTAACGTTTACAGGCGAACAACACAACTTCTTGGGGCTGATAAAAACAAATAAAATTCCTTACTCGTCGTTTCTCTTGTTCCATGAGGTGATGTGCGTGGAATAGCTAGTATGGTATCGCCCACCTAGTCCCTCAGCGCTCGTTGCGTTTTCTTTCTTTAAGGCATCACACCATGCATTCTTTCATCTATTTGAGTCCGAGCGACGTTAATAGCCAGCTGTTCGATTGGACATGGACAAGACATGCCATTGAATTGACGTGACGAGAGGGTGGTACATAATTTACAGGTATATATATATAATCACGTATTCTCGATTAATGGAAAGAAAAAATGCTATCAAATATTATGCTGTTGAAGATATATTCTATCGAATGATGTCAAACCAGACGAATAACAAGAAATCGTAATTGTTTTTACTCTTAAAAATGAAGTAAATAAAGTATGTATAAATAATAATTAACCTGTTTATTTAGTACTTAACTGACAATGTCATGTTTCCATAGTTGTAGTGTTATGGAATTAAGAGTGTAAAATACCGGAGATTCCAAGGGTCTACCCCTGATAAAGCTAAAAAGGATCTTCCTAATAAGAATAAGGTTATCATACCTTAAGATAGCATTCTTTAAAATACATTCTTCAGATGACCTACCAGAGATAACCCATCATAATAAACAACTCATATAAATAGATCAACTCGTACATAGAATAATAATCTTTATCTTATTTTTCAAAGAATAAACACTGTTTCAAAGGACTCATCGTTTTTTATTATATTTTATTGTTGAACTAAACTATTATTCTATCGTACACCTCAATAGTAAGCAAACCCATCATCAAACTCTAAACAAATAATCTCTTTTGTGAATGTATTTTATTGCTTTGATGTTATTTATACACAATATTATAATTCGGAGCTGTTACTATTATTATTATTTGTGATATATCGTCATTATTTTGATATAATACATCGTACGTATTTCCTTTTTCACCATCTGGATCAACAAATTAGCGGTACAACGTTTAATTAACTACATTCTTGTACCTTGGTATTAATTATAAATCTAAAAATACTATTACGTATTCTGTTATTTTTAACATGAATCTTAACACTCGTTTCTTTTTTTGTTCGTGACTCTTGATAAAGTGCAATTATTTACGGAACCTCATTTTACAACAGAAATAAATCTTAATTTTTACTAAAGTAAGTATATAAGTAATAATCATTCACTTAAAATAAGTGAAGAGGATGGGGAAACGGAATAAAGGAATATAGAGCCATTTGAAAAAAAAAAGATGAGGATGGTACGAAAAAGGAAATAATAATAATAAATATATAAAAAGATAAGTGTAGGTTTTGTTGGTAATAATATGTATATAGAAGAAAGAGGGAAATAAATTAGAGCAGTAAAAAAAAAAGAAGTATAAAGATTAACCAGTAAAAATTCTGAAGATCAAATACAAAGTAGCACCACAGAAACGAATTACTGAAAGACCAGCAACGGACCAGAGGATGAAACCTAAATACATTGTACTTCTAGTTTCAAAATCACCCATCCAAGTAAAGGCAGAGACGCTGGTGATAGCGATAATTAACAAAAGATTGGAAATGATCCAGAATAAGACCAAGTTGGTACGGAAAGCCTTATAATAATCTTCTTGTTTGGTTTGAGCATCACGATGTTGTTCTTCAATTTCAGGCTTACGTTGTAATTCAATACAATGGGATTCATATGCTTCGTTCAAATCCTTTTGTTCAGTAGCCATTTCAATTTCTGCAGTATGATCGCCGGATTCATCCTTGTTAGACTTGACGACACCCAAATCAGTGTTAATTTTGTTATCACCTTTCGTACCCCATGATACATCATGAATATTACAAAATGCATAGACGTTAAGAATATTGATATAGGATGGACTAAGGAAGATATATTGAATAAAACTAAAGTATTTGTTTTGCGTGAGAAGTAAATGTCAAAAATAAAATAAGAGTTATTAGTTATATATATCCATAGTTAAATAAACAACAAATAGAACTAAATTATATTATTTACCTGGTAAACATATGCCAAGGATCAAGGAACATGAATGATGCAACAAAGTACATGACATAAGTAGCGCAGACAGAAACAACAATATTACGGAACAGACTTTGACCCATCATAGCTGTGAATGAAGCATCTGTGTCTTCAACCACCGCTGTAATACCGACAATTGTAATCCAAACCGTGACAAACAACATATAACCCATCAGTAGAGCAAAGAATACCATACTGGCAGTATACAAGAACTTAGAACCTTGAGGAC
The DNA here is from genome assembly GCA_025093555.1 of Circinella umbellata. Classification (NCBI taxonomy): domain Eukaryota; kingdom Fungi; phylum Mucoromycota; class Mucoromycetes; order Mucorales; family Lichtheimiaceae; genus Circinella; species Circinella umbellata. Next base: position 159,222 of record JAIWNF010000045.1, on the reverse strand, counting down.
GATTACCCAAAGCAATAATAAATTGGACAATCATTAGCAGACAATAAACGTAATTTAGACCAATATGTACATAATTGGCAATATCTCCGGAGAAAGGTTTTGGATCAAGGGAATCAGCACCAAGTGCTTTTGTAAGAATGTAGAAGGTCAAGTAAAAGTTGCCCTAAACAGTGAAAATAATTTTTGCCAATTTTTTCAGTATTTCAAATTACTACTTCCTTTTTTTTCTGTCCAAAACACTTACGATTGCAAACCAGGCAAAAATCATATTATAAGTACTATATAAGTTTTCAATCAAGAAGAAAAGTTTTCGGAAAATAGAGTGATCAGAAGACCAGACTTTACGCCAATGCCATAAAGCATAAACACCAGCAAAGAAAGAGCCTAAAGAAGAAAAAAAAAGTTAATTTTTAATTTAAACTTGCTTGATTTATTATTAGCATTATATTACTATCAATTTACCATTAAGCCAACGACGACGTTGAGAAATCAATTCAGCAACCGTATCAGGAACATCAGTTTCACCATAACTGCTGTTAACGTAATGAAGGACATAGTGAGAATTTTTCTTGGCGACCAACTATTATTTACATCAAGGGATCAATCATTAGTAAAATTGTTAAATTCAGTACATTATGTTTCTATCCCTCCCTCTTTTTTTTTTGTTTGTTTTATATGTCGATTTACCTCATAACAAAGAATACGATCTTCAGCAAGATACATATTTGCAGTGAAAATATCAGCATCACTACCATGCATAGTTTCACCCAAAAAGTATTTTTCAAGAGGACCATGTCCATTGACATCATTTTGAAGAGCAGTGTACCGATATGCAGAAAAGGCACCAGGTAACACTGAAATATAACCAAAGACAGATTCCAAAGGCTTATCAAGAATATTAGACATTTTATATTCAAAGTTTTGAGCAGCAACCAAAGGATTCAATAAAGCAACACCTGCTGTGCCAGTCAAAGCACGGATTTCACCACATGCACCAGCAATATTGGAATTAATATCAAATGATTTCCATAAATGATAAATAGATGTACCACCAGGACGTGTTCCTACATCGATCAAGACAACTACATTGGGTCGGACTAACGGACCAAAAGCTTGTAAGAACCAACGATGAGAATTAATTTTTTTAGCATTCTTTTCTTTTAAACAGAAAAGCATTTGACAAGGTGTCATGCCTTTTTCGGCACCCTTGAATTTCATTTCTGGATCTACAGAAAGTTGGGTTGTGTACTATAGTATTTTGTTTGTTTGTTGTCAGAAATCACATAAATAAACTTATTGATCCAAAATAATTTTAAAAAAAATATTTACCTCGTAAATGTGAGCAGTAACTTCTTTGTCACCAACCAAATTCTTAGCAACACCATCTTGGTAAACACCTAGAGTGGCCAATAATGATAATGTGCGTTGATTGATTTTTTGACGACCATCGGAAACAACACAAACCACTACTTTTTTCTATATTATATTATTTAATATGTTATTCAAAAGAAACTACGTATATTTTCTTAAATTAAAAAAGAACATCTGATCCCAAAATATAAAAAAAACATACCCATCCATTGTGACCCCATGTCTTGGAACGATCACGTCCACATAAATGTGCAATATTCTTCATGACACCATGCATTGTACGAGCGAAAAGAATTTCATCTTCCTATAATATAATATTTTTTATCCCATCCCACAAAATAAAAAATATCATTGGTTAATAATGTACTCTTTTCTTATTGAACAATAATACATATATGTATATAAACTCATTTCATACGTTATACATGGTCAAGACAATAAACAATTCTGTTTCTCGTTCCAAAAGTTGCTGACGCAAAGTATAATTGGATGTTGAAAAGTCCTTGGGATCACAAGTAGCAGCAGTATAACGCATATGTGTGAATTCTTTGCCTTCTTTCATTGGAACAGCTTGAAGATAACGAGTAGGGACAGGACAATCAAGAACAAGATTACCTCGAGTCAACTTGACCTTTCGAGCTTTTTTTTTTCAAGGAGAATAAAACAAAGGTTATTATTTTATTTTATATTATACAATTATCCATCCACCAAAATTTCATAAAATTTTCTTCCTCTTCTTAACTAAAATCATTTTGATTTATTCTTTTGAATAAAAAATATATCATTATGCTTACTTGTCTTATATCTTCGTGGTACGCGTCGAGGTGCACCACCATAATGTGGACCAGGTGACCCAGGTCCACCAGGTTGAAAACCTACCATACCGCCAGGTTGAGGTGGGTGAGGTGAAGGAGCATGGCCTATGAAAGGTGAGCCTCCTTGTGGTTGACGAAGCAAAGGTTGATTATCGACATGATGATAGGGATCTGAAAATGGTGAACCTCGTTCTTGATGAGGAGAGAATCGCGTCTCTTGCATTTGATATTGATCGTTATGCACTGGTTGTGGACTTCGATACATTTTGTTATTCTTCTTTTAAATATGTATATATATATAATTTGTTATTATGCTTTTTAAAAAGAAACAAAGGAAAGTGCGGGGTTGTATAAACTGAGAAGAGATACCAGCTCCAAACAGTTATAGATATATAGATATTGTGGTTTACAGATCAAGCAAAAAGAAACCACTAATCAAAAGGAAGGGACCGGGTTTTGGTGACCAAAAAAAAAAAAAAAAAAAAAAAGAATATGTAGTAAAAAGGAAGAAGAAAGTAACTGGCAAAAAGGAGACAAGAAATAAATGATTTAAAGTAAAATGATGTGTAACAATAATTGATAGTTACACGAACCTTTTTTGAGCTCCAAATTGAACTGATTGCTCTTTCCTATTATAGTATAGTCTATTATGATTCCTTGTTTTTTTGCTCGCTCTTTTTTTTTTTGGTTTCCATGGTTTCGTGTCTCCAGCCTTATATTAGGAAGATTTTCAGTTTAGACAATAAATAAACGAAAGAGGAGAAAAGTTAATTATCTTATTTAGTATAATCATTTAGAAACATATCGAAAACTCCTTCTTTTTTCTAGATTTTCATTATAAATGTGTATGTGTTTTCTCCTTCATTTTGTTATAAAAAAAAAAAACTCCTGCAAATAAGAAACATTTATTAATAAATTTATGATTTATATAAATAGGTTATTGTTTTTTTTTTGCAATAAACTTTTTTCTGAAGAAAAAATCAAATAAAGAGCTTAATGTACATTTATTATGTTAGTACGACAATATATATATATATATATATGACATATAGACAGATAAGCATACAATAAACAATAATAGATATATACGTTAAATAAGAATCCATTATATTTATAAAATATAATAAGTTTTTTAAAATGAACTAAAGAAAATGATAAATATTTGTTCCAGCCTTGTGTGACACAATAGTCTATTAGATATTCAACGTGATTTGACAGGATCACAAAAAATATTGTTACTCCATTCTCCAAAAGAGTTATTTTTTTTCTGTTTGGTGTTTATAATATTTTTAATATGAGAGGAAGAGGAGGGGGGCTGGATCGAGAACTTAATTTTTATTTATTTATTGTGCCTTTTGTTATGATATAGGCTTTAGATCAGCAAGTTGTGTGAACCCACGTATGAGGATGATAACAATGCATGATTTAAATCATATAAACTAAGAAGAACACGTATGGTTGCTACGTAGCAAGTTTAGCCTATATAATATCACTGTAAGGGTTATGATGATTATAATTATGAATCAGGTAATAAAAACCATTTATCTTTATTTGGTGTAGTGATTCTTATGTGTAAATACAGGGTTCCTGCTTTTTGCAGAATCCTCATATTTTTTTTTCCTTTTTGAATATTCATGACATTAGTTCTATCTAATACTTTATACATCATTTGTTATTAAACAAAATAACTAATCGTTATAGAGCTTTATATATATATAGTCTAAAGAACATATTTTTTTTTTCGTATGAATAACAGCAGTCTATCGTGATCAGCATAAAAAAATTAAGAAACATAAAAAATAGAAATTAAGGTTTTTTATAATAACAGGGTTGTAATAATAAAAATTTAGCGGGTATTGAATAAAAAAAAAACCTTCACATGAAGACTTTATTTAACATTCTCACACAATTATATGAGTGATTACTATTATTATCATTAGAGTGAGCCACTATAAAAAGATCATAGTATATCATTATTCACTTTAAACAATATGTATAATATAATAAAAATCAAAAAACGGTTCATATTTTTATTTTTTTTAATTAGCTTTTTTCCCACTGTAATACAAACATATATAAGCAGCCACAGTAGTGTAATTTTTTTTCTTTCGTCAATAGGAATATCCGCTTATATTAAATTTCGAGATGTTTGTTCACAAAGAATGTTCTTCTTTTTTTAGTTCTTAAAATATCGCGATATTTCTCTCTCGTTGTCTCTCTCTCTCTCTCTCTCTCTCTCTCTCTCTCTCTCTCTCTATATATATATATATATATATATATATATATTCAAATACCCAGCCACTTTAAGTGATTAGTAGCCATATAAGTAAACACATATCATGTAAATATAATGTTTTTCGTTAAGCTCTTTTTTTTTTAATTTTTATGCTTTTCCAAAATTATAATTACCGCGCCATAATTTATTACTGCTATTATTAAAAATGTTAATGTATCCACTAATATTTTAATACCATTCGCCACTCGGTTAGTAAAAACACATACGTAATGCCTTGATCAATCCACATGATGATTTTTATGAGGCACATAAAAATAATCGAAACTAAAAAAACACCGTATATTCTTTTCGTAATTACTAAAATAATGAGATACGTACGAGTTAGTGTGGCTAGTTGTTTAATTATCTTTAAGCCCCAACACCTTTCCAAATAGAAATAGCTCCTCTCATAAGTATTTTACACAACATGAATACATTTACACCGATATACATTGTTATTACTATTTTCATCAATTCTGCCTTAGAGGAAAATATATTCCCAGCTTTTTTAATTTTTTAATTTCATCACAAACATGATATTCTTTTCTTGTGGTCTACAGTGCTTTCATAATTGAGTTCTAAATAATAAATTCACTTTTATATCCATCGGTAGAAAGGAAATGATATTACGTATATTTAGCAAACATTAAAATATTCACTAGCTTCATGACGGAAGAACATGACTTTTCCAAACGAGTTGAGCAAGCAAAAGTATATTCACTATTCATGTCAGATGAAATATTGAAACTTGAGCCATAATGGCTTTTTTTTAAATATAGTATATGAGTAAAAGGATGCGTTTTGTAAAAATATACTTTTATCCCATCAGTTATTGAGAACCAAATAACGTGTTTTTCCAACAAAAAAAATACTACTACTAGTTGATATAGTATTATACACTTATTTTTTTTCTAGTGCTATACTGTGTGAATGTTGATGATGTATAATAGGCTCTCCTCTGGTTAGCCATTTGTTCTGTGAACGTGCTATTATAGTTTATATTCTCGCTACTATCATTACATTTTTTGAGTATTACTATTAAAAGATACGGCCTCATTTTCTTCATTGCAAATAAAATAGATATTATGTATTCCTCTTTTTCCAGAATATCCAATGGTGGCATCATGCATTTCCCGAAAGTGTTTAACAATAAAATCTTGATGTTGAACTCGAGTGGACTATCACAATAGTACAACCCTTACATGAACAATAAAAGATTTTTGAAGCTGTTTATAGAAATATGCTTTGTTGAACAATCTAATAATTACAACCGAGTACCTTTTTTCTGTACTAGTAGAAGGCCCAAAATTGGTTTAAATCGAATACCCTTTTTCATAACGGCTTACCTTTAAAGATACTATGTTAATTTCGGTTTCTGATTCTTTCTTCGTTTATTCTTTCTCAATTTTGGCGGTAAAACTCATATCTATTACCTTCACAGCAAATTCGTCAATATTGACGAATTAGGATACGTAATAATAATAATAATAATGATATAATTATATAATAGATCCTTATCATTGGTATAAAGATTTAGTACAGTCATACCCCGGGTTTGCAATTCTGAAATTACCAGATTTTTTTTGCTGCAGGATCGCACACTGTTCGACAACAAGTTAAAGGTGTCATTTTCTTCTATGTTATCCATAACAAAGCATATCATACACGTCTGTCGTTTCTTTTTCTTTTTATACATTACTTTTATTATATACGTATGAATTTTTCTTTATGTATCTGTTTTTTTTTTGTGGTATTCAAGCACAATCACAACATATACACGGATAAAACAACATATAGTTGGAACATTCCATGTTATTTTTTACAGTTTATGAAAGCGCAAATTACGCATATTTCTAAATAGTTAATTTTTTTTTTTACCAAGAGAGAAGCGGTAATTCACTTCAAAAAACTTACTGGCGAACAAGAAGATAGCATTTGGGAAGAGAAAGCAAGTGGTTATACAAGGGTGATAAAAGACTTGATCAATTCTTCAAAATAACTTACGTACTATCTGAATACATATAAGAGTCTCAAATCGCTCTACCTTCTCTCATTAATTGAACAAGTGATCCGAGGAGGATGAACCATTTGGTAGTGTTGCTAAGTCTACATCAGATGAAAGAAGTAGTATACGCGCCGAACAAGAAAGTGGTATCTTGTACGTATGTTTAATTATAGCGTGTCTTTGTACTTACCCACTTTAACATTATATAATAAATAAACCTATTGAATGTTCATTTATATCTAATCTTTCAGAACATTGATCAAAGTATACACGTATCTATAAAGTTTCGAATGCCAGACTCAAACTTTTCATTGAATTGTGGAACGTAATTACTACTGCTGGTCGTAAATCTTGCTGAAAAGTTAGGCTAACCAAAACTATTTACGAAATTATTAAATATCTTGTATGATTTTTTAGAATCACAGACTTGGTACGTGTATTTTTTTTTTGTTTTATTTTAGAAAGAGCATCTTTGTTACTTTTTCTCTTTTTTTGTTAAAGTCAGTATCTTTTTTAAAATAAATGATATTTATAACAAGTAAATGTATAGTACTATTTTTGTTATGATATGCGTACTTATTAATTCTTTGAGGCATAATGAAACAGTATAGTTTATCTTTGATAAGATACCACATTCTAAACGCTCAATGCAACTTATAAGTTGCAAACCCATTAAGTATTTTTTTGAACATTTCTACGTAAAAAAAGTTGCGTAACTAAGAAATTTGCAAAAGCGAGGATTGACTGTGTGTCAGCATGTTTTTTTCTTTTTATTAAATGCAGCGTTAAATAGTAGGAAATCATGAATATATCATATTATTAATTGGAACATCCTTATCAGGCAAAATGTAAGAGCAGTGTTATTATAGCATGTATCATTAAGGCTCTCCTATATTTATATCAGCTTCTTATTATTTTGATTAGAAAAACCAGACGAATCAAATTATTTTAACTATCCCAATACGTTTCACTAAAGTTTTTTTTTTAAAGTTAAGTTAAACAATAAAACGATACGTGTATTAAAATAACGAAATATTATATTTAATTTTTTTCACTTTTACCACTCATAACCCTTTGTAGATATCGTTAGTATCATCGTTTCCTCACTTCAACCAATATAATAGAGAGGTGATGACTACGTATACCACCTATATGTATATATATATATATTCCGTTGCGAAAAGAATACAATGTTATAAAGTTGATTAATTTACTACTTCAAATGTTTGCTATATAGTAGATTAAAAAAAATGACTAAAATGATTGCCGCTCCTATATATCCACTCTAGTCTACTCCTGTAAGGCAAAAGTGATAATATGAAAAAAAAACCTTGAAGGGAATGAGGAAAAGAGTTAAAAGTACAATGGAAGTGCGATGCAGATGTTTTTACTATAGTATTTAAGGAAGGCTGATTATTTTCATGCGTTACCATCGTTTGTCGGAGTTGTGGCGCTGTTGGTGTCATAGGGTGCTCTAAAGGTATGACCAGCTGAAATAGCGCATTCCGCGAAGGGCTTGTTTTTTCTTTAAAAAAATGAGGTGACTTTGTTGATATTATTAACGGGTTATAGTCTTTCAATTGTCATACAAGATGAATATGGTTAAGATTCTACAACATGAGTAATGCTTGTACACACAAAAAAGAAAATAAAATTATGTACAGGATTTTTCCTAATGATTGGCGGGGGCTTTTTTTCGTTTTGGCGTTTGGGGGGGGGTCTTTTGGTTGGCGGTGTGATTTTCGTGATTGGCAGGAGGTGGAAAATTAGGATGGCGGTGTAATTTCAGATGTTGGCAGAATTACAGAATTCATATGGTGGTTGGGAACTGTAGTCTTACTAGGCCCTTCAAAAATAAATTTTCTGAACATAACAGACAATTGTTTCGTTTTACTTTTACGCTGTAGCTTTATGAAGAAAAAGGAACAGAACAACTAAAACACCCTCTTTCCCTCAATGCACCGAGGAATGAACGAAAATCTGTTCTGGTTATATTCGATTTTTCCTAATATATGGCACTTGGTTTTTTTTGACACGAATTTTTATTTGGCGGTGCTCGAATTTCATCTTGCCTGAACGTTGTTTATTAACATATGACGCTGCCGCACCTTATGCATGGTGTCCTATCAGTTTCACTTTGGCGCGATCCGCACATCACTTTGGCCCCGCCCCACACCACTTAAAACGCTGGAGCGAGAAGGAAATCTAAACAGTATCTTGGTTGATCGTGGTAAAAAAAGCTGCAACTTCTGCTCTTCTAAGAGGTATCTTAGGAAAAAAAGATAATGAGTGATTTATCTGCCCTTGACAGTTGTTGACTGTTATATATTTCTCAATGAGTCAATGGAATTCTTGCACTGTACCGCGGATCCGATCATCATTGGTGAGTGGAATGTATCAGCTATATTTGGTGCACAGGATGAAAAAAAAATATTGAACAAAGTTGGGTAGATGCAACGGTGGGGCTCATATGCATGAATGCAGCCGGATATAATATAGGCTTCAACTAATAAGCGGCTTCATCAGTATCAATATCATCATCGTCGAAAGCCTTCCTAAAACGTCACTTCTTCACCGGCGTGAAAAAGTTGTCCGGGCTCTAGGTTCTTTTCGGTCTTGTGGGTGACTGATCTCATAATATTTTTGGTGGATCAATACCATGGCCAATAGAAATATAATAGAACAAAAAGATAAAGAATAGAATACAGCTTGAAAGATATTGTTTTATTCTTCAGTGATTGAGGGGTATTTATATGTTTTCTAACTACTGCATAGATGATAATAATGATAATATGCGTGATGTGAATGACATGTAATTATTATAAAAAGCATGGATTGTGAGTCATATAATGAAATGGAGTATGTTACAACTATACAAGAAAGGCAATGAGTAGTTGACTCATAGTTACAACTTGTTGTATGGCAAGTAATACCAAAAAAAGGACAGTGATAGTGGACATCATTTTAGGTTACCACACCGGTAGGATTGTAATCTTGATTTGTCTTTCTTACGGTGGTAGGTCGGCTCCATGATATTCTGAAGCCGTACATCATGCTGCTTGTAGGCAAACGGGAAGTCTAATGATTGTTTAAAATTACCAAGATTGACAAGGGTCGCAGGTATGATCATGTGTGGAATCGACTGCTTTACTGCAATTATATATCCGAGCCTAAACTACAAAAAAAAAGAATATACGTAGGAAAGATGAGGACGCTACTTCAACCAAAGAATAATCCACTTATCTATTGGTACCTAGGTGCTTCTTCTGCTGGAGGCTCAGGATGAAAACAAAGTGACCCATTTCAGCCAGCAATATAATAGTAATTATACTTTACGTCAGCTTCTTGACACCTAAGCAGTATGACGATGGTCCGTGTTGACGTATTTTTTGCTAAGTGCAAGGGTGTTACCTCAAAAGCAATGAGAAAATAAGAAAAATTAGGACAAAGTCTTTCATCAGTACAATTTCCATGGCAACTTACACTACTGACCTTTTTTTTGTGCATGAATGTAGCCACACACCTGCGTTCAATAATGCCGCTAGTAGAGCTTCGCGGGAGCCAAGCATGTTGAAATGCATGGCATCTCCATCAATCCGGGGGAGCACAAGGCATGTACCCAGAGCTAGCAGAAGTGGACCTTTCGTACACGCAACAATCGGTTGAAGAAGGGTGCGGCACGCCAGGTTCTCTACCACAAGAAAGCCTTCGCGGGAGCCAAGCAGGTTGAAATGCATGGCATCTCCATCAATCCGGGGGAGCACAAGGCATGTACCCAGAGCTAGCAGAAGTGGACCTTTCGTACACGCAATAATCTGTTGAAAAAGAGTGCGAGACGCCAGGTTGCTTTCTTGCTGTGACATTGATTTGTAGTATTGCTAGTTAAAAGCTGTGAGGGGGAGTGTGCATATGGTGATGAAAAGCGTTTTTTTCCTATCGGGCACTAGGGAATGAACGGTCTCTGAATAAAACAAAAATTTGTCGACATCATTAGCGTGGACAATTAGGAGCATCGCTTACGACAACATAAGAACGGAGTTTTTCAGATTTCAATTGCATGTGTCATATGTGAGCAAGGCGACAGTTTTCTTGGCGCATCATCATGGCAACATCAATTGACGAGTGGGTTGAAGATCAACTTGATGACTGCAACGAAAGCAAATTCAATTACTTTGATTTTGTCGAAAGATTCCACTTTACAAACCCAACAGAGGCTGATCTCACATACTGTCATACTCTCCAAGCGGTGTCCAAGAGTAGAGTCCGTGACAAACAAATTACTCAACTTATACGCACATCGTTAAACAAGTTTAAAGTGAGTTCTCTCTAACTTAAATAACTCAGCACTTTTGATACTGATTATTTTCACAGCGAAGAAGGAACGTAGCAGCACAGTTTGGCTCGGAATACCAACGATATTGGTAGGGTTCTTAGTAGACCGATCCGGATCGGATTGGCACCATTTCGAATCCGATCCGTTTCAAAACGGATCGGATTTTCGGAAATCCGGATTGTCCATGGATTAGAAAATTGCAATCCGAATCCGTTTCATAAAAATCCGGATTGAATCCGTAATCCGTAATGCAAAAGGATCAATTAGATGAAAATTTAGGCTATATAGTAGATGTCACAGTATTTTTTCATGAGAAAAGGTATTTTACAAGATGGTGTATGGTAGTCGTTTGAGATCGTTTAAGAACAGTAAAACATTGGTAACAGAGGTGCATTATTTTTAGATGATTTTATTATTTTGGTTTGAAAAACATAATAGGAAATAAATAAGTTATAATAAAAAAAGAATTGTAGTAATAAAAAGTTATAGTGGGAAAATGAGTTCTAGTAGAAAAAAAGTTATAATGGGAAAAAAGAAGTTACAATGGGAAAAGAAAGTTATAGTTGGAAAAAAATTATAGTGGGAAAGTTATAGTAGAAAAAAAAAAGTTATGCTGGTGCAGTACAAATAAGTTTTTGTGGTAGAAATATAACATGACGTGGACTTTTTTTTTTTGTGGGGTAAGTAGTAAATTTCCGGTGTGCTGAAAAAGAAAGAGGTATAAGTTTACCTTTTCTGTTTACAACCAAATAAAAGTTCATAATTCTCTTTATCATTACTAGATTAATAAAAATAGTAATTAAGTTCATTAATCTCTCTTTTTAATCTTCAATTTTTGTTTCTTTCTTTTCAGATTTTTTTTTTCTATATTAAAGCCATTACTACTTTTCTTTTCAACTGCTCTATTCAAGTATACAATAATATACAAAAACTTACTCTCTTCTTTATTTGAATATATATATATATACCTTACCACAGCATTGTTAAAACTTTGATCCATTACTCTATAATTATAATGACGGATCAGAAAAATCCGACGGATCCATAGATCTCAATCCGTTTACGATCCGGATTGTAGAATTACGATCCGAATCCGATCCGAATCCGTTGAGACACAATCCAAATCCGATCCAATCCGTATGAAAAACGGATCGGTTTATAAATCCGGATTGTACTAAGATCCCTAGATATTGGACAAGACTTGCATCTGCAGAATCACGAAAAAGAATGGAAAAACGGGCCCATGACTCTCTCGAAAACGTACACTCGACTGTTTTAACGTCAGTAGAACGTCTAACGAAGAGGGTAACTAATAATGGAAATAAATCAAATCGTGCTGTGACTATACCCAATGGATTACTAATTGCCTTCCCCTTTTTTCCAGGTCTGTAACGAAACTACTGGGAACGACGCTGATGTTGTGAGTCCACAAATGCAAAACGATTCGAACGTAATCGACAAGGCTATGTCTGAAAGTGTTCCATCTCCAGCTGGATCAAACACAGCCACTGACGTTGACGCTGCGAGCAGCCAAATCCAGGGTAAGCTAAGTGTGATCGGTAATCCTACTAGTACGAGTGATTATCCTCAAGCTGATCCTTTTACTGAAAACCACAATCTAGTCGACCTTCAAGACACACCTCTTACAGATGCCGCTTTGAAAAGTCGCGAAGAATTATTAAAGCACCTGTATCCTTTTGACCTGGTTGGGTTGCTTGAAATCATAGATTTGACTTTGCACGACATCGAACGATCTATCAATGATGAAGTCCTGTCTGCGTGGGGTGGAAAGCTCAAATTGCCGGTTTGGGTACCAGATCTGCCATGTGAGCTGTTCATCGCAAATATTATCAACAGTAGCCCAAATCCTCATATACTGCGGGTCAAAGCGCGTCAACGCGAACCTGTTCTGTCGGCTGATCTTTTCGATATTTTTATACATCATGATTTGCGCGCCCTTGAAATAATAACGGAAGCAAGCCTGGATATGTTGCAAGCGCCTACGCATATAATGGATCACCAAGTTGGCGAACGAACTCTGGCCGTCGAGTTTACCATACCTTTCATCAATGCTTTGTTTCGATGGTTCAACGATATTGTCGAACTAAAATGGTAACATCTTTGTCGCGGAAAGTAACTTCTCACTGTATGTGAATCATCTTCCCACCCCTTTTTCCTGCTGCCCAGCAGGTTTTTCAGGACCGAGCTTTGTTTTTTCTGAACTGACGAGAGCAATAGGCTGAGATCAGCGCGTGCTCATTTAATTTCGTCTTAATAAATATATAAATTTCAACGTATGTGAATCATGACTGAAGAAAATGTTGTTTTATTTAGGTTGGAAGTTGAAACCGAAAGTTTGAAAAGGCACAAATGGGATGGTCTTGGATTGGCAAAAAACAAAAACCAAGAAGTAGCCAGCTTCTTATTGGAGTTGTCGGGAGGAACGTCAGCCAATGATGAAAAGGTACAAAGCGATGAAGTAAAGGTTTATCGAAACGCAAGAAGAGCAGTCAACCTTATATCCGATTATCTTGACGGTCAGCACCCGATCCGAACGTTCTGCTGCCAATATCATAATAAGGTGTTGTACTTTGAATCACTCACACTCGTCGACAATCAAAAATATATCCGACAGCGCCATGTTCAGATCAAGGTGCCTCAGAATGGCCAGGAGCTCAAGGATTTATTGCAAAAAATGCATCTTGTGTTTGGTTGGAGGGATGCAGTTGTCCAGCTAGCTCGGAACGTGAAAAATGCTCGACCATTGGAACAGGACAGCTTGCATGGCGAAATTTTCTTTGACACAAAATCACCACCAAGCACTCAATGACTTAAATTCCCCATATGTATATTCCCTGTCATAACAATAGTTTATCAACTTGAAAACTGTATATATTGATTACTGAATCATCATTTGATTCGAATGACTGAACTATTTGCTATAATAAACACACAATAACTACGGAAAGTTTTCCTGATGTCATATGGTTCCTTAATTTGTGTTTGAGACACCAAACATCAAACATTAGAATGTATAGCTTTTTATACAGCTTAGGAATAAAATTACTTCGCTCCCCAAATATAGTAGTGCAAAGGGGATCTGATGATACAATGAAGCATGCGAGAATGGTGCGCATCCAAAAAAAAAAAACGATTTTATAGAAACGTAACCACCTAGTTACACAGTTGAGGAGGAACTTTCACGGTGATTTATGCTCCAGTGTTTAAGTAGTGGGGGGCCAAAGTGATGCGTAGACCGCCAAGATGAAATTCGAGCAGCGCCAAGGTCAAAAGAAACCAAGTGCCATCTATTAGGAAAAATCGAATATAACCAGAACAGATTTTCGTTCATTCCTCGGTGCACCGAGGGAAAGAGGGTGTTTTAGTTGTTCTGTTCCTTTTTCTTCATAAAGCTACAGCGTAAAAGTAAAACGAAACAATTGTCTGCTATGTTCAGAAAATTTATTTTTGAAGGGCCTAGTAAGACTACAGTTCCCAACCACCATATGAATTCTGTAATTCTGCCAACATCTGAAATTACACCGCCATCCTAATTTTCCACCTCCTGCCAATCCCGAAAATCACACCGTCAACCAAAAGACCCCCCCCCAACGCCAAAATGAAAAAAAGCCCCCGCCAATCATTAGGAAAAATCCTGTATGTATACACAATATATATAAGTCTCGTGGCCCGATTTTTCTTTGTACCCAACCTTTTGATATTTTTTTTAACAGTCGCAAGTAATAGTTCAGGTTTCTAATCTTGAGAGCTACATTGATGTTGTTATTGTTTTCTTTTTGAAAGTTATTATTATTTTTTAAAACAATCTTCAGATATAAATAATTATGACGTGTAGAAAAAGTATTGTTCATTTATTTGCGACAAAAAGAATGATAGAAATTTTAAAGATATACTGTTTTTTCGGATTACCCAAAAAAAAAAATGGTGTGTATCTATGACAACCATACATTTACTGCGCTAGATAAATTAAGCTTTTTATGTATAATTGAAATTGAAACGAATGCTACTACTCCATTGAGTCTATGATAAATATTAAGTAAAAAAAAAAAACATATTAATGGGAATAAAAAAAAAAAATTGTATTTTTAATTCATAAAAAAAAATATGATTGCATAAAAAGGAATTGTTTTAACGTGAAAATTAATAAGAAATATATATTAATAAAAAAACTAATACGTAACATTAAAAAATACAAAAGTACGTATTAACTACTAAACAAAAAATAAAGCTACTATATATATAAAGGAATGAAAAAAGATGAAACTATCAAACATCGAACATCGAACAAGAAACCAAAAAAAAAAAAAAAAAGTGAAATTTAAAAAGAAAATCATAAAATATGTTTAAAATGCAAAGAATAGTTAACTCAATAACATGCTTATTAGTGTTTAAAGAATATTCGTCGTTTTAAAAGATGAAGAATGAGAAGAATTACTGGGGTTTTTTCTTTGTCGTTGAACAAGTAGATACATTGAATTGTTTTTTAAAAGAAGTTTTCTTAACTTTGTCATAATGTGATGATGTTGATTTGTTACGTATACGTGTGGTAGTGGGTGTTTTTAATGGTTTTTGTCGAAACACAAAATAACCTGGTGCACCATTATTGTAGTTGTTGTTTGGATGTAATAATGGTGTAGCAGGTAATGTAGTTTCCGAATTTTTTGTTAAAGTTGTTGCTTTTGACAATGATAAAGAGGTGTTATTATGATAATTATGTGTCAGTGTTGATGGAGAGAAATGAGGTGTTGATAATGCTGTTGTATGGTAGGAATGATGCGAGTGAGAGTGAGAATATGAATGAGAATGAGAATGATTACTATTGCTGTTATTACTGTGGTTAGCAGCAGTACCAACAGTATTATTCTTGAATATAATACTATTACAGACACCATTTTTATCATCTTGTTCAACTTTAATTCGTAAATCACGAAACTGTTGTTCAATTTTTACTGCGTACAATCGAACCTTGAATACGTCATTGACAAAAGCTTGAGTGCCACGTAGCAGCTTTAGATTGATTCGTAATTGTTCTTCAGCAAACCGATCCAATGAATGTTTCTTTTTTCCCTTGTTATTGAAATTATACATGTAAATTCTTTTTGCCGTGTTATGAATAGCAAAAAACATATGGTGATAAGTACTTTGATCACATCCAATTTCTCTCAAGTATTGTAATGATTGTAACAAGGCCAAATTGGTTTGCAAACAATCAATTAAAATATCGTGTGGAGGACATTCTGTTGAATGTAAAAATTGAAAAAGAATAACCAAACGCATGGCATGATAACATAAATGGAAATGTATTTCTGTCTGTTGATCGCGATGTTGTTGAATATACCATTGTTTTAACTGATCGGTAATGTTTTGATAAAACGTGGAAGGACTTGAAGTGGTGCCTTTCTTAAATATAGTTCCGGATCGAATAGCTCGTATATACATTCGCATATATTGAGTTAACGCAGCGAATTGATATAAGCCATGAAAAACATGCTGTTGAATAATAGATATTGGCATATCATCACTCTCGTTATTTTGTCCAGCATGTGGTGCTAAATAAAGTGGTGTATCATCTGCTAATAAACATTCTCGATTCAATGTTAAGCACATCCATGCATCGACATAATACCAACGCAACCAACACATCATGGTTAATCGATCGACAGGTCGGCCCGCAGAAATATCCTTGGCATGTTGTTGTAAAGCGATAGATGCTAATCCGCCCCATGTACGTTGTTGTTCATAGAGACGTAATAAATTTGATGTATAACTGAGACAAAAATAAGCTTGAATAACCATAGGTTGCATATCTTCTACAAAGACATCATCCATTTTATGTCGTGCTTGTTCATAAAATACCATGGCAGCTTGTTTAGTAAATGATTGACTTGCATTATGATTCATAAATGTAACCAAGCTAATAGATGCGACACAGTAAACAATAGCAGGAGGTGCATTGTTCCAGTCACGGATCAAATCCAAGCTAATAGGTGCTACTTTGAATCCAATACAACACCAATGAGAAACAGCTTGTTCCATTAAATTGTCTAACATTTGAGAACTTTCAACATTTAATCGGATGGATGAAGGTACATGAAAATCAGTACTGGTTAAATGAATCAAGTCCTCTTCAGTAGTTGTTGTTTCTTTTTCTACTATTTCTGGTGTTAATCTTGTGTTGTTAATGCTATTATTGTTGTTGCTTTTGTCGTTATTCATAATTCCATATGTAGGTTCTGTAAAATAAGAATAGCGACGACGATGAGGCATCTGTTGGGTATCTTGTTGTAAGTGCTGTTGTTGATGAATAAGTGGAAAGTTAAGTACTGAGTGTTGCTGTAAAGGACTTGGGGTAGTGAAAGGTGTATTGGCAATATGAGTAGTTGAATCTCTACCAATATCTTCTAGAGCTGTTTTAAGATCAGAAAAGCTAGATATTTGTAATTGAATACGATCATCAGTAAATCCACTCGCTGGTGGTGATGTAGGACTATCCATCAAACTAGAAGAAATACCATATTGTTGTTGTTGTTGTTGTTGTTGTAGTTGCTGTTGTTGTAATACTTGTAATTGTGTAAAATAGGGATTAGCTGATGGTGAAGTTGAAGGAGTTAAAGGACCATTATTCACTAAGGTAGGTGATTGAACTGCTATATCAAATTCATGGTCTACAATACTCATAGGAGGTGATAATGATTGTTGAACAAATTGTGGTTGTAAATATTGATAAAGTAAATCTTCAGTTGATAATTCTTCATCCTTGCTGGTACATATTCCATAATTCATATCACCATTGTTAAAATTATTTTTATTTTGTGCTGGTATCATAATAGTTATATTTGTCGTATTATTTGTTAAATGTTGAAAAAAAAAAAAAAAGAGATAGAGAAAAGAAAAAAGTATAATAATGGAAAAAAGGTTAAAGAAAAAACAAAAAAGAAAGAGGAGGGAAAGGGGAGCGAAGAGAGACTGATTATTTTTGTGAAGAAAAAAAAGAGCGGTTTTTTTTTCCAAGCGATATTTAGAAAGAGTATGTGTTTGTGTAAGTGTGTTTGTGTGAGTGAGTGTGAGAAAGATAGATAATTATATTAGGGGTCAGAGTATCAATGATTGACAAAAAAGTGGAAGAGAAAGGAGATGAGAGAAATAGGTACCGTGCACGTTTGTTTGGCTTTTTTTTTCTTCTATTCTCAACATACATATCATATTTTCACATTATGTAGGTTATTTAACAAGTTTAGAAAATATAGTAACCCGCTATTTGTTATTCATTTACGTACACTAACTATAGTTCTAACAGTTCTAACTCGTTACACTAATTAGTAGTAGTAGTAGTAGTAGTAGCTTTAGTAATAGTAATGATAATAATAAGAAGTACAATTACTGTTTACTATATATCTTACTTTCTAGTATCTTTCTCATTGATATCTTTACCTTTTGAATGATCAGCATATTTTTAAAAATGGTACACAATGTCAGTTACTAATCAATCTAACCTTTTTTTTTCAACTGATAACTCCATCTTTACCAGAAAATAAGAGAGAGAAAGAGAGTTCGCGCGCCGGTGTGTGTGTGAGAGAGAGATGGATCTCCGTGAGGTACCTTCCTTTATTTTGAGTACAAGGTTATCAGGCTTGGTAGATTACTTTCTCTCTCTCTTTTTTTTTTATCACAATAGACAACTTTCTTTTTTAAATCATATGCAAGGCTGCTCATTATTTCAACGAATCATATTTCATTATTCATAAAAAGCAACTAAGATCAGCCTTAACTTACTATATCTCCTCAAATGGCTCGTCCTCGTTACACATACGTTTTTCTTAAAAAAAAAAAGGTTGTTGCTAATATGGAATATATTATATACTACCACAAACTTTCCCAACCATTAGGTAAAATAGTATATTTGAAAAAAAAAAAAAACCATAATAACAACTTTGACAAGAATGAGATTTAAAATTTGTGATTGTCATATGAACTATAGAAAGTTATACCCAAATTTCTCTCGTTTAAGGTCTAAAGTTTCACAACAATATATATGTAAAAAAAAAAAAAAAAATAAAGAAAAAGAAAAGGAGAGCCTAAAATATTTATCTTTTTCTAAACTAATTGGTCTTCATATCATGTTCTTAATTCTATTATCATTTAATAAAACAAGTATAAGTATAAATTTATAGGGAGTAGTTAATATAGAATAAGAAACTATGATGTACGTGCATATATTTCATTTCATTCGTTATTGATTCCTGTCGGTCTTCTCATCCGAGAGTTATGTACATGACGTAATAAATCTCTTGCAAAAGTATCTAGAATAAAAAGAAAGAAAAGACAACAGATACATGGGATAAATGAGATAACAACGTATCACTTATATATATTGCACACTTGCTTGCATTTGGACTAAATAATACTCATAAAACTGAAATACGTACCTATACTAAAGATAATGACAATAACTACCAAGAAATAATCATTCTCTGTTGTTATTGCATCTAATAAGTTGCAGCAAATTAAAACAATGTATTCTTACACAAAAATTAATCCAGATGACCTTTTTTGAAACTTGAAAAAAATGAGGAGGTTCCGAAGATTTGGGGGAGGGGGTGGAGCTAGGATTGTTAGATTAGATACGTATCTATTTTAACTCTAAGTAATAAAGTTGTTGTATGTATAGGTGCACGTATAGTTTTGAATTTTTAGAACAATAATAATAATTTGACACTACTTTTATTTGCTCATGTTTAAAGAATAAAAAAGAAAAGAAGAAGTTTAAATACATTTAAAACAATAAAGAAATTTAATTAATAATTTCATTGTTTCTCTATTCTTTTTTATTTTTGCTTCTTTTATTATATCAAGAACATTTATAAACAAACGAAACATTTTTTTTTTGTTTTGTTGGGGTTTACAAATTAACTTTATTTTTTTGCTCTTGCATTTTTATTTGTATTCATAGTGCTATCTGTTAAATGGTAAACAATATATATATATATATTATATTCTATAATTTTGCTGCTGTTGATGATGATGTTTGCTTACTATCTTGAGATAGTTTTTTCAAAAATGTTTTTTGATTGGCACTTGGCACAGCATTTTCTTCAGCGAGGATCTCTGCTAATCGAAGCACACGGGTACTTACTATATATAATATATTCCGATTTTTTTTTAAAAAAAAAATGTAGTGAGTAGATGTAATACTTAACATACAGATGATCAGTGCACAACATATTACCATATTTAGAAAAACCTTATTTTTTAAATCCCTTTTTTTTTTTTTTTTGTTTACCTGTAGCACTATCTCTTCTGTTTTTTCCTTCCATTCTAAATCGACCAATATGTTCAACAAGTTCCCAAAGGGGACCTTTGGGTACAAGAATACCATCTTCTCTCTGAGGAACATATTGTTCTGTTAAAGAAATTTCGGACCATGGTTTGGGGGTATTATGGCGGGTAAGTAACATGATCCCTTGTTCTTGATATCTTGTAAATGCTGTATTTAAAGTCTCTTTATTGACCGCTTCCAAATAACTCTGGAACAAAAATAACAAATTTAGAAATCATTTGTACCACCATAGATATGAAAAAAAAAAAAAACGAGCTCATGTTGTGTGTTACTTCCATTCACAACCCAACCAAATTCTCTTTCTTTCGTGTTAAACTTACGAGGTCACCTTGATAATATAATGTTTTTCCGAGTGCTTGGGCTCTATTAGAAAATACTTTCATATCTGCGCTTGATGATGGATTTGTTACACTATATGAACGGCGACATGCTACCAAAGAGAATAAACTTACAGCCGCCAACCAATATGATTCAACAAATGGCCAAATCAAAAAGCATAAGAAATCTATCATATAGCATGAAAAAATAAGTGGAAGAGAGAGAGAGAGAGAGAGATCAATGAGATCAATAGATAGTCATCATATATGGATAAGGCGCTCACGTAAAAAAAAAATGATAATCTTTCAAACAATATGCAAGCACGTTTAAAACTTAGAAAAAAAGCTTACCATAATTTTCACGACCACATTCTCTTTCAGCATCTGACAAACCGACCCATCCATCTTCGCTCACTTCAATAACATGATTATCTGCTAACCAACGTACGGTTCTTCGCATATTATTTTCAACCCCTCCTGGTTTATAAATCATATCAAGTTTCAAAAGACTTGAAAGGAATGAAATTTCATCTAATAAATCAGTATAACGCATACGTTGATCTACTTTACTGCCACCTAATTTTACAACTGTATAAAGAGCGACACAAACAATAGCTATAAAGAGAATTATTATTATTATTAGAATCCCCTTTTTTTTTATCTACCATGACAATGATGGGGGGAGGGTTCTTTCTTTTATTACCTTCTTCCACAAACATATGAATCACTTGATTACGATAATAAGAAAGTTCAAATGGATTGATACCATAAAATGTAGGTTCAAGTAAATCCTTGACTTTTTGTTCACCAATTAAATCTTTATGGATTTGAACAGTTCTATATATCATTTATATAAAAATATTCATGTATTAATAAAGATGGAGTGGTTTCTAAAAGAAAAGAAAAAACATTCGAAATTTTGATTTACCTATCAACAACAATTCCTGTCGACATTCCATGAAATTCGGCTACTTGACCTCCTTTTGCATTGATTACTTTAATTAACCAATCGACACGTCGAATCAATTCACTTCGACCAACGCCACGACCACGAAGTGTCAAGAGAACGGTACCTAGCAACGCTGATGGCATGACAACTGCAACAGAATTCTAGAATAAACAAACCAAAGAAGTAAAAAAAAAATATATATATATTTGTTTAATCAATTTAGTAGATTTACATGATTGACAATCATTATACTTACAATATCTGAAAGAACACTATAACATATTAAACATTTATATATTTAATAAAAGATCATTATTATTATTTTTTACTTCAATAAGTAGATTTAGTCTATTATTTTATTTGCTTACCGATATCCCAATGATTTCAATAAAATGGATTTTTGTGACATTTGTGTTAAATCCATAGGTCTAAATAAATATACGTGTTTTAAAAATAAAGTATTCAGTTAATATTTTAATTATTTCTCCTATTGTTTGAAGTTTACATACCCTCTTAATTTGATTTGGTCCTCTAACCAATTTCTCAATGAAAATGGTTTTCCAAGACGTACTGAATAAAATAATTGGACAAATGAGTATATAAATTATATAAAAGGCTTTTTTTTAATAAAAATGATTGTAATCCATTACCATCAACACGTCCCCACTTGAGTTGCAATACACGCGTATTAGTGACAAGACCCCTAATTGACATCGTGGGAAGAAAAAAAGATTAATTTAGGTATTGGTTATGTATTAGTATAATAACTTTTTTTTTGTCTCTTACCATAAGCTTTCCTTTTCCTTTGGATTACCAAGTAATTCATTTGCATAACTAAAAAAGAACAAATAATAATAATAAGTATATATATATATATATTTATATTATGATATTATGATAAGATCGACAAGGACATAATAATAATACTTACGAGGAAGTTTCAATAATCTTATCATAACCCAATGACATGGGAACAAGATGACAATCGGAAAATCGATCATCAATGATAGCATCCAAAATAATTTTGATAATACCAAGTTTTGGTGTAAGCAATTTACCTAATTCATTCTTTTTCGTCAGCTCCGTTTTTTTTTTCTCACTCTTTCGTTCTACAGTCTATGTTTTTTTTTTTTTTTTTTCATATTTATATTACCTAATCTAGAACGTGTTCCTTCGACAAAACATTCAAAATTCACTATGTATTACAAATAATAATAATAATAATAATAGAATTTTTTTTTTGTTTGGGGCTAGGATTAGCGGTGATATTCTAAAAAAATGACTAATAATCAAAACTTACTTCCTTCGGACAATAACGTGGTAATATACTCTTCCATAATTGTTTTATATAATGGATTACCACCCCATTCTCTTTTAATAAAAAAGGCACCACAGGATTTCAATAATCTACCAACAATAGGTAAATCTAAATTTTCACCTGCGACAATATGAGGAATTTGAAGACCTAAAATAATAGAATAAAAGTGAGTTATTTCAAATGGTTTAGAAATGGAGGAATGTGTTTATATGATAAAAAAAGTACCAAGTCTAAAAAAGATATATGATACGACAAGATAATCAATATGTGATTTGTGAGATGGTACCAAGATCAGAGATTGTTTTTTTTGTTGAGCCATCAATGCTACACGTTTCAGCTAAAATTTAAAAAATGAAAAAAACAATTAATCTCAGTGAACTATAAATTCCCTCATTCTTTTTATCTTACCTCAACCCACTGGCTTTCCTTGATATGAATTCCTTGATGATATAATCTTACTAAGACATTATTTAATGCAAAAGCAAAAAATCTATATATATCAGGAAAGATGAGTAAACTACAAATAGTATGACTACTTTTTAAATTCATCCTCACCTGACAGCACGAATATCATCCATGGTAGAGACACATTTATCTGTAATTCCTTTAGCAACAACTTCTAATTCTTTTTGTAATCGTTTTCTTTGCTTTTCAATTCTTTTAATACGTTCTTCATCACTCATATTTTTCTTCTTTTGAACAGCTACAAGTTTTTTAGCTTGACGATCTGCTAATTCAGTAATGACTTCTTCCACTATATTATTATTATTATTATTATTATTATTAGTATGATTAGCTAATTCATATGGATCCCCAATCCCTCCTATTTTACCTTTTTGACTATTAAGAATTAATGATTTGATTTTATCAGAAAAACCAGGATAGAATATCTTATTTCCAATATAATGTTGATAACCACGCCATCCCTTTTTTATACAATTTAAGTTAATGATTCTATCTCTTAACACATAATTACAAATATTTTAATTTTTATTTACCGTCCCCTGATAATGTAATCCAATATTAAGCATAAAAGCAACTGGATCTTCTCTCATACGTCTAGGTTCTTTTTCACTATAATATAATAAAGTCAAGTTTCAAGGTAGAAAAAAAAAAAGGGAATTTACAAGAGTTAACAATAAGAAAAAAAAAGGGGGGGTGGTGGGGGGAGGGGTTTATACTACTTACGTTAAATTACGATGTTCATGTTCATGATCATCAAAACTAAGAGGAACATTAGATAAATTAGAAGAACCTACTTTATGATATTCTTCCATAAGTTCTCGAAGTTTTTCTTCGGTTTTAGTATTACTCATTATTTTTGTCTCTATCTATATTTAATGATGTGTGTGTTTGTGTGTGTAGAGAGAGAGAAAAAAAGAGAGAGAAAGAAGAGAAATTGACAGACCCGGGTTTCTACGTTATTTTTATCTGTTAAAGTTTTTTTTTTTTTTGAGTGGGGAAATCCAGTTTAATGGGTGAGCACGTGAGAATATTTTGTTATTTTAATGTTAGAATATCTTTTACAAGAAGATCAAAAAACTCCCCGCCCCCATTCATAAATTAGCTAAATAATGCAAGAAGAGTACCTTTTTTTTAAAAAAAATCCCCATACCCCAAAACAATGGCCTCTCCCCCACAGCAAATCTTTTTTTAACTCCCAAAAATAAAACATAATCTCTCAAAAAGCACAGTTTTTTTTCAATTCACACATTATATTTCAAAATACAAAAAAAAAATTTGGGTGTTGAAAGGTTTGTGTGTGTATATTTTTTTTATTATCATTTTCATTTTCTTTGAGTTACCAAAAAAGAAAAAGAAAAATAAGACGCGAAATAACAAAAAAAATTACATTTAAGCCTTAGTTTGCTTAACAGCTTGAGTACCTATTTTTTTTTTATAAAAATAAAAAAAGTTACATTTAGAATAAGAATGTTCAGGTCATATTATAAATATATATTTAATAAAAAATTATTTACCCTCGCGGAAACCGTTAAGGAAACGACGGTGGACGATCTTCAAGTGGCTCATACGGCCAGTACCAGTGGTCTTTCTACGCTTAGCCTTTTCGGACCAGTTGTCTATAATTAAATTATTTTCATTTAATTAATTGAAAACAATTTAAACTTTTTTTTATCCACATTTTATAAATATAACGTTTAAACTTACACTTGCGGATCTTGGCAGAGGGGTAACCACAGCTAGCACAAGTCTTCTTTTGCTTGTGAAGAGCACGATTACCGCAACGACGGCACAAAGTGTGCGTCTTGGTGTGGCGTTTACCGAACGAGGTAGTACCCTTGGACTAAATTATTTAAATTCGTAATAATAGTAATCGTATAACGTTGTCAGTTGCAATTGTTTTTTTGTTTTCGTATAAATTCGATCGCGTTTGAAAATTCCAATTTTTATCCTCGAAAAGGGTTTTGATAATGTCGATAGTGTGATTTTTTTTTTTTTCAAATCAAATCCATCCAATCCATTCATAAATCTATCCATCCTTTCATCCATCCTTTCTTTCTTTTTTTATTTTTTTTTTTGCTCGCTCTCTCTCTCTCTTTCTCTTTCCTTCTAATTTATTATCCTTCTTTCTCCCCTATAAACTTGATATACATACCATCTTTCAGTGCTGAGGGAAAAGGCGGTTCCTTTGATGCCACCAATAGCCTAAGAAATACTCAGCAATTATATCGGAGATATCATAATCTTTTTTATGCCAATATTTTTACTGCCTAATTTTAAACGCTTTAACGTCAGCACTCCCCTTGAATTACTTTTAAACCAATTCCTTCATTTATTTTTCACTTTCAATGGTCCGTTCATGTTTTTATGTTTTTAAGAACAAAAAAGTTCTGGATTACCTGAATTTTTTTTTAATTTGACAAGAATTGCGGATTAATGGTTGGGGATATTTGTTCATTTTCAAAGCATAGAACCAGTTTACTATACTTGGCCACCCACGATGAAATTTCTTTTATGGCACTTTTTCATAAACAAAGTTGATTATTTATTTTTCTTTTACATTAACTTTGTCGACTAAAAACGAAGGAAAGAGACTGCGGAAAAATAGTCCCACCTATTTTTATATTACTCTTGATAAAACAATAACAGCATACAATATTCGTCAAAATTTTATTGTTGACGAAAACACATCCGCCATATGGATGATTTCGTTCAAATGGATTATCAATTTTTAAGCCGTATGGTTATTTTTTTTTCTTCATATCTCATGAGCAATGGGGTGCTGCTTTGTCATTCTACGAATATATATTATGTTCACGTTGGATTTTGATGTTCAAGTAAAAATCGAACGGCTCTCTCTTTCCCATGTACAGAGATAAAGTCCTACTCCGATAATAGCTTTGAAACAAATTGTATTTATCGAAAACATAGATTGATATCTTTTTGGAATAGCATATATAAAATATCTATTTACAAAAGCCATGATAATGGTTACC
This sequence comes from Circinella umbellata, assembly GCA_025093555.1. Lineage (NCBI taxonomy): Eukaryota > Fungi > Mucoromycota > Mucoromycetes > Mucorales > Lichtheimiaceae > Circinella > Circinella umbellata. The sequence goes on along the minus strand of JAIWNF010000045.1, from coordinate 133,023 downwards.
AAGGAGATATTCTCATATAATTCTCGTATATACAAAGATAATAGTTTGGGGGCTGTCTATTGTCACATATAATAAATAATAAAACCTCCTCGAATGAATCCCAGTGAGTATTTGTTGGAAGGATGTTGAATATTGTACTGCCTCCGTCATACTGAACAGTTCTGTTAATACATATTTTTGTCAGCCGATTAAATCGATACTTGATTACACAATAGATAATCCATTTCCATATTTTCACCGAAGATGCTATAATTCTTCGTTTTTAATGATCCATCGAGTCCTAAAGCATATCTGACCATTATGATATAACTATCAACATTCGGAGGTCTAAATAAACTGTGGAACTTCATGATAAATAATACTTTATAACAACAAACCAATTGGAACGCATAAATTGCATAAATAAAAAAAGGTTGGGGGGGGGGTTTCTAATATTATGAAAAGAAAAAAGAAACAATGATATTTTGGTTGGATGTAGCAACAGTATTTCACCATTCTCATTATTATTATATGGATATCATTAAAGATGACAAAAGCCCCAGTTGTATATCTTCTAATAAATGGTTTAATTATAGAGTGTTTATTCAGTTTGCAATGTTTCTTGACAGAATTTATTAACTTGATTATTCCTATAACTACGTACAAAACACAAGTAATATAATTAATTGAAATAAACACGCGATCGATAATGGAATTAAATTTCTTTTTAATTGAATATTATAAATATTCTTATTTGTTAATTATCAGCATAAGTAATACAAAGAGAGGCATTTTTATATAACAAAGGCATTTTATTCAACTGTAGTTATATACAAGGTTTTGTTGAGCATCATGAGTGTAGAGCAGGTATGGTAGACCACGGCATCTTTTTTTTTCTGTTTCCTTCTCCTCGAATTACGTAGAATACATAATAAACAAAAGCAAAATATTAGGGGAGAAAGAGAGTCAATTTTTTTTTTGTTAAGTATTGACATCATTCGTAAACATATACAACACTGATCAATATCGAAGGAAATATTACAAAATAAGCATACCACAAGAAAAGTAAAAAAAAAGGTCTTCTTTCTCATGATTATAACAATAAGGCATTAGTATAAAAAATAGTGAGTATGATTAGAAGGGGAGGAAAATAGTGAGTCTTTTTTTTTATGATAAATTTTATTATAGTTGTTGTTCTATACATATTTTGATAAAACACACTTTTTATGATAAAGATTATATATTAACCTTAGATGGTAAAAAAACAAACAACTGATAAACATCCATGACCATAAATACTCTTTATTGACAATGATTGAAAAATGAAATTCAGTTTTTATTTCTTTACTAAGTATAAATAAAAAAGTCTGTAAATTTCTTTTTTTGTCCTTTCTTTTTACATAACAGCAAAGAATAAATAATCACTCACATCAACCCACCATGGTAAATATGCAAAACAGCAATTTTATCATGGCAGGTGATACGAGTGGTTGACGGGGTCAGCTACATCGTGTCACAGTTCGTGGACTTTTTGACCAACCAAGCTCGTGGTAGTGGCTGTGGTGGCTGTGGTAGTGGTATCGGCCACTATTATAATATTAACTTGAGAACAGCCTGGTCTAGGGGGGTTCAAGTTGGTCTAGTGTTTAAGACCAATATCGTCGTACTGGAAGTGGTTTCAGGGATCACAAGAACAACAATGAACATTATCATGCTGATGGTTTTTAGGCGCGCGCCACACTACTACAACAAAATGCAATAACAGCGTAGTGTTCGAGTGAGGCTGATAACAACAAAACGTCATTATGACGATATTATTGATGTCAATCAATTAGATGAGCAAGTAGATGCCCTCCATGTCTCAAACACAAAAAAAGACTAAAATTTATTATGTATTTCTTTTTCTTATAAAATCATGTTTATAATTGTAATTCTTTTTATATTTTCAATAAAACTAAATCTCCTTTTCTTTTTTTTTATCAAAATAAACCATTATGTTATTCATTTCATTCATTCTTATCTTTTTGTACAATTGATTGAAGCACGATGATTATATGTATGAAAATCTTATCTACAGTTTAAATGATGGGAATAGACTGAGCTGTTAATGATTTATCACTAATCACAACTACTATAATTTTTTCGTGCATATTCATTCAACTTTTTTTTATTTTATTTTAATTCGATGACTACAATAACACTTTTTTCAGGTACGTAAAAATTCATAATTAATAATGTTGTTGTTACGTATCATTAAGTTTTGGAAGTGGGATAAGAGATAGTAGTCTACATGATAAGTATTTATTACATCATGGGTCTGGAACACTTAATTTAACTTTTTGACAAGTGTGCTCATATTTTATATCTTATTCTTATTAAGAAACAGTATTCAGTGCTCCGCTTCCTTTTAGTCGGTACCGACGGTTTTTTTTTTAGTAGGGTTATTGAATATTTATAATGCGTTCTGCAGGCACCCCACAACCTTTCCGCTTTTTAAAAAAATCGACTCTATGTATAAGTTCCAGGCATAGCAACAGATTTTTATTAATTCGAGTTCCTATTGCCTAGACTACGTATTGATTTTATTGGCTTCTTCTCTCGTTACTATTTGATGTATTACTTAATTCATTTCTATTTTCTTCTGTAGTGTTATTTGCATATTGATGATGGGCTGCTTGGGATGTAATCTCAATGATATCTTCATTGCATTCTTGTCTATTCATATACTCGTCTTTATCTTCATCATTACAATCAGTTTCACTGAGAATATCATCTTCATCAGATACATCATATTCATCTTCTTCGGCTAAGGGAACCATGGTGCCAAAAAAAAAAAAATTTACCAAGAGGTACATGATCACCCTCCGCTAACAATAATGTTGATTCTTCCTGTACAGACGTTGCTATTATTATTGATAGTCGTGTTAACAGAAATAAATGATAATTTATTTGTTTGCTATCCCATTTTTTTTAGGACGTCCAGCGTTGTGGCCTTGAGCATTCTTTTGACAAGAAGGCCGACTTCTTTGTTTTGTAGTTGAAATTTCCCTCAATTGTGAAAAAAAAAGTTATTCAATGCGCTTGAATGTAGTTGAATGTAGGTGAATGAAGTTAAATGGAGTTAATGGCATTGAATAAAGTAACGGTGGGAAAGATGAAACACTTGGAACAAAAAGATATTTAGTGAATATTGTTTCAGCCTTTGCCAAGGTCCAGTTTTTTTTCGGAGTTTTGTTTTTTAGTTTTCTTCGCATACACGGAAGCGTCTATCCGTCCATTCATTATTTGTTATGTATAATGATATATGCTTTGCTCCTACGCAACATCGAAATATATATATAATATATAATGTGTCCCGTTTTTATTTTTCCTTGGTTACAAATTAATTTTACTATTATACTTAAAAAGTTCAAATAAAACCATAATGTTATAAAGAAATAGATTTCATTAAATACAAACTGTTGTTTTTTAAGTAGAATAATATTATGATATGACCTTTTTTATTTGCTAAGTACATAAACTATATGTCTATTGTTTTATTCTTATGACCTAACATATATTACGTACTTTTTTTTTGATTTCCAGGACAGAAAAGCGAGATCATGACGAGGATGGTCTGGTGATTTATATAAGTAAGGCCCTTCTTTGTTGTATATAAGGGTCGGATCTTAACAACAAACACACAAACTTATGTATTGTATAAACGGTTACACAAGTAACTTTTTTTTTTTTGAACTAGAAAACTTGCTCACCCCTCTCTTTTTTTTCTTCTTCTCTCTCTCTTTTTCTTTTCTCTCTACTTATTTTTCGCGTGCGTCTTCTCAATCTCTCATATTTTGTTTTTATTTAAAAAAAAAAAAGACCATATTTTTTTTTACCCTATTGAAACAAACTATACGTACATACATACATACATTTATTTAACTTTTTTTTTTTTCTTTAAAAAAAAAAATGGCACAAATTGGAAAATTACGAAATCATTCGGGATTACGTCTCAACCTTGATTCGAGACCTACAACACCATGTAGTTTAGACGATGAAGCTAGTTTAGCAGCAGCAGCTGTAGGTGGACCTTTATTAAAACCTTCAACATCTACAGATAGTAGTAATAATTGGAGAGAAGATTTAGCTCGTATTGTAAGTCAAAATCGTTCACAAAATAATATGTTGGAAAATCAACAAGCTCTTATTCCAGACGAATTAAAACCTGTGGATTTTGAAAATATTCAAAAACTTGGTGAAGGAGCTGCAGGTGTTGTTTGGAAAGTTCGTTATAAACCTTCAGGTTTAGTTATGGCTAAAAAGGTAATATCATTATTTTTCTTTAAGGTTGGGGAGGGTTTTGTTTTAAAGAGAAAGAAAAAAAGTTAATAAAGTTTTTAAATAGACAATTACTGTAGAAGCTGAACCACAATTACAAAGACAAATTTTAAGAGAATTATCATTTTTAAAAACATGTGAATCACCACATATTGTTTCATTTTATGGAGCATTTTTAGATGATGGTGATACAACTATTGCTATTTGCATTGAAAATTGTGATGGTGGCAGTTTTGAGGATATTTATAAACGTGCTCGTGATATGGAAGGTGTTATTGGTGAAACTGTACTTGCAAGACTTGCTGAATCAGTAAATATCTTATTATTATTATTATTATGATATGAATTTGTTTATTGCATAGATTAAAAAAAAAGTATATATATATTTTCATATAATAGGTTTGTAAAGGTCTTATTTATTTACATTCAAAAAATGTAATTCATAGAGGTAAAGTATTTTATTTATATGAAATATTTATACGAATTATTAATATGAATTATTATTATTATTATTTAGATATTAAACCTTCTAATATTTTAATGACAAGAAATGGTGAAATTAAACTTTGTGATTTGGGCGTTTCTGGTGAATTAATTAATTCTATGGCTGAAACATTTACAGGAACACAATATTATATGGCAGTAAGTTATTATATTTATATTTATAATGATATATAATGGTATATAATGATCTATAATGATCTATAATGTAAATATATATGTAATGTAATGTAATGTACCTATTTATTTATTATTTATTTGTTTATTTATTTTAGCCTGAACGTATTAAAGGAGCGACTTATTCTGTTCAATCTGATATCTGGTCTCTTGGTTTAACAATTATAGAAGTAGCTCAAAACCATCCAGCTTTACCTCCACCTGGTCAACCTCATCTTTCTGTATTTGAATTATTGGATTTTATTGTAAGTCAACCACTTCCTAACTTGGGTGATGATCGATCTATTGAATGTCGAGATTTTATTTCAAAATGGTAAATTCTTTCTTTCTTTTTTTCCTTCTTATTCTTCTTAACTAAAAATGTGAATAATTACTAAATAATAAAAATAAATAGTTTGATTAAAGATCCACTTGAAAGACCAGGACCTGAAAGAATGCTTGAACATCCTTTTATAAAAGAACGTGCCGATCCTTCACAAGATTTAGCATCATGGCTTAAAGAAGTATGGAGTTGGCAATAAAATATATTTTTTCTTTATCAACTTACATGTCAAAATATATCATATAACACACATATATATACACACACACCTTCCATTTTACCAAATTTCTACTTTGCAAATATAGGAACCCCATTCATTTTTTTTTATTTATACCCGCATCCCCTCCCCTCCCTCTCCAATCTCTTTTGTCTTTTTCTTTCAATATTATTAATAATAATCAAAAAAGAAGAAAAAAAAAAAAGAAACTGTTAATTCCCTGTGAAAGAAACGTTTCATAAGTATAATTAATATATTATATATTGCAGGTTAATTAACAAAATCCAAAAAAAACTCCCCTTTTCCATTCCCTCTTCTTCTTCTTCTTATACATATATACATAGTTTTCTCTTTTCATACATTTAACATATCTACATATATGAATTACATTTCTTCTTTTTTTCTTTTTCTGTCTTGCATGGTTTTTGTTAAAACAAAGAGGGAAAAAAAAAGATTCAATTTGATTATTTATATAACTTTTTTTCGTTTTATTTTGGTATCTATAAAAAAAAGCATATGCATTTAAAGAGAAATTAATAAGATTGTTAAAACTATAAATATAAATTATAAAGTTATTTACCATCATTAGTATCAATAGAGTCATCGTCCTCTTCAGAAGGTAAAGGATTTAATAATTGTGATTGTTTCCCTAATGCCATCATACTAGATTGTATGGATGGTAACCTTCTTGTTGGTACTATGGATGATCTTTCTGCTAATGAATATATGTATTTATATATAATAGAACATATAGTCCTTTGTTTAGAAAAATGAAATAAATAATGTCCAATATATAATATAATAAAACCGTTTTTTTTTTCTTTTTCTTTTAAACAAAAATAATAATAATAATCTACCAGTCATTATATAATCAGCCCCTCTACTATTATCCTTGTTGTTATTATTATTACTATAACTATTCCTACTATTCCTACTTAAATTATTATTATCATTATTATTATTATTATTGTCGTGGGTGTTATTTTCATTATCATTAATATTCATTTTGATATCAGACATTGATATGCTATGAAAACTTGTTCGACGCGATGTTGGTGACACTGAATTCTCTATCAATGGACTAATAGATATAGACGGTAATCTCTCCATTTTCGGTTGTTGCTGCCTTGATCGTGGTTGCTGTTGCTGTGGTAACGGTCTCGGTGTTAAATGAGATACAGATGCAGCTGTATCACGTAGAGTTTTTAATTGTGCTTGTATATCCGCTTTGTCTGAATTATATATTACATAGTTGAATATATGTTACATTAATATTATAATAAATATCAAACTTACTTCCATCAGGAACATGATCACAAATGACATCTAATGCTTGGATAATTCCTTCCATATACTAAAATGACAAAAAATAAATAAATAAAATTGAGTTATTATGTTATATATATATATATATATATATATATATATATATATATATATATTATATGAATTAAAGAAAGAAGAGAAAAGTTATAAATGTTTTTTTTACTTGGTGTTGCTTTAATACAGTATCACGTAAACCAGATACCTCATCAAGTAAAGATTCAAAACTAGTATCCATGCGAGTCATTCGATCCACAAGGTTTGCATAATTCTGATGCAACAGCTCCGACCGCTGTATGTCATTACCGTCATTCACTGAAAGAGGAGCTGTTGCTCTCAAAGAACGTACACTTTTTCGTTTAATATTTCGAAGGTCTTCCACTTCACCACGTCGAAAATGTGGATGTCGAAATTCCCACATTTGATTTTCATTCCTTAAATTAGAATGAATCATATCATTCACCTTATTAAATCCATACACTTTTTTTTATATTATATTTCGTTAAAAAAATAGTATCAAATTCTTTTTTTCACCACACACACACTCTCTCTCTCTACACTCTTTTACTCCCAAACAACCAGAAAATAACAACTTACTATTTAATTGTCTTACAAAACTTTGCCAATTATTATGTTTAAAATAACGTGGAAGAACATTTTTTGAAAAAGCCGTTGGATTAAAAACTCGAAATACATCTCCATTATCAGACCAAGTTATAAGATCTTGAATCTCGGGATCTTCTACCATACTTTTTTTTTTATAAGTGATTCTATTTTTATTTTACTATTTCCTCCCCAATATTTGAAATATATATTTTAAGAAAAAAGGACTTACTTGAACAGTTTACTAACGAATGCTGCATGAGTTTTTGTTATTGGTATAGTTGTCAGCGATTGTCCGTCCATTACTGTTTCAAAAGGTTGTAATCGTGTTGTCCTACTATGACTAGTATTACTATTTATTGTTTATTAACGTCAAACCTTAATTTACAACATAGTAATATATATATATCCCCCAAAATAAACAACGCAATACATTTATATATTTATTTAAAAACTTACTCTTGTGAAGGGAATTCATCACCACTATTTTCTTCCATACTTGTGTTTTCATCTTCACTATATCTATTTGATCTTCTGCTACTACTAGACATCTTTTTCTTTCATAATCTTGTAACCAGGAAAAAAAAAACCCTTATGATATTTGTATCAGTTATCACACACAAAATAATCAATCAATCAATCGTACTCTTTTTTTTCTCTATATCTTATTATTATTATTATTATTGTATTCAATAATAAAATTAAACTATATAACAATATATAGTATAGAGACATACAATTATATACACATGATATGATATGATAATAAAATATAAATAAATAAATAAAAATACATACCACGTCTTATGTTGATACAAAAAAAAGAAATTGATGTTATATTAATAGAATATTATAACAAAAAAATAATGATGAACCGTATATATATATATTTATATATATATCCGTAAACCTATTAATATAATGAAACCAGTATGTGGAAGGAAATAAAATAAAAAATTAAAAAAAAAGCACAAGTATAAAATAATAATAATATTAAAAATAAAATTTACTTGATGGTTTATGATAAGGTTTAAAAAAAGATAATGATAACAAAATAGAACGAAATGAAGGAATAAAAAGCTTCAAGCAATGAGAAACTTACAATCGCTAAAAAGCTATATTGTTTTAGTTGGTGACGAAAGCTTTTTTTTTGGGAGGCTTGGAGAGAGAGAGACAGAGACAGAGAGAGCGAGTATATGGAAAAAAGGAAGCGGTTATTTTTCGTGTGTGTGTGTAGTGTGTTTAGTGCAGTGGGAGAAGTTGTTATCCAGTTATACGCAGATATAAGATAGAGGTTACCAATAAGGTTCGAGATCAATCAAAGAAAAAAAAAAGGAAAAAAAAAAAGACTGTGTGAGAAAGGATGATGGAAAGAAAAGATATCAGGTCAAAACTTGAGGTGATGTCACCCCCAACTAATCCAATAGATTGGGATGAAAGGCTTTTTTAGGAATCACTAAACCATTGAAGTCTTTCCGATCCACAGTGTTGGAATATAGTAAATACAAAAGAATGTTGAAGAAGAAAAACAATCGATTGAATAATCTCAACATGAATTGTTTATTGTTATTATAAATGCTTTTAACCTATTTAGTACTTTTGTTATCACAACCTTATTAAATTACTATCCAAACTACGCGCCTATTTATAAAAATATGCCAATAATGATATAAATAAATAAATAAATAAAAAGAAAGAAAGAGATCTTTATACATACGTATTGTTATGTTTATTTCTGGTATAAAAGAAGTTTATTAAGCATAATAACAAAGAGTTACAAGTCCTTAATAAACTTTATTTATAGCTTATCTGCATGCACTTAATGCTTTATTAATTATCAACATCTAGGTTAGAAAAAAAAACCCCCATCTTGCCAATTTATTAATCAAATAAGCATCTTTAGGTGATAAGATTACTGTTATCAATATACTGCTTGTTAAAACATGCGAGTAACAGTAATACGCCATGTGTTGAATTATATTTACTATCGATTAGTTTTATTACCCGTTAATGTACTGATACATGCACAGAGCAATACAGCAACATTACTATATAGCAAACTTATTTCAAGGGGAATATCCAATAAATTATAGCGCCATCAACGATCAACAATGATCGGAATCTTTTAAGGTTCATTTTTGTATCCAAGATTTTAGTATAATAATGTCTTTTTTAATGATAAGAAAAGAGATTTATTATCCAATCTATCTAGAGGAGCTTTCCTGACCAATCCTGTGAGTTATGTGAGTCCCCTTGCTTCCCATACCCACGACACTCAACATTCCGTTCCACCAACAACTGAATCAAAGAGTTTTGACACCGCTGCCAACATAAACTGTGTAGTAGATTGATTTGTTTCAATGCGGAGATCACCTACTTATCCTAGTTTCTCTCTCCTCTATAGCTCCTAAAAGGCTCCGCAAAAAGGACCGTTTATTTAAAAATAAAATATAAATTCTAGTAGTTGAATAATGTTTAGTATATATTTTCACTTTTATTCGTAAATATACGAATTAGGCAAACTAGTCAGTCCCGAAAAAAGTCGGGTTTTTTTTTGATCTAAGAAACCAATTTAGGCATTACTTGAGATAATTAAAAGAAAAAAAAAGAATAATGTATCATTTTTGTTCTGTAGTTTTCGATATTACCATAAAAGTAAATCGTTTTCCATTGGATTCTAATGGATTTTTAGACTGCTATTGCGCACTTGGAACTTTATTTTACCTTAAAATGTTCATCTATTTCAATAATATTAATATCCATTGCCGTTATCATTATTCATTTTCGAAGTACTTTTATATGCGCAAAAATAAAATTGGGGTGCGCAAAAAAAAAAGCTATTGGAGTTGATTATAATGTGTCAAAAGCAGTCTAAAATCCAGTATATCGTGTTACGTATACACAAATATAGTTTATTTTAGAAGTTTAAGCCATCCGCATACTTCCACGCAGGACTCAATTTTTATCGGCTAGACAATTAGAATAGATACTTTATTTCACTGAGTGGGCAATGAGGATTGTTTGAAGGCATTTTACAAATAATGTCCTGTTACATATTTTCGAGTTAAAGAAATTAGGGCTTATCGTGATTCATCGAATGAAATGCGTCGTCTCTTTCATAATCCATTGAATCAATTATACGATCCTCCTCAAGGGTTTTACAAATTTATTTAGTTGTTTACTTGGAACAAACATCGAAGCAACTATAGTCAGCATTTACACATCAGCTTATTCGCCACAGAGACCTTCAACATGTCGTCTCAAACTTACCCGATCAAAAACTACATTAGTTTTTTTTTCTTGACAAGTTAATTTCAATACCAAGATGTTCGGACAACATAATATTGAACTATAATATTCAATTATTCTCACAATAGTATCAACCCTCTGCAGTGATACATTCAACAAATCGAGAAGGAACCACTTCAAAACAACAGTAGTAATCAATAATTTTTGAAGACTAGGTATGGAAATCATCACGAATGATTCAACAAGTAGATTTTAACTTTATTTTCTATTACTAAAAGTTCTCCTACCGTAGTAGATAAAAATATCGATGAATTCAACAACCAAAATGCATTCTTCATCTTCAAACTGAAATCGATGATCGTGTAGTATGGATCATTTAGCATGACTGGTACACGATGATGACCATAATTTGCAGTGTGACTTGAACTACACGATGGGGGGGGACTACATGGTTTTTAGTGGGATCCGAAAAATTCAAACGGAAGCAATGTAATTACTGTCAACAGCGACTACCGATATATATTCTTCTTATTTTTTTTCTATTGCACAGCAGCAACAGTAACACATAAACAGGCTGTTTGGTGATGCTAATAGCTAACGATTCGCTTTGCACTTTTTTTAGTCACACTGAAAGTGTACTTTGATTTTTGCAAAAAAGACACATCGCTGCGCAAAACGTTCACATTTCGTCGCGCGCCATGAGCAAACAATTCTTGATTTCCGACCTGAAATGGCTGATCCAAAAGCTATGAAGGCGGACATCAAAAAATCGTTTTAACCTCATGGCGTACAATAAGTACGTGAATGCGGTAAGTTACTTCAAGCATATCGTAATCATTTCTGATTTACTTCTTTCGCTAATTTTGCTGATAAAATAGGCGTCAGCAACTAAAGCAGACGTTAGGGAGGTTGATTGGGTTCCTTTGGCAAACGAAAAGGTATTTATGATTTTCAGTGTACTATGTAATAGTTGAATCATATTTTACTTACAAATATTATATTGATCTGCATTATGATAAAATAAGAGGGACCGTGCAGTTACTTATGCCATTGATGAAAATAGTGTAGTTTCAAAAACTCAACAGGTACTAGTTAGCCCCAATATGATGATGATATAGGACTGTATAAAATATAATTGTACCATCAAAACAATAAAGCCATCAGAAAATCAAGCTGGGACCGATGTATTGCATCCCATAATCGACTGCCTCAAGCAAAAAGTAAGATTAATATTTTATTTTTACCAAACCTCGTTTAGAATAATTAATTTATACCTTTTAATTCTAGGCGCATGGTTCACGTCATCCTATTCCTTTACAGCCTTATACCACCATTAAAAGTCTTCGTAAAGATTTATTCAGATACTCTTTCGCTTATCTTTCTATAGATAAGCCCAGCAATTTCCAAGAAGGCTATTTACAAATCCAGTACAGAGATATTATGTCTGTATGTATTGAGTCTTTATATTAATGTGAATTCAGTTGTTATCAAATTCAATTAATATATAATAATTTTAAGATGATTTCTTGGTTAAATAGAATAATACAATACCCCAAATACAGTGTTGCGTGATCAATATAAGATAATATTGAAATAAAAAATTTATATATCTTTAGTAGATGATATAACTTGAGATCAATAATTTTTATTTGGTTTAAAAAGTTAAAGTTTATATATTTTTACAATGTCACGCAGCTATCACATGTGGTTATTTAATTTGTTATTTGGGAAATATTTATATTTTCAAGTTGTTGTACAATTTATTGATTCGTGATAAAGGTAATAGTAATGAGAATATTCTTATATAAATAAATATTCAGAATGTTCGTGTATAAAAATATGTAGAAAATAAGAGAAGTTGTTTATGTAACAAAAGGTTACACCATAATATGTACTTCATTCATGGCTACGTACGCGCGTCTCTTCATTTTTCGGCTCACTTCTATTCCCTTTTGTCTCATTTGTCATTTACACTCGTAAAATCTGAACCGTTCTAAATCCATTTTCAAGTGACAGGGTATAATCGGTACTAATAAAAAATTGCATGTAAATTTATTACGTATATATCTTTTGCATAATTCATAGATATCATTTTCTACGCTGACACGGGGTGCTTGATTTATTCATTAATAAATGTTTGCTTATCAAACAGCCACCTCTCTCCAGACTTTCTTATTTATGGCTTTTTTCCTTCTTTATTACTAATTGTTAATTAGTCGTAATACACTCAACCTCCGGGTTTTGCACACCTGAAATTTCCTGATTTTTTTTTGTTGCAGAATCGAAGACTCGCAACAAGCGAGAGTTAGTATGAATATTTAAATACAGCATCTTATCAATTATGCTTTAGTGACATTTTGGTATTTCCTCATATGGATAATGATTCATAAGAATACTATACACAATTATTAAATTATAGTATAATTTACTCCCGACTAGCGCAACTCGCTCAAAAACCTTGATGGAAGTTGCAAGTTGTGATTCCATGAAGTATTTTTAACATTTCCAAAGACAAAGAGTGCATAACTGGGATATTTCCACAAGCGGGAGGTTTAAAATCGAGGGTTCACTGTAATGGATATGCTTAAACAAAGTTACAGTATAACCCAACCTCTTCTTGACGTTTACTGGAATTCAATGATTAGCCTTGTGTTATCAAGAAGAACCTTTTAATGTAGGTTGCTGATCATTGTATATCAAAGCACAAAATTAAAATAATATTTATTCTCTTTTTTTTATCGTGGAATCAGTAAATATAATTAATGGTCTGCTCACGATAATGAGAATAACTTGCTACAAAACTTATGTTTTGTTGGAACGTCATCTGGAAATTTGATTGAAAAGAGAAGGATAATGAAATAAGAGTAAATTATCATTCTATAAAACATGTTAAATAAATAACAAGTAAATGGCCATCTGTATACTATTTATCTTTAATTGTTTGTGTATAATAATATTAGCATAAAAGAAGTGAATTTTAGAATTTCACAAAATTGGTGAGTTCGAACAATTCCTTGTGAAGTGGAGCTTTTTTTCTTTTTGAGAGTTAAAAATATATAACGGCAACTTTCTCAACATTCAAAAGAAAAGTGCATGGAACCAGCGCGTGATTGCTCGGAGGAAAGAGCAGTTAGCGAACCAAAACATTCGTTACCTTCACAGAATGGTAAAAATGAAATTATAAAACCACGTAGACTTTCTGATTCCCGTATATTTGATAATACCTCAGCAACAATAAGTACAACGTCTAATGAAGATACCATTGACACGACCACAACCACCAGCAATACTTTTAATACAACTCGAGTTCAATCGCCTAATCGTCGAAGACCCTCTCATTTATCATCAGTACCTACAAGTCGTTCCATTTCACAACAAGAATTCCCTCTTGGTTCATTAGCATGGCAACAACAACAGCAACAACGTCAGCGTCCTCATCGATATCCAACTACACCAGGTGTTGCTGCAGCAACAGCAGCAGCAGCTGTAGCGCAACAATATCAACCTACAGCCTCACCTACAAAATCGTCATCACAAACACAGGAAGATACTTTTTATCGTAATTTAGAAATTAGAGTACACCATTCTGTGGGTAGTATGAGTATTAGTCCTTCATGCAGAGATATTGTTCTTGCAGGGTAAATTTTCTTGGACTTTTTCTTTTCTAATTTCACCATATATCCAGTCAATAGTACACAGTTTAACTAAATATATATATATATATATATATATTAGTCGTCAAGGTTTATTGATTATTGATTTAGAAGATCCATGGGTATTACCACGTATATTAACACATTTAAGCAAGTGGGAAGTCGCAGATGTACAATGGAGTCCTTATGTGTCTCGTGAATCCTGGGTGGCATCCACCGTAAGTTTTCTCTATTTTATAAGGTATATTTTTGACATCATACCAAATTTATATATGTGTGTATACATATATTAGTCAAATCAAAAACTTTTAGTTTGGAATTTAAATTATTCTGGGTCTCAAGCTATTGAAAATGTATTACATGCCCATTCTCGTGCTATCTCAGATATTAATTGGTCACCTCATCATCCGGATATGCTTGCTACTTGTTCAGTTGATACTTATGTACATATTTGGGATTTACGATGTGCTGGTCAAAGTAAAGATGACCCTAGTGGCCAACCCTTACGACCTGCTAATACATTCACATCATGGAATGGTAAAATATTGATGTTTGTGTTTCATCACGCTAGAAAAAAGAACAAAAACAACAATTGCCTTATTAACTATAACTTGTTATATAGCTGCTACTACACAGGTTAAATATAATCGTAAAAGTGAATACTTATTGGCATCAGCTCATGATAAAGATGTCAAGATTTGGGATATTCGGGTTTGTATATCTGAAATATTTTCATTTATAAAAAAAAACAAGAACCAAAGACGAAAGAAAAAATTGATTTTATGCAATAATTGGGGGGGGGTTATAGAAAGGGGCTATTCCAGTGACAACAATTCAAGCTCATACAAAAAAAATTTATGGTATTGATTGGAGTCGACAAAATGATCATGATATTGTTACTTGTAGTTTGGATCATCTTGTCAAAGTAAGTATAAATTATATATATATAAGATGAATTAGTCTTTTGGAGTGTGAACTATATAATTTAATATATTCTGCCATGTTATTTTATCCCTAGTATTGGAATATTCATACACCGGAACAAGAAGAAGAGTCTATTATGACCAATTCACCGGTTTGGCGTGCACGAAATACACCTTTTGGTCATGGTGTACTTACAATGCCCCAACGTACAGAGACAACTCTTTATTTATATGATAAGGATACACCTAATACTCCTGTTCACCGTTTTGAAGGTCACTCAGATACTGTTAAAGAATTTGTATGGAGATGGAAAGGTGGTAATGGTTCGGATGGTGGTAAGTTTTATTTTACTTTAATAAAAGTTGAATAGTAGAAAGAAAAAGGATGCAGCTCTCAAATTAAAATGGATATATATATATATACTTTATTTTTCTTTTTAGATGATCGTGAATTTCAACTGGTAACATGGTCGAAAGATCAATATCTTCGACTTTGGCCAATTACAGAAGACGTGATGAAAGTTCGTATTATGGATACAAAAATATATTAAAACTGTAAAAGAAAGATGAATTATTAATAACTTGGATATAATATATTATATATAAATGATAGTCGGTAGGTCATAAACCAAGTACCAAGAAAACAACTTATCGTGTTCCTGCATCTGCAGTACGCCCTGATGGAACAGTTCAATCTAGGACATTCCAAAAGGTACCTGATGAAGTCGAAACTATCCAGGGTCAATTATCTTCTTCTCTGGGGTCCACTGGATTAAGGAAAGAAGGAGGTGAACCAATATCAGCAATGACATTATTTCGTCCTGGTGGCGTAGGAGGTGGAACTATAGGTATTTCAACAGGTGGATATGATACAACCCCAAATGCCTATCATGAACAAAAATATGCAATTAATCCATTATTATGGATGCAAAATGTCAAAACGGTTGGTCCACCTACTACTGAACTACGTCGTGCAGCTACTACCGAAAGTACTTATCCCACTGTTGCAGAAGAAATGTCAACAGTATTAAGTAAATATGCAACTGCAGGTGTCAAAACCGAAAAAGTAATCTCACCTTTCTTTTTTTTTTATATAATTATATTTTGTAAATTTCAAGAATAGACATTGTTGTTGTATAATTGTTAATTTTTTTAAACTATAACAATTTTATTTAGGTAAACGTTGCTTCACGTACATGTACAATTACTCTACATGGACCTTGGTCAGATACTGGAAGTACATTCGTTCGTATTACAATACGTTTCAGTGCTCAATATCCTGATAATAGTCCACCTGAATTTGATATTCAGAAGAACAGCATGATGTCTATTTATTACCGAGCTCATATGTCACAGGAATTGAATACATTGGCAGCAAGTTATACATCTAAAAAACGATGGTGTTTAGAAGCATGTATTCGGTGTTTACTTGGTGAGACACCACAAGATGACGTTGAACTAGGACTAGAAAAGGGTGCAAGTAAAGATGATATGCTATTTGGTAATCCAAACCAAGCAAATAATACCAGTTATTGGAATGGATCTGGTACAGTTGACAATGGTGATTCAGATGATGAAATATTTACTGGTCCACCTTTTATGGGAGGTGTGAGTGGTGGTTATGGTATACCAGGCAAACGTGTTAGTTTACATAGTGAAAAGGGTATTGTTGTGGACATGTCATCCAAGCAAACTGCGGATGAAAAAGTACCATTTCCTCGCCTTTGCGGTGGTGTTTTTTCTGGAAGTGGTAAATATTTTTTTTTCTTGGATATATAATTTTGGGGAGTGTTTGAAAGAATACAGAAAGTTAAATCTTTGTTTTCTTTTCAATAGGAAAACTCGTATGTTTCTTTTCAACATTACGTGTACGTAATTCCAATCGTGAAGATCAAAAAAATGCTGGTGAAAAACGAGATACAAGACAAACCACTAGTCCAACAAGTAATGAAACAAACACTGAATATTTTGAGAACACCTATAGCGATTTCTATAAACATCCACGCACTTATGAACAATTTGAAGAGTACAAAGAAATCGCAGCCATGTCAAGGCAAGGACGTAATGCAACAGTGCTTGTAGGAGGTACAGGAGGAGCTTTTGGTGAATATGCCTATGATGATGACCCAGATGATATTGATGATGGATTGGCAACGATGACATCGTTGTATTTCAAACCGGATGTAAGTTTTAATCCATTATATGATCCAGAGTAAAAGATACCTGTGTGTATATGTAAGTTATTCATAAACATTATTGCTGTTAGAGCTTTGGATTGACCGGATCAATGTCAAATAATGGAAACTTGCTGTATCGTAACCCCAAAGCAGATCGTATTACATACAATGTGGTTCTTGCTGATTTGAGCAAGATATTACCATATGATCCTGAACTCGCTAAGGAATACATGTAAATAACATAATCAGCTTAAGGAACTTTTTTTAATGTATTGTTAATATTGATAAATATTTAATATATTTTAGATTGACACCTGGTGACCCAGTTAAAGCATGTACGCATAATGCTATTGTTTGTCGGAATCACGATCGACCGGACTTACATAAGGTTTGGTCATTAGCGTCGGAAATTGTCAAACGATGTATTCCTTTGGATAAAGAACGTGGTTGGGCTCCAGAGCAAATCGAAGTTGTACAAACAGACGAGAAAAATTTGAATGATATCCGATCCATACTTTATGGACCATCTAAACCAAAGCAACAGCTACAAATACAACAAAAATCAAAAAAGAAAATACCCAAAAAGCGACGTGTCAAATGGGGCTTACATCCATTAGGAAGAAAACTTATCAATAACTTGTAATATTTTCAATTTTTTTTTATATCCATGTTGGTTTATCATTATTTATGTAAAGTTCTAATTTTTTTTACATTGTTTATAGATTACATCATTTTATTAGTATTGGTGATATACAAACTGCAGCTATGATTTCATGTATATTTCATACCAACAATACCCAAGTATCCCGATATTCACACCAAGTAAGAAATAATAATAACAATAAACAGGAACTTTTTTTATTAATCGGCGACGCTATCCTCATGAATAAATTTAGAACGAAGTTGCAGATCACTCCGAAACGGCAGGTACGAATAGCCTCGACTCGACTAAAATACAATCACAGTCTTTGATGAGAACTGGATCAGGCCCTATTGCCGTACTACCAGGATCTCCTGATCGTGTGACGACTTCACAATTAAGTGCATCATATGGAACACGAGGTGTAAACTTTTTATCATACTTTTGGGATACTGACAGGCAGACACCACCTGGAGAGAAATCTGCCGCGGAGGCCATGCAACAAGAATCAACAGTAACATCTACAGCAAGTGGGTATGCCAAACGAATTACTCGACCATTTACAAATACATTGACAGCACAGCAAAAGGTACCTAGTAATACTGCACCAGGGTTACGTAACATGGGACAACCATTAACACCACCTGGAACCATGGAAACAAGAAGAACGACAGTAAAGCCTCCTTTTGCTCCAACATCTCATCAATTTGCTGTTGTATCTGATAAAGAAGGGAAATTAGTTTATACGGATGAGATGTCAATCGAATATACTAATCTTGAAACATTTGATGGCGACAAGGCGCTTTCATACAACAATGATATTCCTTTATTGGATCCAAACGATGTTGCAAAGCATGATGTATTGCGACTCAATTATGCTGAAATGCTTTATCAATGGGGATTATTGGAAAAGCGAGCGGAAGTATTAAAGTTTTTGAGCCAATCACCAAAGTATCCAACAATCGAAAAAACATTAGAGATTGAAATCGGGCGGTGTTATATCTGTGGGTCAGAAATTAATGTTCATAATCGTATTTGCTATACATGTCGTAAACTACGAAACCAAATTCGTTGTAGTATATGTCATGTGTTGGTGAAAGGTATCCTTAATTTTTGTACTAAATGTGGTCATGGTGGACATAGTCAACATCTCAAGGATTGGTTTGAACAATCAAAAGTATGTCCCACTGGGTGTGGGTGTGTTTGTTTATTAGATCCCTCTTCAACATGATAAATAAATTCATACTCTTTTCTCCCATTTTTTTTTCTATCTTTTTATTACGTATTATTATATATTTTCTATATTATTCAATTTTATATGAATTTTTTTTGTACATAAACAATTGCCCTTTTTCCCTCAAAATCTTTTCTTTTTTAACAGCCACCAAAGAAAAAAAAAATTCTTCAATAGCTTGTTGTGATGAAATAAATTTATGCACTCCGTTTCCATAACAACAATTAGCATACAATATTCACACTTATAAAAATAATGATAATGTACCTTTAGAAATAAAAAAGTCTTATTAATAGGTATGATATTATACAATGCATCAAATATTTTAATTAAGCTTGTATTACGTTAGCTTTTAACCTTTTACGTACGAAAGTTATCGCGCACACAAATTCATTCTTGCATCTACCGACGAATAAAACATATGACGTACATAGAATTATAATGGTCTATCATAGAAGTGCAGGTCTCTCTTTTTTTTTTTCGTGCAATCAATTTCATCACCGGCGGAGAAACAGAAGTAGCTAGCAGAAAAGGAAGAAATAAAGAATCGAGACCAGGAGCTCCTATACGATTCGATTAATTTTAGTTGCGTATAAGCACGCAAAAACGGTATAATTAACTTTATATGTAATAAAATCGTCGTGTTACACAGTAAAAAGTCAATAGATAAACTTATAAAATTTGAAAAAGTCGGGACGTCTGTAAGGAATCGCAAATTTGAATATGCTCAAGCAATGATACACAATATTTCCCAAAACTAACAAGATCAAATTACAGTTGCAACAATAATTGTCTTACAGAGGTATTGACTACCAATGCGATTATGTATAAAACATCCTCTTCCGGTGCTTTTGCAGCAAATAATTAGCCAACATGGGATCTCACCTGTTCTTTATATGTAATTTGTTTTTCTTGTATTCATGTGATAGGTTGATTTGTACACGACGTACTTCATAAATTATGATTGGTGTTGTTTGATAAATGTAAACTCTAACACCCAATTGCCCAGGCCAAGAGCAAATAATGCACCTTCCCTTACTGTGGATTCCATCAACATTTTTAAATTTTTTTATTTGAGTCAATTGTATTCAATAATTTCAACTTATTTGAAAAACTTCACTATTGACTTTAACGGGGGATTCATTGTGTGCTAATCATTCCTTCAAGCAACTGTACCATCGTTACTCAATGTTTCATATTATCGTCTAAATACTTTTTTTTGCTGGTCTCATCCCAATTTCTGTTCTAATCACTATCCAAATTTTTTCCAGTACACAAAAATTTCGAGTCTAGTAAACTTCTGTCAATGACTATGTGCAAAATAAGAATCACTTTGGTGAAGTTACTAATGAAATGAATAGAAGTTGGCTTTGTCAGTGCCTCCTCCGGATCCCTACGATTGCTGATAGAAGGAGGATTGTATACGTAGATTGCCTGAAAATAATATTCTTATCTATGAATGGACATTGGCAGGCTCAAAAAGCGGGATTGGATCTTGACAAAGTTTACTAAATGTTGTATGACCGCTATATTATGTTATTATGTTTTACAAGAAAATTTTATTAAACTGTTTTACTTTTAATAAGAAAAGAGATGTATTATTTTATTTGACTGGAACGAGCCGCACGCCACACTCTTTAAAACACTCTCCTTGGCGATAATTTTAATCCGAAATTGAAAGTTATACTGGATTATACGTAATGGGTACCTATTGTGTGGGCGTTGTTATGTTTTACAACAAACATTTGTTCTAAAAAAATGGCGTGGATCATTTTATTCGACCGGAACGACCCACACGCCACTTTTGTAATAATACTCTTGGCATTTTTTTTCGCGATAATTTTAATCCGAAATTGAAGGTATTTTTAATGCGTCAAATGTTTGCGCTAAATATTTATTACTTGTACGTAGGAAATAGAGAGAGAAAAAAAATAGCCCATTATGGTAAAAATTAGTTTGTAAAAATTATACAAATCGGGGTAATATGTTGTTCTTGTGCTTGTGCAACAACCATTATTTTTTTTGGTTTAGCAACATATTTCATCGAGTTCACCTATTTAACGGAAAAAAGGCAATTTGGATTAGTTTAAATAATATTAATAAATAAATACAATACAAATAAAACAAAACAAAACTCATAGCTTACAGCTAATTGTATAATAATATGTTTTTGATTTGTTTGGGATAGTCATCAGAAAAAAAAAAATAAGATTAATTAGTATACTAATACTATTTCAAATCATCATCATTATATTATAAAATGACATAAATAATAGTAATAATAATTTACCAGCAAATGGCTTCGAGGGCACAGCAGCAACAGATGGCTGCTAAACAATCCTTGACACAACCACCACCACGAAGACTAAATAAATATAACAGTTCATCAACAACAATCTAATTAGATATACTTTTATTTTACCTGTTTCTTTAAATACATGTATTACAATTACATGAAAGAAATACTTACCGAAGCATCGAGGATTCTTCTATTACAACAATAAAGAAATAAAGATCAGTCAACTTTTTGGTCTCCTTCCCCCTTCAATTTTGTTAGAAATTTTAGCAATATTATACCTTGTTCCTTTGAAGCTTGTTGGGTAGCATTATTAGTATTCATGGTTTGAGTTGTAGGATAGGCCGAACTGGTTGGAAGCATTTCAATTTGCTGAGCTTGTTGTTCTTTACTATTAAATCCATTATATCATTATTATTATTATTCTTACATTTAAAGTTTCAAAGCCCATACATAAAACTAAAAATCTAATGTGCTTATCCTTACTTTGGAGACATGGTTCTTAATTATTCTTGAGAGAGTATATGAGTGAAGTAAAAGATGAAAAGTGAGTAGTTCAAATGTGAAAGCTTTTTATAATCATTGTCTGTTTTTTAAGTCCGTATTTGGTATAGCCGAATCATAAAAAAAAGGGACCAGATTACTCTACACACACACATGCTGTTACTCACATATAGACGAAAAAGTACTTTTTTTTTGCTATAATAAAAATCTCTCTTTTTTATATGTATTCAAAAAAAAATGATGACGAAATTAGAATTATGACTTATAGAATAGGAATAGTATATTACAAAATTTATAAAAAATATAATCTAAATATTATGTTATTTTTTTAGAGAGCAGAAACCTGTTCAACTCGATCTATAAATTGATTTATGCGCTGAAGCATAGAATCTACAACAGGTGATTGTCTTGCATGGAACACTTGAGTAACCAACGGAATCCATTCAGATTGAACAATATCAATAATTTGACCAACAGGTTGTTTCCAAACCTCAGGGATGGGAATAAGTTCAGTGGTAGTTACTAGTTCTTCTTCTTCTTCACTACTACTATCATCATCGCTACTGTCGCTGTCATTATCATTGCACTTCTTCTTTTTGTTGTTGCTGTTACTTCCAGAAATTGTTTCTGTTTTGGCAGATCGAATAGCAACTGTTTTTTGGGTTCCTTGAAATACCGACTCCATAACAATGGTCAAGATGCGCCAACCGGCGAAAAATGCCGCCATGGGATTACCCGGTGAACCACTGGGACATGACCAAATTCTGACATTGAGGAACCTCATATAAATAACGGCCTCATTCAATCCTTTTTGTGTCATACCAAATCGCTCTGCTAAACCTTTACCAAAGAATTGTGAGAATAACTTGAGATGATATGTTGCCAAGACAGCATGGATAGATCCATATGTCCAGTGGTGCTCTGGTACAGGTACTTCTTTATCATCATCATCTTCTTCTTCTTCAGGATGTAATAAGTCCTCCATATAGGGTTCAATCATACGTAACGAGTCTTCATCTACCGGTTTTAATCCGTGAGCAAGACCAGCAAAAGCAAGTGTAATCTTTTGTACATGATCTTCTCGTTCACCAATAAAGGATGGTATATCTTGTTGAACCCCACAGCCAGTTTCCCAGTGTCCTTTGTGATAATATATTTCTCCTTCACAACCGCGCGACCAATCGTAATCTGAGCAACGTGTACAAGCACATTCGAAGAATTTGAATTTGCGGAGTTTGGCTTGGCGCAGGACAGTGGTACCACATACTAATCCACCCAAAGACATATCGTCTTCAGGTAAATAAGAGAAGGATAATACAGTACCTTGTTTCAAGGCTCGAACAGCTCGAAATACCATGGCATTTTCGGATGGTTCGTATTGAAGAAACATGTTAGGTGCACATGAATGAGCAAATTTGGATCCCCACGTCATTAAACAAATCATCGATCGCTGTTGTACTTGGCGCTCTTCTGCAAAAACAGAGTTGTCATAAGGTTCTCCGAATTTAGGAATATACCGTTGTCGGCGTTCCTTTCTTTTTTTATGTGTCTGTGTTGCTCGTTCATGAGCAAATGAAACTGTATGTGCATTACCATATATCTTGAGAATAAATTTGGCCATATCCATTGGATCAATATTCTTAAATTCAGGTACCGTAGAAACGACCGTATTAGATGCTTCCTTAATTAATCGGACTGTTGGGTGTTCTTCAGTTAATTCAGGATAATAAAAAAAGTCGTATTTAGGTCGCTCTTCTTCTTTGAGGGAAAGATAGGCGAGCATGGCTGCAGGTACTCCAGGGCTGAAATCTTCATCGTTTTGAATACTTTTTTTGAGTTGTTGCCATAACCGTTTGGAATAATGAGGTGATAAAGATGATCGACATTCAGGTTCAATAAGGTACCGCAGTTGTGGATGCTCAACAAGAATAATGTCCCCTGGATTCAAGGGCTGTTTTGTAACAAGCGATCGACCTTCAATTTCACATTGACGGAATTCCACAGTTTCTGAAAAAGCGTTTTTGTTAACGACTGTGGATAGATCATATTGGTCTACTTGTTGATGCATTGGTTGGTCTAGTGTAATGAAAGATAGTATTGGGGGTAGAAAACAAGAATTTTTTTTTCTTTGACAGTGGCTGCATCAAAACCTTAAATGACCACGGAGAATGAAAATTCTCATTTTCCTTTACCAATGCTTGATCAAGACCAACATTGAAGAAACAAAAGTTATACATTTACCGGCTATTAATAAAAGAAATATATGTATTTTAGTACTCTACAATTTTAGACGTTATTCCACTTTCATCAAAATAAAATTACAATATTAATAAACATGTTGGCTGGATATAAATCAAAGAAAGCAATAGATGGTTTGGCGATAACGAGACAATACCGACTGATTATTTCTATGTTTTTTTTACTGGTGGTTTTTTTTTCTGTTACATAATATATAATACTAGGGACATCAAACTGTGTGATACGATTAGAAGCTATATTGGATTGAGATACCCGTTGTGGATGATATTATATACCTATAATCTTTATTGTCTCTTTGATTCTCTTTATACATAAATTATATACAGTAATATATATATGCTACGTATTCGTTAAAATGTAGAAGTGAGTATACATGTGAATAAGTCATGGCACTGATCAAATAACTAGTAGTGTCTTTGTCCAGAAAGTAATGTTGCAAAGTTATTATCTTGCTTTAACTAAATATGTCAGCCAATCGAAAATGTTTAAATTTAAGTCACAATTTAGAATTGTAGTGGGGAATATAGCTGCCACGTTTGGAAAGGGAAAGTTTCAGGTCCCAAAAGGTTCTCATCTTTTCGTGAATCCCCTTCAAATCATGGCACTCGGATTAGGTCAATTATTTTACGCGATTCTTTTATTCATCAATGCTATTGCAGTTTTAAGTGAAGAACGATTTTTGGCAAGAAGTGAGTTATACAAATATTAAGCATCAAATAACAATAACAACGTACCCGCTCTCTATACGTGAACTTTTTTTTTAACATAAATATATTCATCACAAATAGTTGGTTGGAGCGCTCAAGTGGATCCTGGTTTTGGTGTAGAGCAATCACAATCAGTTAAATATAAAATTGTTAATTTAATTTCGGCAGTAAGAACTTTGATGAGAAGTACGTATATTTTTAAAAGCAAATAAGAAACAGGGTCCTAAAAGGAGAGAAAGAAAGGGTATTTAAGCTAATACATCATATATATATATATATTTCTCTTTTGTATAATAGTACCACTGATAGCAATAAACGTAGTCGTCATCGTATACGAATTACTTCTGGGATAATGTCATCAACAAACAACAATACAATTAATCCAGATAGTAATAATAATAATAATCATCATCAACATCATAATACCCCCCCCCCACACACACATACATCCTTTATCCTCTTTTCTCTTTATCTACCCACACTTTCTTTCTCTATATTATGTATAAAAAAGAATTGAATATATATTATAATTATATTATTATGACACCTTATTATATATTATTTATATTGATTCAGCACTTGTAACTTCACCTAATCCAATTAGACACCAAAAAGAATAACTTTTGATACGATCATCATCTAATCGCATAGATGAATTTGCTTTTCTTGATCCTTCGTCATCAACACTCTCAATATCTTCGACATCAATATCACCAGAAGAAACATCCATACGATCTTCATCCGATTTATAATTATAGGTTACAAGCAATGGGAACTATTATAGTTTATATATTTATAATGAATTATGTGTCTTAGTATATATCTATTTCATTATCAAAATAATTAACATATAATATATTTACCTGAAATTCCCCTGTTTGCTCAGGAATAACTTCTACAATGATGCTGGTATAATTATTTCTTTTTTCATGAACACCATTGACCCAAGAAGAAGATAATCCTTTACTTCCACTTCCAAATGTAGATCGCCCTCGCATATTGCCTGTAGGATACATTTCATCATCATATTCAATTGTTTCATTATAAGCACCCACAGTGAAATGAGGAGAAAGTAAAGTGACCTTTTTAAATGAAGAAACCGAAAATAATAATAATCATCAGTCACATATTGCATAAGGAGATGGGAGAAAAAAAAAAAAAAAAGGTGTCATCACTGATAAACTCACCTTTCCTCGAATTTGTGTTGCACCTTCTACTTGTTCATTATAATCATTATCCTCCTTTGATAGTAATACGGACTTTTTTTGCATTTGAGGTGTAGCCAATGTAATATTCATTTCTTCATAAAGTGGATTGGTGAATTTTAAAACAAACTGTGTGGGGATTCCCTGCTGTAATGGCCATGTTTTTCTAGGCAACTTGACAATACTAATATTGGGAATATAATTCCTAATTATAATAATATGATAGATAATGGATTATTATTCAAGCCCCTCTTTCTTCTTCCCTCGTGGTATTGCATGGAGATAAATACATCTGTACATATAGTCTGTGTATGTGCATTCAAAAATGATTCACTTACATTGCTACTAGCTTAATTTTAAATCGTGTCGCTTGAGCCTTTTGTTCAGGTTTAATCAATATATGTCTACAAGTTCGACACCGCTTGGATCGTTTTATGCAAAGATGGATACGTTGTGGATGAATATGACTATTATTTATTTGTGTTACAAACATTAATATTAAATAATTAAAATTTGCATATAAAATAAGAAGAAACTTACCTCAATTGATAAGGTTGATCATGTAATTGACTAAACCGTTGTGCGAGTGTTGATACTAGATATATCATATAGGAAGTTATTACCTAGTTTAAATTATTTCATACAAAATAGAATATTATTTTAAGGAAAGTTTACCTTGATCTACAGTTCGTGAAGACATAAGATTATCTACTAACTTTGAGTCATCATCAGGAACATGAACAGCTGGTTCGTATGTACCAAGATCATCTAATTTTCCTTGTTGTTGTGATTGAGAATCGTGATGTAAATGACTTCCCATCATTTTGCTAAATGCACCTGAACTTGAGAATGACAAGAAACTTGTAGGTAAAGTAGGTGGAACATTAAGGCGTAAATGCTTTTCCAAATGATCTTTCAAATTATCAAATTCTTTAGCATCTGGTAATGTTTCTTCAGTCTTTTGAAGTTGTACTATTTTATATGGAATTATTATTAAGTATTATTAATCATAGAGGTATATATATATGCTCCATTTCAACTTGAAAACCTTACATGCAAGACTGGTAGGTTTTTCAAATGTCATGTCAATTTCTTTTGAATTCCAACGACACACATTGCATGATAAGAAATAAGGACCAGCAGATGCAGGCGTGCTTGATGGTGTAGCTTCTTGTGCTGCAACTACAGATAAGGTATTTTGACATATTGGACATTGAAAACAATTACGTGCACATCTATATACTAATATTAGTAATCCCGTTCCAAGTCAACTCAAAATTCTTCATTTTCTCTGCGCGTTTACCTATTCTTTTCACTCTTGACACTTGCTGTTGGTACCTGAATATATATGTATAAAAAGAATCATGTTAACTATATATAAATCTATATTGAAGCCGAGCATGACAGAAAGTTTATTACCTCAAACAAGCAGTTCGGACAATAATATGAAACAATCTCATCTTGAACACATGATGGACAACGAATTTGGTGGCAATCTTCACAAAAATAAAGTCGTGATAATGGGTATAAATAATTAGAAGCTTGTGTCGAAAGTAAATGACGTCCTGTTGCAGAAGCATCAATACTAGTCTGATCCTTTAATTGATCTCTTTGTTGAGATTGTTGACTCGTAGTACTAGAAGTAGGGGTTGTTGCTGCTTTTTCGTCTAAAGGATCCAGGTCCTTTTTCGATGAGGTTGATTCTTCTGGTGACCGACGCGAATCCTGAGTTGTGTTGCTAGCACCCAGATCCGGGCAAGCACAATAATAATGTACAAATGGAGGTGTGATTGACACTGCCGACATTTATTATTATTATGACTAGTACTTTATATAAGATAGGAAAGTTTGGCCTTATGGCTCTATATTATTGAGTCTACAGACAAAGTTTAATTCTGTTTCTTTTTTTTTTTTTTGTAAGTTAAATCAGGTGCCTATGAATGATTACAAGTCCGATCTTTTCGCTTTGCTTTGCAGCAATTACATAGGAAGCACCAATTTATTAACACAAATCGTTCTATATCACATAATTTATATTTCTTCCTCTACGGCTTTTTTTAATTGAAGCTAATACTATTATAAAATGTAATATTATTTATATTGTATATTAAAAATCTCTCATTTATAATTGTTAGTTCAATGATAACTTGACCCTATCTCTTCAACAGTACGTAAGCGTCAATATTAAGTCTTAAAAATGAAATGAGATTCAAAATGATAGATACAGTAGATTTTTACTTGAAAAATTATATTATTAGAAGAACAGTGTATGTAGGCGAATAACAGAAATAATAATAATAATTATAACAAGAAGCCTTGAGGTACCAAGTAGCAAATAACCTCTCCCATCAAAAGCAAGCGACCAGGGAAGAAGTCATCTTTGTAAATTTGATACAGATTAACTATCTGTAGCTCGCAAACGCAATGAGATTTAGAGAATATCTATACGTTTAAAATTTATGATTTTTATTATGTCTCCTATAATCCAGCGTCTGTTAAGACATATTGATTGAGACGGCTCAGAAAAGTAAAAATGTATATAAAAAAACTCGTTTAGGGGAATATCTATACACATCAATTGATGCTCCAATGGGTACGTGGGCTTAAATAATATTAATAATGAGGAGGAGGATTATGTTTTTAAACGGTATTATTTTGCCGAGGTATGGCACCAAGTAATAAAAATTAAGGAGCAAACAAGAACACAGTTATTAAATAGTTTATCTAATAACAAATTAGGAAAGTAAATTATAATACTGTGCGAGTACGTATGTAATAGCGATATCTGTAAGACCACCTCGTTTAGGGATATATTTTTTTATTAAGTCCCTGATGAACTACTTTTCGTTTCCTTTGGAAAATTATTTGAAAACCCAATTATACGTACATATACGTACCTGGTCTAAAGATGAAACAAAGACGTTAGGGAGGAACTGTTGTATGTACGTAGTGTTGTCAGAATTTTCTTTACGTATGTGTAATCTTTTAGTTGTGCATAAGAGCGAAAAATAAAACGAGCGATTAAAAGACAATGCTAAAGAAAGTATTATGTTGATTCTGTATGTAGTTCTTGGCTACATACATTGAAATCTCGAATTTTACGCACTAGAGGAAAAAAAGGTTCATGAGTATTAAAGATGGGCCTAATATATCATTTGATAGTGTGAAAAGTATATAAGTAATTTATCCACATGAGTATATTTTTTTCCGTACTCAATTTTAGAAGATATTTTTTCTAATAAATATCACCAGTATTCAAGAGAAAATTAATAGTTAGCAGCATTTGTACGATAGTATACTTATTGATTATGCTT
Source organism: Circinella umbellata (assembly GCA_025093555.1). Taxonomy (NCBI): domain Eukaryota; kingdom Fungi; phylum Mucoromycota; class Mucoromycetes; order Mucorales; family Lichtheimiaceae; genus Circinella; species Circinella umbellata. The sequence goes on along the minus strand of JAIWNF010000045.1, from coordinate 103,420 downwards.
ACCCCGTTAGCTTTTAAATAAATGTACAGTTTGTTTCAAAAGCGTTTTTCACATAAACAACAAGATGACTCGTGGTATATTATACATGTGAATATAAGTACAATACATGCGACACCATACTAGATAACTAGATATAGCAAAGCACAAATGTCCCAACAGTCAGCTTATATGGATTTTTTTTCCTTGGCTCCTTTCCTTATCAAACCTTGCTGCATGATCCCCCAAAGTTTGAAAAAGCGGATAAAGTATAAACCCCTTTCCCATATCAAACAACGTGGAACATGATCCGTAGAAATATAATATTTACCCTGAAGTGGTAATCTTGTGCATAGAAAAAAATATTAATGATGATAACATAGGGGTTTTTATAGATGTGATAATGTAGACATCGTTCCACAAACACTTTGTAATTTTATTAATTAAGAGCTTTGATACCAATGATAAATAATGATCATGGTTACTATCTGATCATTATTATTATTATTAAAAGAGAGAAGCTATAAATATACCCCTGAAGGTCTTACTGCCTAGATTTAGTAATATTTATTTCCTCGGAAGCAATGATTTTACTGTTGGTTTGTTTGTTTGGGGGAGAGTTAAATTTTAACAGAGAACCAGGTGGATTGGGGGAGGGGGTCTGTTGAAGATTTGTTTACTTGGTAAATGTTGGCAAATTTCAAAATCTCATGTGATAGAAATTAATTCTTGACTTTCGTAGCATATTATCAAAACCATTTATCACAGTGAATCCATCGAAACCCCCAAAAAAATAAAATTAACATACTTTTTTAAATTTATATTAATTATAAAAAGAAATTTTAATACGTAAAATTAAAAAAAAAAAAGTTAATATAGTGGCTGGATATTGAAGATACATATGGATGGAGAAGATGTTTTGAGAAAAAGAAAGCCAAAAAATGCAGTGATGATAATAGAAAATGTGATAGTATAAAAATAAAGATAGATGCTAGTTGAATAGAAAAAATATTATAAAGGGTGTAAGTAGGGCACGATATTAATAAAAAGTTGTTCGAGAGCATGAACCATAAACTACCGAACTTGTTTATATTGATGATACGTATTATATTCTCTATTTTCGTAAGTCGACTACTTCAATCAAAGTTATTTCGTTCTTTTGAGGTTCTATTGTTTCAATAACGGATGGACAGACTGGACTTCCGGTTGAATCTTTTTAAGTAATACAATATCATGACCCTGTAAATTGTGACCCATAAGCATAAACATCCTGGCTTGGGATTGTTTTTGCGCATTGACACTTAAGCTGTTACAGCAGGGCTTAACATATTTGAAAAATGAAGAGATGAAAAAAAAAACAATGCAGGTTGTGAATCAAATTAAGAGAAGCAGTAAGTTGACGTGTGGCACACAGCTCTCAAATTTTGAAGTCTCTTGCACATTTCTCCTGGCCTATTTTTTTTTTCGTCTCGCTTGGGTTACAATATCTCTGGTAACTACCCAAAATTCTCATGTATATTATTGAACAGTGATTTTAACTTATAAACTAACAGGGACATTCACAACATAATGCTTTTATTCCTTAAGCTTATAAAATCTCCACGCGATTAAAAGTCGAGTGATTGAAACATGCTGTTTAATGTAATATGATACCATATTCAACCTCCGTTTTTGCACATACCGCTTTTGCAAATCTCTCAGTTATGCATCCTTTGTCTTTGGAAATGTTTAAAACACTTAGTGGAATCACAACTTGCAATTTGCATCAAGAGTTTTGGGCGAGTCGCGCTAATCGAGAGTAAACTATACTATAACTTGGTAATTATGTGTGAATCATTATTCAAATATTTATATTAACGCTCGCTTGTTGTGAGTACGTATTCGGTTCTGCAACAAAAAACCAGGAAATCCCAGGTGTGCAGAACTGGGGGGTTGACTGTATAATAAAATCTAAGTTGTACAAAGAATGATTTGTTATTTCTCGAGTAGACTTGCTAGTAAGTTTTGAAAAGCTTACGTAAGAATACTACTTACTGTATTTTTATGCTTTTAAGAAAACGAATAAACTGACAGTATATATGTAATAATTTATCTCATGTTTGTTGTACACTATGTATTATCAATATAATGATGTTTAAATATACATGTTATCATGTTAATGAACTTTCATATTTAAAGCTTTACTTTTGGATCTGCTACGTATTTACTAATAACATAGAGTTATTTTAAATAATGCTAATAGCCACAGTAAAACAAAACTTGTTGCTGACAAACTATATTTATTTACCAAAATTACCCTAATCAATCGCGTGATTTATAAAAAGGCACATGATAGTTATAGCCTCTCTTTGTTGCAATCCATTCACCAGAAAGAGAAATAAATGCGGTGAAATCAATTATATATAAGCTATCACATACCTGACTAACTACAGTATAGTCATCAGCGATTCGCTTTCCAAAAACGTATTTTGTTTTAACGTTAGTCTTGACAACTGACCAGAACTGCTCAATTGGATTCAATTCAAGGGAGCACGACAGAGGAATGGATATATAACGATACTTTCGAGAGTGACTATACTTTCCTATACCCATTGGGCAATGGATATAAAAACATTATCTATGACAAGCTACTTTCTATTCACTTCAGGATATTGTCTATTTCATCGAGCGTACCATACAAAAAGCTTATATAATGGCCTACTGTATTACTGTCCCTGTGCTATATCCCTCAAACCCACGTCCAAGCTTTTCCTTCTTTGTCTCTTTAAAACCAATTACGGATATTCATTTAAAGTCGATGTTAAGTTTGCTTCCATTATAACCACTGTGACTGCTGCAGAAGTTTCCTTTTTTTTCAAACCATCCCCCGCTTCAAGTTGATATGAAATGGCTGATTCATCAAGAAGGATACAATTTGTTGTCGAATACTAATTGGTGTCCTGGCACTTTTTGTATCCAATCGTACTTTTGTTGCATATTTCATTTCTTTCTACAGGCTAAAACTGTGGCTGCTTTAATCGATAATAATTGCACTGAGTTGTCGTAAGGTTATAAATATGTGCTATCCGAAAGATTAAGATCCGCAAAGTTTTGAGTTGAACTTTCTGCTACTTCGGTTATAATAGTATAGAAAGAACAGTATAAAGCTTCTCATCAATGCATAATGTGATGGAATGGGAAGCTGAAAGACATCAAACTTAAAATCTGCGACTTCAAATGTGTAAAAGTGCTTCCTCAATAAACAACGTGGACGATCATCGGTAGAGGATTCTTACCTTAAAATAGTATACAAAAAAAACTGGTGATGATAGTATAGGAGCTTATTAGATGTGATAATGTAAACATCGTCCCACGAATTACTTTGTTACGTATTAATAACAGTGTTAAAGATTACTACCTGATCATTACTATTATCATTAGCAGAAAGGAACTGTAAATATACTAATAAACAAATATAAACAAAAATCTAATGCTCTATAATTATAAAAGTCCGATATTATTGTTTATTGTTTATTGTTTATTGTCACTTCTTTTTCTTGTTTGACCGTCTCCTCGCGTGGGGCACTTTACCTACCCGATCCAAAGAAAAAAAAAGATGGTAACACAGACTATCATGCTTCCTAAATAAAAGATATATAATTGACCGTGATACGTGTGTCTGTGTGAGACAAAGCAATCAATTGATCGCCATCTCCTAAAGTTAAATCAAGTTGTTGAGATATATAACAAGATACTGTTGTGGTTATTTATTTCGGACACACCTCTCCCCCCCTCACCCCAATTGGTCACTTTACACTGGGACTTGAACTTTATTTTTCATATTTTCTTTGTTAGATTCACCTAAAATATATATGAGATGATCATTAAACTTCCATAAAGCTTATTATTTTGCATATCGTAAATAGATAACTTGGATTGGTCACCCTTGGGTATTGTTGCTTAATACTAGTTTCCCATAGAACAATAACAACATTGAAACCCCATCTTTGTTACGTTGTGTGTGTATCGTATCACAAAATGATTATCCAATTTTTTTTCATTCGACACTTCATTTTCATTGTCTCTGTTTCCATTTTATTTCAGAATAGACTACGAGCACAGAACGACTATACTATACGTAATGTAAGAAAGCTTTTCAATTTTGAACAAATCAAGATGTCCGTTTTTTAAAACTATCCTTTCATGTCCAAATCAAGAAAAAATACGGAGCATGAAATTGTTTTTTGAAGCGGTTTAACATGCAGGGATCATCCTAGCTCCTTTCATCGTTTTTTTATGTAATATCCTCTATACCTATTCATAATTGTATACTATAATTATTAGAGCGGGGTTGCCAACTTGTTTTATAGGTTAAATAGAAGTTTATATTTATGTTTATAATGTGTCGTGAAACAAAATTTGTTGAGGAACTACAAGTTTATGTGCAGAACAAACCTTAGTAAAGTTATTTAATTATTGTGAGACAACAAAAAAAGTGTGCTAATAAATTATTTCCATTAGTGGTGTGATATGAACGGACCATTTTGTCCGAGCGTTTGCTCCATGCTTTTTACTTTTATAAATACAGAAGCACACGCGTTTATTCACACAATAATAACAGCTGTGATAGTTGCATATGACGACAGTTGCTATGTTTATAAATATATATTATGTATGTATTACTCTCATCAGACATATTACCATTACAATTGGAATTTCCTATCGCTCAGTCCCAAAAAAAAAAAACAAAGTTTCTTTTTTTTCCCATTAACAAACCAATATTAAAAATCTGTGGTATAAGAAGGAAAAAATAGAGAAAAGTGGTCAATAAGTGTTCCAAAGCTGATTTATAGGAGTATATAAATTTTAGAAAGCCTGCTGCAAGAAGAAATGTATGAACAAGTTATTGATATACTATACATCGTTATTTCTATATTTTTTGATAATAATACTACATGCATAAGATTATATATAGCGAGTATGTATAAGTAGAAGTCTTAGCCGTATAAACAAATGAGGGGAGTTTGTATTAGAAAGGAAGAAATGGGTAAGACAGAAAGCAGGATCGTGCAAAAAAAGTGCGTGCTGTGCGTCGATTTCACAAATATGGCAAATCCTGTCTAGGAAATGAAAACAGGGGGGGGGCATTTGTGTGATTATTTTTAGTGTAAAAAAAACGGAATTGAGTTCCGGTAGATTTCTTTTTCAAAGGAAAACATGTTTCGTAGTACAAACTTATTACTATCAAAGGATTAATAGAAGAAAGCATAATGAATATTAAAAAAAGAAAAGGTTTATCATTTTATCATATTAAAAGGATCTTTTTTTTAAAAAAAGAAATAAGCACCACGTTCAAACCTGTTTATTACGTGTAGATTGAATAACAAAAGTTACAAAAGATAACAAATTACTCTCCCTTTTTTTACATCTTAACAACACATATATATTAAAGAGAGAGGGAGAGAGGGAGAGAATGGCGCGAATAGTACCAAATAAGAAAAATAAAAGCAAGATAGAAAGCTCGTGTAGTTTTGTATGAATTTTTTTTGATCGGTTGATTCATTCATTGTAAAAACCGTAATAATGTTTGAATAATATGCATGACGCATGCACATGTGTTTAATTCTTTGAACTATGATGATTGAATATTCATTAAAAAGAAATATGTTATGTGATGGTTTTTCACACGATCGAATAATGTATATTATAATAATACAAAGTATATAATTGAATATATTGAAAATAACGTATACCATTCATAATTTATGTGGAGTAGTGATGGGAAATAATGAATATCTTATCCCTCCCCCTTTTTTTCCTAACCCTGTAACGTAAGAAAATGCCTTACATAGCACGCATACACACATACATTACTTATATATAATACACTCATGCTAATAAAAAAAAAGATTAATGGATCTGGAACATCTCAAATCGCCCGCATCACATCATTCTCTAGCATCACTCACACATATACAAAGGTAATACAGGCACACGCTTTTTTTTTTATCGACGCTATGCCATTTTTTTAACATTTTGTGTTTCTCCCCTAATCTTTCTTTCCCCTTCGAAAATTTTACATATTAGTAGCACACATCTCTTTCTCCCCCCCAAACTATACAGCTTGACAGTTTGATCCCATGACCACCTTTAATGAGAAGGATCGCCAGTTGTATTTTTGACTTGGCTATTTATTACTTTCTATCAAAATTTTCTTAAAAAAAAAGATATAGAGAAAAAGGTAAGAAAGAAAAGCATGTGGGTATAGATAATAATTGTTTCCGTAGTAGCTGTAAGTAAAAGAATAAGGATTATTCTTTTTAAAAGAGTTCATATAAGAATAAAACGGATTATTTTAGACCTATCTTAGCACAAAAAAAACTATTTTGGGGTATGAAAGGACAAATAATATTTATGAATCTATAAAAATAAACCATTATTATTATTATTATTATTATTATTATTATTATTATAATTCGTAAAAAATAATAATAAAAGAAAAGAGAAAAGATAATAAAAAACTGGTTGGAATGGACGTTAAAAAAAGCTGATGTGTATTTTATCGGACGAACTCTGTGGATAATAAATACACATTCAACTTTAATCCTCAGCTTCTCGACGACGATTTTGCTTTCCTACTCTGAGTGAGATTTTTCTGGTCTCTCTCCTCCCCCTACTTTTTTCTTCTCTTTTTCTCCTAATCTATTATTCTTCTCTTCTTGACCCCCCTACATTTTATCAAATTATCCTCGCCCCCCAACAGCAAAAAAAAAATCATACCCACATATCAATTCAGCGCTTCCGATTTGCTAACCTCTCCTTTGTGGATAATTATAAACCAACTGTTTTGGTTAGAATTTCCTAACCCGAATGACCCCCCGAACAAGTAGATGATCCCTTCTTTATTTTTATTTATAAACGCCTCGAATTCATTGCCACCTAAAAAATCTTTTCTTCTTTCTTTCCTCTTTTTCTCACTTTATTTTCACTTTATAATTTTATATCTAGTATTTACATATATATACTACCATGGCAATTGGTAGCAAAAAATGTATCTCGTCCGGTATTAAACTTGCGCCACCTATTCAACAGGCTGTCATTATTTGTGAAAAACAGTTGGATCAAAAACCATGGTTTATTATTCAAGTAATTCCTCAACAAACTGACATTCGTATTGTCAATGGTTCTCCTGTTGGTAAACAATCAATAGCTACTACTCGTCAGCCTTATACTATTACACGTCGATATGAAGATTTTAGCCAATTTGCTCAACGCTTGCGGGAAGCTTTTCCAACCAGCACCCGAAGTCTTGCAAGTCGCGCCGGATCACGGCTATTGAATAACCAACCTATTTTAATTGATACCACCAATAATCATTATCAACATAGTGACAGCAATAATAATAGTATCTCTATTCCAAAACTCAATAATGGTAAACGGTTAATGTTAAATAGCAAAAAACGACGCTCAGAACTCGATAAATTCATGCAAGCGTTATTCCATTTACCTCCATCTATCTCCCAATCTTTGGTTGTATTGGAATTTTTTGGTTTACAAAAAGCTGATACGGAACATCAAATACAACAACAACAAACGGAGCAAGATACGTCACAACGTATTCAAAGATCTCAATCATCCTTGACAACAGCTATTCAAAAAAATCAGCATTTAAAAAAGAAACATCAAAAACAAGAAAAAGAAGATTATGCACTTCGAAAATCGGTTTCTCATCCGGATTTAATGATCGATACACCACCATTACCTTCGCCGCTTTTATTGCCGTCTTATTCAGCTATTCATCCATTGGATTCGCTAAGCTTTGTGGAACATCAACAACAACAAACAACAGCCTCACCACTTTGGAAACGTTTCCGAAATCGTTCACGTGTTCCATCTAATGCTTCCCAATATGTACCGATTCCAGTATCACCTCAACCCGAGCCAACAGCATCTACTTCAAGTCTTACTTCCTTATGTAGCCAGGCAGCAAGTATAATTATGCCATGGACCGGACGTACACAACAACAACCTCCACCTCCTTCTATAATGCATCACCAGCAGTATCATACTCAATGCCGTCGTGGTTCACCCATAATGTCCCCTACTTCAACAACAATGCCAACTTTACCTCGCCCTTCAATGTCAACACCAACGGGAAATCAGCCTAGCACTATTGCTACAAAAAGACCACGCAAGAAATCATCTGCACCTTCTGCTGCATACTGCTTGCCAACTCCTCCACCATTGCCTGGCAACAACAGTAACTATAACCATAATTTAGTAACTAGTAGTAGCATTATTAGTAGCACATCAACAAGTTCAAGCTGTTATAGTCGTGATAGTCAAAGTACATGTGCTACCAGTATTGCACCAAGTCCAACTACTTCACCTACTTTACGTATGATCAAGATCAAAATTATTTACGATGTTGATAATATTATTGTTATTCAAGTACCCCGATCTATTACTTTAACAGATTTACGTTCTCGTATTGCTCAGAAATTTAATGATCCAACTATTTCATTACCAAAAGACTTTGTATTATTATTTAATGATACACGATCTTCTGCTTCTTCAAATACAAGCGCTGCTTCTTCATTGTCTGTTGATAGCAGTAGTGGTACAGCTACCTTGATTGCAAAAGAACAAGATTTATCAAATGCCATGGGATCTATTTGGGTTCGTCATGAAAAAGTAACAATCCGTTGCGTTGCTTAAAAAACCACCCATTTCATTTTTATTTACCCCATATTTTTCATTTTTTTAATACATATTATTCTCTTCATTGACTACATATTATATCCCTTTCTCCTTTTGCTTCCCCCCCCCAAAGAAAAATGGAAGAGATATTTTTACACTCTTTCAAACATTCCCCCCCAAACCTTTCATTTTCTAAAAAAAAAATTGTACATAGCTTACTTTATATACATTCACTTATACTCAATCACTACACACTCCTTTTTTTTTTCTTCAAAACCATATGTCCTATAACAACAACTATACGCAAGCATTCTATTTATTTTTGTAGAAAGTTATTATTATTATTATTATTCTGAGGCAAAAAAAAAAGGCATTTCATTCCTTCTTTTGTCTTCTTTTTGTATATAATATACTCATTTTGATATAATAATAATAACTTTCTACTTGTTTATATTCATTCATTTCTCTTTATATATTTTTGTATGTATTGTATAAAACTTAGTTTCATTTTTTCTTGAAGGAAGAAAAACATTCATTTTACCATTTAAAAATAAAATAAAAAAAATTTATCAAACAACCCTTAAATATATCAATTTTAACAAAAAAAACAATTACTTAATTTTAATAATGTATTTCTAAAAAAAAAGGATTCATGATTTATTATTTCTTAATAAAGAATAATGATAAATGCCAAGGAATGCAGTATGACTTTGTTTTTTAAATAAGTAATGCGGGAAAAAAGGGCAAGACATAAAAAATCTTTCAGGTGATACCACACCCACTTACCTGGGTTCTAAACAATTGAATTTTTTAATGCACTGACCACCTTTTTTTTAAGACCATATTTTTTCTGAGAGTAAAAAATAACCAAACCTGTTTTGAACGTTTGCAGCCTGGTAATTATAATAACATAAAATACTCCTTCTATTTCAACAAACATAATTGTTTATGTATTGACTTATTATGTAATTATGGATGAGTGGTGATTAATGCTGTTGATAGCTTACTCCGATTTATTTGATTTGCATGCATTTTATACGATTTTTACCCATTTTTGGTATTTTTTTTTGGGGGGGAGTTGTAGAAGGAAGGAAGACAAAGAAAACGAAGTAACATTATTTGGATGGTAAAGTGATGATGATAAAAAAATTATCTCTCATCTGTGTCAATAATACACAGCACATTTTCTTTGTTGTACGATTACATACACTATTGTTAAATACGTACGTAAAAATCTTCTTACAGTATATGTACGTTTTAAAAGATGAATGTCTAATTCAAATATTATATGATTAGGACTGTCAATAAAAAATTTAAGGTAAATCTTGACGGGAGAAAAACTTATATAGTACCATAGAACTTTATAATGAATCTAAATTTGTTTTTAAGCACGATCTGGTGATGTAATATTACATGTACTTATGTTGTGTTACTATTCAATTTCGTAGCTTTCTATGATTATTCATGATAAAAGCAGTTAATGTAGAGGATTTATATGTAGCTTACAATAAAAGAAATAGGAGGCAAATGTGTAAGAATAATAATCATGGTTGATTGTTGTGTTTCTCTGGGTTGGAAATATTCAGAAAAGAGGTTATTATATAATAACAGGAAATGATGAACAGGGATTATCTGAGGGTAAAATAACTTGTTAAATGTACAATTTTTTATTCTCTTTCATGATTTGTTATTTAGTTCGGATAACTTTATGCTAAGGAAATGTAGTATTAATAAAATAAACTACCTATACCAATGTCCATAATATAAAAAAATAATCTATTAAAAGGAGAACCATTGTACTTATTCTGACTTTTTACAATTTGTTTCTTTTTTCAGGAGGACAATAGTTAACCAGCATACATATATATATACATACGGTTATATATTCAGGCAAAGTAAAATAAACTCATTAACAATTAAATAAGCTATAATATCAAGCCGATTTGCAATCATTTACTACAATAGTCATAGTACGAAAGATACAATATTCAGCCAAAGGGAGCAAAGAAAAATATGTTACTATTACTTGGTTGTGATCACGGAGAATAGCTATAATTGCTCATGTAAAGTTGTTGCGTACTATGCTTATATATAAATGAGCCTTTCTTGCAGTTGAATTTGTGAATAATTTATATCTTTGCTTAGTAAATATCTTTATATAATACGTATTATGAGTGAAGAGCATTATTTAATGAATAGTATCTACAACTGTATCAAAGCTATCTTTTTTTTGTTACAATATTATCATGTTACTTTAGAAATTAATAAAATATAAAGTTAAATTTCATCATCCTGAAACCCTTTGCAAGTCTGAGCACTTCTATAAGAATACTTAATTTGCAATGATTTGGTTTGGTTTGGTTTCTTATGTATGCATCCAACAAATAAATGTGATAGACATCCTGCACTTTAAAAAAATTCATAGTTCGAGAGACACATTAACCCACTAATGATCTTCTTGAATTTGTTTCGGAGCTAGTTGATGCAATTCGCAAAAATTCTCTGTGGCTGCCTCCACTATAGATTAATTATATTTAAGCAGACTCTTTAGTCTCCTACAAAAAAAATAGATTAATTATCAACCAGCTTCATATATATTTTTCAAGTACATTTTATTAATTATGGTTTGGGGTGGTAACGATAATGCAGTACAAAAATGGGTGAAGCAACTCACCGAAAATGATCCCAACTTGACGTCACTTCACATTCTCAGCATGCGACGACTCTCACAAAGTGATCTGAAATCGATCTTCTCAGCTATAACACATAACACCCATCTCAAAACTCTTTATTGTTCTGGTCATGCAATCGAACAAGAAGCCATGGATCACCTTTCCGAGGCATTGACATTAAACGACACACTCAAAACACTCAATATTGGAAATGCGGAGCTTGGTCGACATGAAGATCTATTACGTATTTTCGCTGAAGGTCTAGCTGTCAATGAAGGCCTTCAACATTTAGATTTTGAGAATAAAGGTCTTAATGATACTGCTCTCGCACTTCTTGCACCAGCTTTAGTCAAAAATACAACTTTACGATCACTCAACTTGGCAAGAAATGAATTATCAAAGCCAGTGGATCAAATGTTGGAAAATATTCGGTCCCTGAACCTTTCAGGCAACAAGATTGACGCTGCTGGCGCACGTTTACTTTCTACACGTCTCAAACATATTGAAGACTTGGATATTTCCAATAACCCATTGATGGACGGTGCTGTTGCTTTAGCAGAAGCTTTAGGAAATAATACAAGTATCAAATCACTCAAATTAATCGGTGTGACATCATTAAACAGTGATGATGAAGAAGATATGGGTGATTCTACACATGGTAATCCATTGATGATAAAACTTGTCCAGGCGCTCAAAACAAATAAGAGCTTAAACCGAGTTTGGTTGGATAGAAATGGTATTGAATCTTATGCTTTGGAAGGACTGGACATTTTACAATCTGGTTTGACGGAATTGCGATTACGTAACAACAAGGTGGATGATCAAGGTGCAAAATGGTTGGCACAAGAAAAAAGTGTCACCGACCGTCACATTCATTTGGATTTGGGTAGCAATAAAATTGGTTATGAAGGCTTTGGTGCATTGTTAGATACATCTTGGGTTCATCATTTGGGTTTATTCAATAACAAGATAAATGGATTACCGGATATTTTACCAGAATTAAAAACAAGTACAGTAGAATCGTTAGATATTGGGTGTAACGGTATCACCATTGAGGACTTGGGAGTTATTGTTACTGTACTTTTACAGGATGGTGTACCACAACTTCGGTTATTGGAAATGGGTGGTAATGCAAAAGAAGAAGAGATGGAAGCATGGGAATCAGCAATTGCTCAATTACAAGAACAACGTGAAGAATTGGAAATTGCATGGAAACGATTTATGCAAGAACAACAATAATAAAAACGACAAAAGTCTACCATTTTTATCGATTCATGAAATGAGAATGGAAAAAACGTATACACATCATATCCTATTTTCAATTTGTACTTATCAATGTATATAATCAGTTTGCTTCTCAACATTTATTTTCTCATACACCAACAATAGTATAACACACATAACATTAAATAAAGAGCTTGAATGTTTTTTTTCTTGTAAAATACATAGTATTCTTTTGTTTTATATAATAGAAGTAAATGTCGTTACAATCTGATACAGGAAGTGTGGACTATGTAATAAAATTCTTTTTCACCTGTTTTTTATCTCTTTAATTCTAGAGCCACAGAGTGTATTTGTATGCTGAATATAACAAAAGCGTAAAAGTAGACAATTGTAAAAAATAAACATTATTGGAGTTGGTTAACAATCTTTAAAGACGTAACGAAATGAAATTTATAACATATTACAATCATATCGTACATACGGTTATCAGTGGATATTCAAACCTACAGTTAATGGCCTCCAAAACCTACGTACAACAAGCAGAAAATCTTTTAAATGGAAAAACTCCTTTAATATTTCAGTGTAAGCCATATTACGCCTACTTTGAATTAGATTACAATGAAAATGTTTTTTCTTTATTAACCTGAGGATAATATATGGATCAGAAAAATACACAAAACTAGCCACTACTTCTGTATTCCATCAATTTTTTTATTAATGGAATTAATGGATATTATTTATTTTGAGATAAAAAATTGTCTTCCTATACAATACGATGATGATACTTGTCACAACTTATCATCATGAAGTTACATTCTCCTAGCCGTAAGAATAAAATAAAAATATTTAAGTTTGATAATCTGACTCCCACCGTACTACAAATTAGATCAAGCACATGGTCACGAGAGAGAGAAATTGGAAATGTAATATTTTCCTTATTGGGATGTTTTTTTCCTGCACTTGCCATCTTGCATGGTCCCTGAAAATAATGGTAGCACATCGGTCGGGGAGATAAAAAAGGCTGCTATGATTATAAAAGGACGGCGTTTAGAATCAGCAAAGGGACAATACTCTGTTTTTTTTCTTGTATACCAATAACAACAATTATGAACACGCTCATCTCTTGTTCAAAACGAGCTTATCAAAGGATTCCTAATAAGCTTACATTACATGAAGTATGTTTGATGATAAAACATCTTTGCTAACTTTTTCTGTATATATGTATATTTACAACTGTTACATTTTTTTTGGGGGGGATATCATTACGGTATATGTATCCAGTTATCCGGTAGTTTAGGAGATTTAGGAGCCGTTTTACCAATTATGTTCTCTCTAACACTGACTGGTCAAATAAGTTTAACCAGTACTCTTTGGTTTGGAGAAATATGGAACATTCTATCGCGTGTGCGATTTCAGGTACCCATGTGTGTTCAGCCTACGAAAAGTAGCTTTCTTTTTTCCCTTTTTCATTGCCGCAAAATATTCATCTCGTTAATCACAACAATTAATTATATTACTTCTAACAGACATTGCCGCTACCGTGTTATCAAGCCGTATGCCTATTGAAAAAAATATGTCGGCTGGTTTAGGTATATGTGTATATAATTTTTACTCGTGTACTGTACATATATGCAAGAAAGAAAAGAATATTCTTACACAAAGAGCATTATGCACGACATGTAGGTGTTGCTGGTATCATTTTTTTCTTGGGTGCCCCACACCATCCATCTTGTTAATACATATACACCTGTTGCCATTTAGTACGAGGTATTAATATATATTATGCGCTTCCATATATTTGTACATCTAGTATAAGCTTATATTTACTCTTGTTTAAAAAACAACTGTGCTATATAGAAATTCAATTAGGTGCAGCAGACTCTTTGATAAAAAGAGCTCATAACTTGGTGTCAAGTTTAACATGGACGATTTCGGCGGATAGCTGGTCAGATAATTATAACTAAGTACTGTTGTCATTTATTTTTGTCGTGATTTGCTATAGTACACGTATACTAAGTGCATTGATATTATTCGCTATTGGTTTGACTTTTGCATTGATTCGCATGTTTGGTATCGAACACGATACGCTTAATTCACCTCGGCCAGTTATTGGTGCCTATTATCCGGATACAGTCATCCAACCCACTCTAAAAGAATTTCAGAATGGGTTTGTTAATGCCAGCTTGGGGCAAATTCCCGCTCACTGTACTTAATTCGCTAATTGCTCTGAGTGCTCTAGTTGATGATTTATTTTCGGACCATCATGCTGATACAGCAACAATTTCAATGAGTATCGGTGTTATGAATCTGATTGGCTGTTGGTTTGGTTCCATGCCATTTTGGTACGTATACAGTGTATGGAAAAATGTAAATTTATATTCCAACAAGTAAGAAAAAACGAGTAATAAATTAACAATGAGGTGTGTTGTATATTATATATAGCCATGGATCCGGTGGACTAGCAGGTCAGTACCGCTTTGGAGCACGATCAGAAGTATTTGTAATTATTCTCGGTCTTAGCAAATTACTCCTTGGTACATTATTTGGAAGTTCGCTATTAGGTCTACTTGAAGTGTTTCCCAAATGGATCTTGGGTGTAATGCTTTTCATTTACTGCACATGCATTAAAAAATGGTATTCATGATGAAAAGAAACAAAAGGAAAATTGGACCATCATGTTGACGATCATGGGTGTTATTATTGCTTATTCAAATGTCGGTACTGGGATTGTTGCTGGGTCCGTATTTACTTTTCTTCTTTCTGTCCAGCGGCTTGGCGCACGTAAATGGTATGTATCTTTTATTCAAGGTATTAAAGACATACCATCAAAATGGAAGCATCAGGATGCTTTTATGTATAAGTGTGAATCAGCTGTCGCCAAGACTCATTATGGGGATTTAGAGAGTTTTGAACGGCAACCATTATTGGGTTGCAAGAACAGTGATTTGTCAAAAGCAGGAGAGAAAACCATCATTGGAGCTATTAGTAATTCAAAATCAAGTTCCTCTTCATCACTACACTAAAACGTAAATACGTATAAATCCCAAGATAATGTTTTATACTTGGCACACAACTACATACTTTCTTTCTTTTTATTGTTCTGTTGATTGTAAGTAGAAATCTACACTTCTTAGTCAATAGATATTTCTTTTTCTTCTACGTAATACATTGCGCTAACAAAGATATAATTGTTTTAGATGTAGATAAATAAAACAAGGAGTACGTAGCTTTTTAGTGACTATTCTACGTCGGTGTTTTCCGTAATAAATCATATATGTACGGTATTTTGATAGAATATTATCCTAATATTTATTTTATCAGCTATCTTTTACTTTTCCGTCGTGAAATGATTAAAAACGCGCATTTGTTTGTTATTCCTAAATGGAAAATAAAAGATAGCAGCTATACAATGTTCGTGTAACGTGTGTCGGGACTAGATTAAATCATGTCCCCGCCTTATCAAAATATAATACAGTAGTGTATATTAAGTAATGGTAGTGACCATACTCTTAAAAGAAAATGTTTGTTTGTTATCTGTATAATCATTGTATTAGCTGCTTTTCATTTCATATACACCCTTACTTTTTTTTTTACATGTGGCTATAAAAGTAAAAAGAACCGATTGTAAAGAAGCTGCCTTGTAAAGTGCTCATCTCATCAAAAGCGCAGCTAGACTATTTTCATCAATAATAAGCAATGATAATTAAAAATATCTCAGTAAACAATCCATGATTCTGTTGTCTATATGAAATGTATTTTCTGCTTTCTTTATTTTCTGGACACACTTGTCACGTTAAGGATTCTTATCTCTAATTTTTTTTATTTTAATCCTATTTAATGACTTACGCCATCAATTATAGTTCAGATCATTTCATAAATAGATGCTTGTCTATTTTTTCTTCGTTGTATTTGTACTACTCATCATATTTGTTTGTTAGCTAAATTTGGTATGGAATTTCCTCTCGATAAGCTGGGAAAAAAAAGAAAAAAAAAGAAGATAGGCGGAGGTTTCTTTTAATAAATTTTATCTGTGTATAATAGATGGTTTAACATTGTATACAACTAATATTATATAATATTACGTAGCTGCGAGAGACATAGGAATAATCAGATCATTAAAAAAAAGAGATGATAGATTTGTTGTATGAATTTCCGGTGTGACCATAGCTCATATTTTTTGATTACTCAAAGAAAACCCCGATTAAAACAATAGCACACAGCAATCGAGTAAATGTATGCAAACAAGCCATGAAATCTAAGCAGGAGCACTCTTCTATTACTGTAATTGGCTTTTAATGTGTTCGTGTTCCTAAAGAAAATAGATCGTCTCGTAGAAACAAGCTACTATAAAAATGTATGTCGAGGTATATAGCGGATGCTCCTTTTTTAAGAATAATCATAACGGATATGTACTTGGTACTTTAATATCAACTCTACGCTATCACCAACATGTTCGCTGCAGGTTGTCCGTTCCAAATAAATATAAAACTCTTTGTAAACAAAATTATCAGGCTGTAACAATATTTTTTTTTGAGGGGAGGGAAATCAACATTTCCAAAGTAAGGGTAGTACTTTTGTTTACTTTAAAGATGTAACCCAGATGATTACAGCAGTTCAAACGAAATCGATCCGTTGAGCCTTCGTTTCTTTGCATCAGTAAAACTACGCTTGCTCCGAATTCGAGTAACACAGAACCGGGAAAAAATTAGCTACCTGCGGCTTATGTTAAATATAAAAAGGGGGAGAAATGTATTCTTATTTTTATCTTGGAAATCAATACGCCATATAATTCTTTCTCGTTTACTTTTTCTTGCCAAATGATTACTGATAGATTTAAAGAACGTGCAAAGCGAATTAAAAGCAATTTGACTTTACATGAGGTATATAGCATATATCAATGAAACTTTATTTTTTTAGTTTGACATAACAGTAATAATACTCATCATCATGCTTGCTGAAATAAACAAAAAAAAAACGCGAACTTTTATTTTTGTTTTTGTATATTATAGTTATCAGGAAGCTTAGGTGATTTGGGTACGCTTTTACCCATTATGATTTCGCTTGCAGTGAGTGGTCAAATTAACTTGACCAGTACACTTTGGTTTGGTGGAATTTATAATATCTTCACTGGTCTCTTATTTCAAGTGCCCATGTGTGTTCAGCCAATGAAAGGTAAGTAGGCTATATAGTACATATATTCACTTATTACGCCATCTTGCGTCATATTGCGTGTTTTTTTTTCACTAAAAAAAATTGCATGACTAGCCATCGCCGCTACTGTATTGTCAAGCAATATGACTATTGAAGAAAATATGTCTGCTGGTTTGGGTATGATAAGATATATATTTCTTTTTTCATGGTGTGGGAAAATCGTATGTTTATTGTGACACAAATAAAACAGAACAGCATAAAATTTACATAAATAAATACAAAATAGGTGTTTCTGCTATTGTTTTCTTCTTGGGAGCTACTCGTACAATTCACCTTGTTGGCGCATATACACCGGTTGGTGCAATTAGAGGTACTGTAAATTCATTTTATTACTAGCATTACTGTCATTATATATACAATTGCAGATTATTCATTTTTTTTTTATATTTTCGTTCGACTACGTACAAATATCATTGTGCTGTCATTAATTTTAGGTATCCAATTGGGTGCAGGTATTTCGTTAATTAAGAAAGCACATGATCTCGTAAAAGATTTACCATGGAAGATCAATGCAGACAATTGGTCTGATAACAATACTTGGGTATTGCTTTCATTTATTTTTGTCATTATTTGTTATCGTACACGTATACCCAGTGCTTTGATTTTATTTATTATTGGCTTAATATTTGCACTGATTCGTATGTTTGGTACTGAACGTGATACGCTTGGCTTGTCTTGGCCAATTGCGGGTGGCCATTATCCTGATACTGTTATTCGACCAACACCTGAACAATTTCGTACTGGTTTTGGTGGAGCGGGTATAGGACAATTGCCGTTAACATGTCTAAACTCGGTGATTGCCTTGAGTGCTCTAATTGACGACCTATTTCCTAATTATCATGCTGATACAGCTTCCATTTCAATGAGTGTTGGCGGCATGAACTTGATTGGATGTTGGTTTGGCTCAATGCCTTTCTGGTACGTTGCTAACTTACAGAAAAAAAAATAATGTGAAAAAGAACACGGGAACTATAATAAATATATTAATATATATATAAAATGGAAATTTGTTTTTAGTCACGGTTCTGGTGGACTTGCAGGACAGTATCGGTTTGGAGCTCGATCAGAAGTATCCATCATAATTCTTGGGCTCGGTAAATTGCTTCTAGGTATCGTTTTTGGAAGTTCTCTTGTTGGTTTACTTCAAGTCTTTCCTAATTCCATTTTGGGTGTGATGCTTTTTATTTCCGGAGTAGAACTTGCTTCTGCCGCTCGTGCAATCAATAATGGAGTTAGTGATGAAGTCAAACAAAAAGAAAATTGGACAGTAATGCTGGTCACTATGGCTGCCCTTGTTGCTTATTCCAATGACGGTATTGGATTCCTTGCTGGTTTGGTGACAGCTTTGATTTTGGCCGTTGAAAGACTTGGTATTCGCAAATGGTTCGAAGAGTTTATTAGAGCCCTCAAAGATTTGCCGCATAAATGGAAAAATCAGGAAGCATTCCAGTATAATAAACCTTGTAATGCAAACCCAGATTTGAAAACACATGATTTAGATGAACGACGACTATCTGATGAAGAGAGTCTTGAAAACGGGCAACAAAAGAATTTGAACTCTACCACTAGTCCCAGTTCTCTTCCGCCTACCACTGCTACTACTCATTCTGTTCCCTAGATCTACCATATCATTTTTATTTCTAAAACACTTTTCCCTGGGACTTTGTTTTTTTACCCGTTCCAATTATGCAACCGTAATTTTTTTTTCTGTTGCCTATGTAATATACTGTATACATTTATAAATTAGCTACACATTATAATATTATAAACTTTTCATTATTATTATTTATATTATTAACTATAATAAGAAGCCCTCGTTTCGTTTGTAATATATATGTAAATTTTTTTTTGTATCATTTTCCTATTATAAAGCAAAAGAGAAAATAGCTTCCATTTCCTCAATTGTTCTTGGTAAAATCCTATCTGGATTGTCATATTCATTCTTGGGATCTTCCACTGCAACATGTATCCGTCTATAAGCATCTAATAACATACGAATAGCGTTATCTTGAACTTGATGATAGTGTTCAGAATTCGTTAATTTTCTTAACTCAGGAGAGGCTCCTGCACTGATAGTGATTAAGAAAGAGTCAAGGTTGGCTAATGTTGCAGTCAAAGATTGGGTATCCATATTTGGTACTTTGGATAAAGGTATCTAATAATGCATTGGGAAAGAAAAAGCATGATTAAGTAGATGTTTCACATGCAAAATGTTTGGATAGAATTGATTGCTTACATCAGGTTCGTTATTACACACTGCGTACTCAATTTCAGATAATCCAGATTGATTCAATAAATCGCGATACTGAGAAAAAGTCTTAAAATTAGTCCCTGCAGGCTTATTTACAATATTCATTAAAATGTCATTATCATATTCACCTGTTCAGTAGCTAATTCTTGTAAAAGAAAATTTGTTCTTTCTGATAAGTTTTCACGTTTTTTATCAGTAAAGGTATATGATGAAAGAGCAGTCTATATTTTGATTCAAAGAAAAAAAAATTAGCTTAATTTATAACATTGTGGTTATTTATAAAAAGGTGAATAAAGTCCTGCCTCTATATGTTGTATGCAGTTGACAACATAAACATCGCGTTCTACAGTAGGGAATTTCTGTACTGAAAGTTCACACATTTGTACAAGAGGGTCAACAATGGCATCCAATGTTTCACCAAAATTAAAGGTTGGTAAACCTTCCGATTCTCCACTAACTATTAAATATGAAGAGTCGTAAGACGAAACGATTTCTTTCTATAATATAACCGAAGAACAATATCAGTAAAAGCAGAAATACAAATAAATACAAATATCATATTATACAATGCAAAAAAAGGAGCTCACAAGCTGTAAGGTCATTTCACGAACAACAGGTGATATGGTTAGTTCTCGCGTTGGAGGCTATTCAAATAAAAAGAGTCATGAGTCAGCAACTGCTAAATTGTTTGTTATCCATATTATCTAAAAGTAACTACTGTTATCTAAAATATCTATATATATAAATAGAAATTAAAGTATTACATCTGCAGATTGGAGAAGTCGATCAGCTTGTGCATTCAATGTTTTGAAAAAGTACTTGTATGCCATATCAGTGATGCTAAGAGAAGTTAATGATTCATGTTTCCCCTCAATCACGTTAGCGATAAATGAGAATAAGGGTAAAAGGTAAACGATTAAAACAATACAATGCCATCCCACTTACTCATGAAGTACTTTTGCAAGTCCTGCATTCTTGCGTAGTAGTTTTCCAACAGTAACAGAATAGAACTGGATCAAGTTGGCAACACGATAAGATGTAATAGCCCCAGGTTGTAATACAAGCACTTGTTCCATACGTGACTATATATATATATTCAATTATATCTCGTTTTAGACAAAAAAGTGATCATGATTCATTTCTCTTTAGCTTCTTATCATAGCATACCTTAAGTGGTCTACAGGTTCCTTCCATAGCATAATCCAATAATTCATCAATTGCGTCATTAATATGTATAATTGAATGATGTGATCCATCTCCTTCAACTTCTTTATCGCTACCAGATTTGCTGCTATCACTACTATCCCCAGAATTTTCTAAGTTGCAAAAACGACAATAAGTTATGACCCTACTAAAAACAAGGTATACATTTTTTTTTCATAAATAAATTACCTCTTTTACGCGCATTAGGTGCATTTTGGAATAAGCTTTCCAACATTTCTTTTTCACTTGCACATGCTTGATGAATCCAAGCAAGCATATCACCAATATATCGTAAAGAATCATGTGCTTGAAGTTCAATAGGTCGTGGTGTACCACCTGGACCACCACGAGTTAATGCATTAATAAAAGCGCGTCCTACTGCTTCTCTTCTTGCTACAGCAAGATCATCCAAAATAGTTCTATATAATTAAAGATGAGTTATTCGTCGATTTAGTATACAAATATTAAATTCCTGATTTTGTAGAATAAACCCAAAAAATGATATATACTATACTTACTGGAATAATACAGGGCGATGCCTTAATGCATGCAGAGCCTTTGTCATGAGCGTACTAACATCAATACTATCCCGGCCAAATGATGCTCGACTTTCATATTGTGTCCATCGGTATAATTTTTCATATGCAGTCTCTTGATGTAATGCCATAGATTCCATAATTTGTAATCTATTTATTTTGTTGATATTGCTGTTAATATTCACCATCTTTTCGTCCCGTGTATCCAAATCTTGAAAAGAAATCGTTTTCCTTTTTATTTATTTATTACCCTGCTTGTTGATTATGAGTCATAAGTAATACACGACAATCACTATGGATTTGTTTAAGATGATCCAACGCAATAAAAAATTCATTATCAATGGGAACAGCTGAAGAACATAATGTACTGATTTCTTGTTCACTTAATGTAAACTTTTCCAAGAACTTGTCAACAATTGTAAGTCGTGTATCACAAGCAGAACTAAATGATACATAAAATAGTTGATTATGTAAATTTAGTTTTTTTTTATTATATCTAATAATTAATTTTTCTGTACCTTCGATCCTGTAAGTTATGTGCTTGTTCAATCATTTCTGCCGTTTGTTCACTTGCTTTGTCCAACTTTCCTTTCATTTCTTGACATGATATACCCATTCCTTTAACTTGGCTTTCTAACGTTTCTAGTTGCTGTTTATAGACTTATTAGCCTTTTTTACTGAGCTTTTTTTTTTACTCCTTTCATTTCATTTTTTCATTACCCCAACAACACGAGAGAAACCTTCCAAAAACTTTTTATTTGCTTCAATCTCTTTCTTTTCTATAGTTCCACGTAAGTTACGTCGTAGGTCTGTCTCATCCAAACCTGGAATGTCTGATAATGCTGTAAGAGCGGCTTTTATTCGTGCATCATCGGAAACAGAAGAACCAAGTACTTTGTTAAGTTTTGTTGCTAATAATTTATTTGGTTTGTTGGATATTGAAAGTTGTGATGTTGCTGGTGGTTCTGGTAGTCCTCCATTGGTTGTTGATTCTAATTCGGTCATGTTAATTATTATTAGCTGCTAAAAAATGAAAATAACTTAGAGTGTTAAATACAACAAAAGACGTGTTACCCAGCGGATTAATTTCCAATTTGAAAACTAAAATTGATTAAGTATAGGGTCACAGAAATCCCGAAGGACAAAAGTAGCCGGTCCCTAAGCAACAAAGGAAATGAAACAATAGTAGATGAAAGCGCATTTTTGCCATTAAAACAGAATAACTTGGTTAGCCAAAGAATCGTTTAAAGAAACAGTATGGGAGTGATAATCAAAAGAAAAACGGATCGTTAAACCAATAAGTAGAATAGAACCGGATGGTCAATCCAAGGTTTCTGGCTGGTCCCCCGTGGATACTCAAACCTTATGGTGTTGTAATGTTTTCACTATTTTTTTTTTTTTAAAAAAAAGCTGCGTAACACCGTTGTATGGTAGAGACCATCCACAAGGAACCATATAAATATATTTTTCTTCAAATTTAGGTTGATGTGTTCGAGAGGGAAGAAGCATCGATCTGTCTTACTTGGTAAGTATTATATATTTGTAACTTTTATATACGTATATCATCAAATACGTAATTGTCTATGAAAGCAGTGGTTCTCATTAAAGTTTATTAAACATGTCAAAATATTAATCTGGCAGCTTCCTTTCAATTTGCTTATGGTAAGTTAATGCATATATAGTAGAGATAATTGTGAATTGTATACTGCTATGTACTAATAGTGCATAGTATGATTATGTATTTAACGCTTTATTTACGTATCAACTTGCTATCACACCATTTTTTTTTCTCATATTATAGAAAATTTTGACTTGTAAATTAAATACTGTTACAGTACTTTTTTATACTTGTTTATTCATTATGTAATACATTTTTTGTTTTTTATTTATAAGTAAAATTCATATTATATGTTCTGTTCTTTGGCATGCAACATAATAATATACACAGTTTGCACATATCCATCACAATCACGGTTAACTTGTACTTACGTATCATAATGTTCATTTTATTCAAAATTATTAATCTAGATATTATATACGTAATCAAAGGCGAGAAAATCGATCATAGTCTATTTGGTTTTTATTTCGAAGACAAATAAACAAAGTTAGACTACAAAGAAATAGGATAAGTACGTAAGTAATACTAATCTTATTTTTTGAAAAGATTTGTTTGCCATAATGTTGATATTCAACTATAGAATCGAATGAAATAGATGCTATTTTTTGTGATAGTCAAGCTTGTTTGACGGTGCAGTCCACTGAGGTATACAAATGATAATTTTTTGGTTTTTCGACTCACGCAATCTTCGTAACTATTACTGGGTGAGTGGGTTCATCTTGATAGCAAAGTTCAAAATCTTTCATTCCTTCCAAGCGTTTCTTTAGCCTGATAACGTTGTCGTTGGTATGCTCTTCGCAATAAAACATACAAAGTGCTTGCTCCTTTGTTACATTCATTATGGATTGCTTTTATGTTAGAACAGGCGCCCAGAGCTATTTGTTGAAGAGAAAAAAGATATGAAACATAATTAATATTACAGGAAAGCCAGGTTTATAACTTTCAACAAAACCTTGAAAAATAAAACTCACATGTCAATATGATTACATAAATTTGAATATATGGGTACTACTAGGTTTATAATTATTATCACCACTTTTCTCACAGTACCACAATCACTTCCTTAAACTGCCCATGAGGAAGCTTTTTATAACTAACGTTTACAGGTTATCTTAGTATTCTAACATTGGAGATAAGTTATAAGTAAACTCACTGGATCTAAGCTATTGAAAGAATGATTTTAAACCGAAACTATATAAAACAGATATGTGAAGCTTTTTATACGTTTGTTTTTTTTATACATATATAAAAAGAAGTGGACCGGCGGTTAAGGAGATAGATAGGCGGGAAGCAATGAACAAAAGTGCAGCATTTATACAATAAACTTTTGCATAGAATAAAAGAATTCTTGCAATATATATTTTGATTGCTGTCTGTTAAGCACAACACATCATGAACATATCTTCTAAACTGAATGTATCTGTTCTATTTTATCACCTTCATCTTCGTTTGTTCTTTACGTCCTATGTTGTTTTAATTGCTTGTAAGAACTAAATGCACCCTCTTTTCATCACGTACCCTAATGCATAAAGAAACAAAAGAAATCCACTGTACTTTACTGCAATCAAACCATAGATAACAGTCTTACACTTGATACTAACTTTTGACAACAGAAAACAGTAGTAGAATCTTTGGATTATGATATACACACCTAATATTTAGTCCATCAGACAAATCAAGATAAAAACAGAGCGATCCAACTAGTATATATATATATAGTTTTCATATATTGTGTAGTATATTAATGTAAGTAGAGGATTATCTTGTGTTCTTTATGACTCTTAGAGATCAAATATTTATAAAGTAATTTTTTTAAAGACTTCACAGTATCTGAAGTGAATTTTATTGACGGCCACTGAAATTTCATTATAACAGTGGTTGAATAGACGTAAATATGACAGATTTGAACAAACAGATATATAACTATATATAATGAACCACTGTTGTCTCATAATTCAGTGGCCGCCAATAAATTCATTTTCTTGAAGTTTTTAAAAAAAAAAAACTATATATAATGACTATTTTTTAAGGACTTGAAATGGAATTTGCTAGGACTTGAACGGGATTCGAACGCGGGACCTGTTGGCATTGGCTCCTTCTCTTGTGGTGGCGCACTCTTCATTACGCCGGGGCACAAGGCCCCAATTGACACGTTGTGTGGTAGTTTCGTTTGGTCAGACCAAAGAAAAGGTTCACGTGATTCGTGATTTAGAATTAGATCCTTGGGTGGTCATGTGACCACTTAAGTACGTATAAATATGGGCGGTTCAACCGCAAAATAATAAATCTTGATCTTTTCTATCCCTTTTACTTTTACTTTTGCCTTTTTCTTTTGATTGATTTTTGACAGACTTTACAACAAGGGAAACTCTACCACGTGTCACAATATTCAAAAAGTAATAACCATATTATAATAACATGAGGGTCCAAAGCATTTTTTTTCAAAAGTTAGATACCAGTGCTACCCAGGAGTTTCAAAAAAAGCAGAAAATAAAAAATTAACTTACACGTTTTTAAGCATAGGGCTACTCCAGTGTACAGAAGTCCCGAAGGACAGAAGTAACTGGTCCCTATGCCTGCGCCAGGAGGCGGTGCGTCCCACAACGCATGAGGTCGTCAGCCGAAGCTTCTGACAACATGCTCACAGATTTTAATATCCAGAAAGAAGCAACATAAATGCTCTTGGTTATCGAGCGTTGTCTTTCTAAGGATCTAGTATAAAAAAATGGAGCAGGTCCAAAGGACCCCCCCCCCGATGAATCAGAGAAAAAAAATATATCCAAAGTTAGTCTTCTGTATATGAATATGACATAATTTTTATCATCATCCGTTACCAAAAAAAGAATCATATTAATTACTTACTCTAAACAATGTATCGTTTGAAAAGTAATAAATGGCACTTGTAACCAGTAGTGACAGTAACGAAAATATAGACTGACAACCCACTTGACCATTAAAAAGAAACCAAATAGCAGTTGAAAAACAGTGATCTTATTCAGGATGATCTTGTTAACCAGAAGAGACATCTTGAAAAAAGCCAGGATAGCCTACGAGTAGTACCAGAAGAAAGACCGGATAGGAAAAAGAATCAATTCGTCATTTAACCAGTAGAAATTCAATACAAGAATGCTTCATGACTGGCTAAGATGACAGAAATGTTAAAAAAAACGAGGATGTACAATATGTAGTATTCAGTGTATGATGATAATTATAAAAGAGAGAGAGTGAAAAGAAAATGATAAAGATTATATTCGACCCTATTTATATCTTTTTATTACGAGACCAAAAAAAAAAGTCAACATGTTTGATGCAATGTTTATATCATTTTTAGAGTCTTTAAAAAATCATTTTGACAACAGAATTGGACTTTTGACAACAATAAAAAACTACATCGACATCTTCTAGATAAATAGATCTCAACGATAACTTATTGAAAATAAACGAGACGAATGTCACTGGATAGGCAAGAAGCATATTATTATTTTGATTACTTTTTTAATAGTAACAATATATCCATTTCGTTAAGAATATTACTAGAAGGTCTGTTGTAAGTCGTTTTTTAAGACAATTATTTTTATTTTATTTCGGTTTTTTAATTAACGGATGGTTTTGTTATTAATGAAGAAAAAAAGGATCATTACTTACCTAATAGTTTTAATCACTCATATTAAAAATGATTTACCGGTTCAAGAACGATAAAATATAATGTAAAAGTGCAAATGCTCGTGGTATAAATGAATATCAAAAAAGTGATAAACTTGTCAACGTTCTTAAAAGCCAGTAACTTTTTAATGTTAATGGTCATACAGCTACTAAGTGTGTGATAAATAAAAGTTATACGTTTGTTCTCAATATATTTTATTAAGAAAAAAAGAGTAATAACAACAAGAAATGAGGCATCAAAAATATCAATTATAATGTTACGTACATAAGCTACGTACAGCTCTTCTTTTCAAAATAATTACAGTATGATTATTTTAATAAGCCAATACTTTATATTAAGCAAAGCAATGAAAGATATGATGAATTGATATTACTATTATTGAGCCTCAATAACATAAAAATTGTGACATGTCATATATGTACGTACTGCTCTTAAACTGTTAGAACATTTTCTACATCTTTCCAGTTCAATACTTGAATAGATATAAACAGATGCTCGGATGAACAGAATATATATAATGTGACGCACTATACTATAGATTGTATTATTACATCTAAAAATTGACATGCTCCCATCCACTCAATACATATAACACCATATTCGTTTTCTTATTCCTCATCAACTTTTTAATTTTCAATCGTCCCAATACTTTTTCTTTGAATTCATATTAAATTTGTTACTGAAAGAAAAGTTGGCACTAAAATTGATCTCATTTCTCAATGCATAACAAAAGACGGGAATATTTTTTTTTGATTTTGTTAGATCACGTGCCCGCGTTTTTTGGGAAACGGCTAAAGCGCGCTTTATTTTATAAAATTTGAAATTCGCGATATATATTTTTTCTTTTGGTTGAGCGCGTGCCTTTTTTTTTACCTTTTTCTTTTTTTTTTTTTGGTCTTTATATATATTATACATGAACAACACTACAACACTACAATAACAATGCCTTTAACACCTACAGTAATATTATCCTTACTTAAAGATTATTCCCAATGCAACGATGACCTTGTTAAAGAGATTCGATCGACGGTATTAGAACCTTTTCAACCGGATTTATCACGTATTCAAGCGGGTCAACGCATTACGAAACCTTCACGGGCAGAATTTAAAGCTATGACCACTAAGCTTGCACCTTTAGCTATGCGAATCGTCAATCAATCCATTGAATCTTTACGTCTACTAAAACAAAAAGAAAATAGTAAAAAAGAAACGCCAATAAATAAAAAAACGGTACAATGTTTAATTGATGCTGCATCATGTTCTATATCTGCCCTAAAGCATATGAGTGCTAGTACAACACTCAAACCATTAGATATCGAAAAGACAATGTCGAATTTGATTTGTAAAATTGTTGATTTGGGAGAGGTAAATATTATTGTATTTATTATTATTATTCTTACTATTGGGTTTTTGTGAAAGTATATTTGAGGCCTTTAATAAAAAGTATATCACTTTATTATTTCACTTAGTACACCCGTGCATTGGATGAATTAGTTAAATTACGAAATACTTTAGCAAATACCGTAAATATTACAACATTAGAAAACACATGTTCTTCAACGACAACTACTTCAACGATAATGGCAGATGACACTACATGCATAAAATCTACCAAAGAACAATATTCATTATCATCTCCTCGACGAGGTTTCCTTACGGAATCACCTAACAGATTAACTGAAACAGAAATAATGTTTCAAAGTCCCATCGCTCCTTCACGTACTATTCAACAAACATCATCATCATCGTTACCATCAACAACAGTAATAACTGGAGAATTAGCTCCTGTCAATTCACCTTGGGAAGATAACATGTTGCAAAAATATGGAGATCTTTTTACACTACCTTTGGATAAGTCTATTAATGATATGACTACCGTTTTACTTGTGTTAGCTTATCAAATGAATACAATTCGATCCTGGACCGATGTTGCGGAAGGATCTTTATTAAGGGTAAATAATATATATAAATATATAATTATAGTTGTAGAAAGAGAAAGAAGAAATTGACTTTTTTTTTCTGTTCAAAATGTAATTGATTTTTATTCTTTTTATAATAGCATATGCCCAAATTAATGGAAAGATCAGGAAACTTTATAGATTGGTGCCTGCATTTAATGAAATTAGATTCAAACCTTGCGAAAAAACAATTTGGTGCATTGTATCGACAATTATGCAAGGCAGCCTCCAAATTTTCTCGCTCAGGTACAAAAAAATAACAGAGAGAGAGAGAGAGAGAGAGAAAGGAGAATCAAATTCTAAGCTCATACATTATGATACATATAGAAGATATAGTGTCTGGTAAATCATTTGCTTTACAGTTGATAAGTATGATCGCTTTAAAGCATAGTGGTACTGCATCTATTAAATCACTTTGTAATCGTATGGTACAAATTGGTGTTTCTTATGAACGATCAACAAATCAATGTATGTCATCATCTGTATCATCGCGCCTCCCTCCAATTATATCTTAGTATCAACTATATATATATATATAACAACGATCATTATCTGACTATTTTTTAATTAGGTGATTATCGACCTATTCAAAAGTATTGTGCGGTGATACTTGAAGATACAACACCTGATATCAAGAATGTTGTAGAATTAGATGCTTATTTTGTATTATGCGAATATTATGCATATATTTCTCGAAAGGTAACTATTTTTTATTTACAACATATATTGGATCTATATATCAACAAACTTCTTTATATATAATATATACATATAGGCAAAAAGTTATTCAGGTGCTTTTTATGCTTATAAACATATGATTCGTCCTTTACGAAGCTTGGTTAGTGATTCAAGTGATTGTACATACTATCATGCTGCTTATGCTGCAACAGCCAAGTTATCGTTAGGATCCGTTCAACTTGATAAATTTGTATCTGGAAATACCTGTATGTATACAATCTTATTTCTTTATGCCAATTTCGTTTTTAATTATAAATACTTAATTTTTATAATATTAGATGCCGATATGTCAACTACATTGAATGAAATCGGTCGTTGTTTAAGTGTTGTACAATCTGCTGAAGAAAGTTATAAACAATCCAATGAATTTACTGAACAAGCGTTGAATAGTCTTCTCAAAAGCATTGATATGTTCAGACATAGTTGTGCTCGCTATTATGACTTTACTGAACGTAAATTGAAAAAGAAACAAGGCAGTAATACATCAACACCTAATTCAACACCAAGTGGTCGATCTTCTTTATCAAGAACGGATGATAAAGATTGGAGTTCGTGTATTTCATCCATTGTTTCCGTATTACAACGTACAAGTGAAGTGCTCCCATCAGCTATGAGAATTATGAAAAAGAAGGTAATTAATGAAACAGATATAATTATATAAAAAAAGACCTATAAGAGAAGGGAAAAAGGTAATCATCGACTCTTTTTTTAAAGCCTTGGAGAGGAAAACAAAAACAAACGGCATCATTAAACGAAGTTATGTCAGCGTTTGTTGAAACAATGGTGTTGATTTCTCGTATGCGTTTTGATATTGATGAAGAAGACACCTATGATCACGTTTATGAAGATTTATCTACTGCAGAAGATATGTGTGTATTCAATGGATTCTCGAATGGTTATCGCTGGATATCCAATGCTTATTACAAAGTTGGTGTGGCAATGTATAATATTGAAATGTATGCACAAGCTGTTTATCCAATGCGTAAAGCATGTGCATTACTGGAAAAAGATGATACAAGAGCCACTACTGATACTGTAAAGTTACAACTTTGTAAACGATATGAAGTCTTGGGCACTTGTTGTCAGAAGGATAAACGATTTGAGGTAAATTTTCTATATTATATATTTTGTGAATAGGTGTTATTGATGCTGTCAGACTTTTAAATTGTTGTAAAAAAGAGTGATAAGTAAACTGTTTAAATTTTTTATTATTAGGATGCAATGAAAGCTTTCAAATTATCATTAAAACGACTACCTTCTTCAAGTATTGAAAACTTGGTAAAAGAAGCTAACTCTTTAGCTATCTATACATTGATGGAAAAACAACCAATTATTCCTAAACTCATTGAACGTTATCTTCGAGCTACTTTCACGGATGAAAGTGATTTAGAAATATCATTTGCTAGTGAAATTATGGATTTACATCAATTGGATTCAGCTCAAAAATGCGTTGTCTATGAATGTGAATTACGTGCTATGTATATGCTTTCAGCTTCCTTTGATTGTTCAAAACACCAAAGCGCTATTATCAATACTCTATTACGACATTATACTGCGGAAACTTACCCTATTCGACGTGCTAGGTTTGTATATACATAGTCATATATATCTATATGAGACACGTTTGCGAAATCACGATATATCTTTTTTTTTACTAATAAATAATAATTTGTATATATGTATATAGAGTTCTGTTGGATAAAGTACGACATGAATTAAGTAAGAAAAAATCAAGGACTGCAGCAATGAAAACGGCTATTAGTTATGCAAGCGATGCAGGAAAACTATTACATTCACAGGTGATTTAACAAATACTTTTTCTTTACTATTTTTATTATCTGTATATATTAACTAAAAAGGTTTCTTTATATATATATTATTGCTGTTTATAGAGCTACGGTAACGATAGTAACTTATTACAATATCGTCGTCATTATCTTGCTTTATCTTCTTCATGGGCAGGTATATGTGCTGCTGAACTTGATAAGACATTACCAGAATATTTTTCAACGACATCTCCAGGATACTTTACGATGGCATTTCATCAATGGGGTGCTTTGTTAAAGGATTTTGAATCGATTTATTCACGTAAGTTATTTTTATACAAAGGCGTAATTATTTAAATATTCATCATTTCTTTTTGGTATCCAAATACAATATTAATATATCATTACCATTATTTATTTTCATCTATAGATAAAAGAGTAGGAGATGAAGATATTAAGGCTGTTTATCATCAAATCGACGACATCGACAAGTTATATGACCATTTTCGTATGCTCACTGACTTTTTTGCAGTAAAACAACAACCAGTTCATCATATTAGCACGTTACGTCTTATGCTAAAACTAAATAATGGATTACGTCGTTCTACAGAAGATCAAGTATCTGGTAACAATAACAATAACAATATAGTATAAGAAGCAGTAATAATAATTTATCAATGATTATATTAATCTATTTCTATATATACTTAGCCTCAATTATCATTTCATCTAATATTGGTCGAATTTACAGTGAACTTGGATACTCAGGCAAAGCTGAAGTGGAGTTTTTATTAGCTGAAAAGATGATTCGTCAAAAACCTTGTTCTGATGAAGCCGAACTTTCTTATATTATATTTAACTCATCTCATCTTGCAAAAATTGGAGAATCAGACAAGAGGTAAACCTAAATATATTATATTATTAAAGTGAAAGATAGAGATTCATTTTTGTATTTTACTGATTTATATATATATATATATATAGTAAAAAGAGATTTAATACATCAAGAATTGTATGGGAATCATTTTGTCAAGGTGATTCCTCGAATATATTAAGAAATGAACGTCGTCAAATGTCTCGACGTCTTATGATGGCAGATGCTCATTATACCCGATCCGTTATATTATCACAAGCGGTAAAAAGAAGAATTTTTTTTTCATTCTAAAATAAAATAAATTATAATAGGTACTGATACAAGTTAATGCAGGATCCATCTATTGACCAGTCCATTTCCGATTGTACTACCTCACTCCGAATATTGAATTATTGTAGTCGAATTGCACAACAAAATATGGCAACCAAATTAAAAAAATCTTCATCTCCACCATCAGATCCGTTTGCTGATAATTCCTCTAACACAACTACTCCAAAGATAAAAGATGAATCAGCCATTGCATCAAGTATATCTTTCCGAGAATCAGAGTGGATTATAGCACAAGTAAATAACATTTTCTTTTTTAAAAAAAAGATCACTACTAATATTATCAGTATAATGATCGAAACATCTTTATATGAAGATGGAAAAAAGATCTCATTCGTATTTTCTTCTATTATTTATATACTAGAAAATAACTGCTTGCCTTTTACAACTTGCTGAACTTCATTTAATTCGAGGATCATGGCGTGATGCCCAATATTATCTTGAAAAAGGACAAGAACTTTCTGAAAAACTTCATTCACGTATTATGAAATTCAAGTTTTTGATTGCTATTAGTGATTTCCATCTCCGTTGTGGATCACCTAATTCAAGTGCATCTAATTTAAAGAATGCTAAAGAAATTCAACCAGAAGGTGAAATATATATTCGAGAAGATGCGGAATTGAATATGGCAGCTGGTAATGTAGATGCTGATCAAGGCTGCTTAAGTGATGCTATCAAATCTTATGATGCTGCTGAGGAAAACTTCAACAAGATAATGGATGCTGGATATATTGCAACGATGGAAGACTTAATTCAAAGGTAAGAGAAGGGAAGGGGGATAAAAAAAGAATTCCTCTGTGTTAATATTTCGAATGATTGATGTTTTTTTTTTCTCTTTTCTTTTATCTAGAAATGAAGATCTAATAAAGTTAAAAAAAATAATTCGAGAAAATGATAATCAAGGTAAATTATCCCGTCATCAACCCTGTTTTTTATTTATATTTTGATACTTTAGCTAACTTTTTATTATTTCTGCTATTGTATCAGATATTACTGAATATACTTGTAATGCCTTACAAAATATCCGTGGTACCAATACTATCTACAAAGGTGATTTTTTTAAGATTGATAATTATGTATTAGCCCATACACTTACATTTATATTATCTTTTAATTCATTGTTTATTTATAGCAATGGCTCTGGCTCAAGAAAAATCTCTTTCTGAAGCCTTGACGATTTTAGAAGAATTGGAAAAGTCTAATATCATGACAAAGAACGAGGTAAAATATAATACATTTCAAAAGACACATAAGTACCATATATATAAAATAAGGATATCGAATTTTAATTTTAACACTTTGCATTATTTAGCTTGAGCTACATGCAGCTATTGCACAATTACAAAGTATGCTAGTTTATTTAGATCTTCAAGATTGTAAAGGAGGTCATCTACCAAATGCAGAAGGTGAGAAGATTAATGGTAGCAAGAAGATAAAAGCTGTAGTATATCTAAATAGGTGTGCGTGCTACTTTAATATTTCAAACTAATACCATTTTGTTGACTCTTATATTTATCTCGTTAGTCCAAATACTGCCATCATTCAAATTACAACAGCAAATTCGTATAAAACGGAGTGCTATCGGACATGAACTTCGACATATTCAAAATAACTTGACACACACATTTGAACGTATCTTGCGAACTCACAGAGCCACTGCTTATCAATGCAGAATTCAAGTTGTTCGAGAATTATGTTTACTGGCTGGTTCTCTCATGTTTCCTCAAAATCATTTCACGGGTCGTGATAATATTAATGTGAGAAATTATGCAACTTTGAGTGCTTATTATTTGAGTAAGTAAACAGAAAATAAATATGTTAAACGAGGTTCAATTCGACTTTTGTATATATATAAAAAAAACTAGGAATATACTAAGACAAAGTATTTCTTCTTCTTTATACTATAGATATGAGTAAAGGGTTGACAATGCGACGTGAAATGCAACGTTGCTTAAAATCAAAACTTGAATCATTATCTGGAAAACGCCCTGGTGATAATGAAGTCAAATGGCCGGAGAATATTATTGACAATATAGATGAGGATGATAATAATGATCCTATGGAAATTGATGGTTTAATTATGCAAGCTCCGAGTCTCTATGGTAACAATCATCGCTGGTTACAAGGACATTTGGAATATTTACGTGACACTTATAATGAGGAACATGATTTGGATGACAGTGAATTCCAAAAGAAATTTGTTGATATTATCCCACCCAATTGGACAGTATGCTCCCTTACAATGAATCCTAATACTAATGAATTATCGATTGTTCGACTTCAAGCAGAAAAAACATCTACTGTTATCAAACTTTCATTACAACGTACAAGACGTTCGCATAATAATACATCCGAGAATACAATGGGGTTCGTTGCTGCAATTGATGAATTAAAACAAATTATTAGTGAAAGTGACAAGACAATTAGTACAGCAAAATTCTATACTGAAAAAACAGCAGTGAATGAATGGTGGAAGAGACGTATGCAGTTGGATCATCAACTTAAACGACTTTTGAATACCATAGAAACTGAATGGCTAGGAGGATTTAAGGTAAAAAAAAAAAAACCGCTGTCTATACACATTTGGTTTATTACTTGCCTAATTTTTACATATTTATTAAGGTGTACTAACTTTACTATAAATACTTTTTTTTAAAAAAGGGCATGCTTTGTGGAAATTATCATGAAGATAGTGAAGGTTTAAAAAAGTTTCAACGCAAATTGAATCAATTACTTCATAACTTTGTCTACGGTCTACCCCCGAATTCGACTCGCGAAAAAAGTCAAAAAATGATCGACATCAACTTGAATATGTGCCGGGTCTTTTTACGTCTTGGTCCTGATCCAAGTAGTAGAGAATTAGATGATATCATTGATTTTCTTCTTTCATGTTATGAAAGTCAAGGTGTTGATATCGATTATAATCGAGCTGATATTGTACAGGTAACTAAACAAGAATAAAAAACAAAAGAATTTGCCACGATATGTAAATTATGCTATCTAATTAACAAAAATGGATTCGATTTGATTATTATTATTATAGTTAAAGAATCAACTCAAGGGAGAAATTAATCGATATCATGAAACAGCTTCAATTAAAAATATTGATACAATGACAAGAGAGCAGAATGATCACGTTATTTTGATCCCTGATAACCATTTACATCCAATTCCATGGGAAAGCTTACCTATTATGCGATCTCAACCCGTATCAAGACTTCCTTGTTTATCTTTCTTACGTGATCGAATTATGAGAAGTCTGGCTGCTAATGATGATGATGACAATTGGACCGAAGTATCAATTAATAGTAAAAAAACATGTTATGTGCTTAATCCAAGTGGAGATCTTATGCATACACAGAATGAGTTCGAAACTGCTTTTAAAAAGTAAGTATTTTTTCTTTTTCTTTTTATCCATTTTCCTTGCATAAAAAATCACTAACTCATTATATAATAATGATAACAAAAATAAAAGTATGGATGGTTGGCAAGGATTAATTCAAGAGAAACCAGTCGAACTACAATGGCAAAATATGTTAGAATCTCGAGATTTATATATGTAAGTATTTAGTTTATTGATCAGGTGGAAAAAACGCGTGATAATAATAATATTAATTTAATATATGGTAAATTACTTTTAGGTACTTTGGTCATAGTGCGGGTCAATCTATTATTCGAGGCCAGAACATTAAAAAATTAAAACATTGTCCTGTAGCCATCTTGATGGGTTGTAGTAGTGGTACACTTGTAGATAAAGGCGAATATGATACGGATGGTTATATTATGAATTACTTATTAGGTGGAAGGTAATAACAACATTAATATATTTAAGGGGGGTAAGAGGGTTTAGGGATGTGGTAATGAAATATCATGAACATCTGACTTTATTATTATTATTATTATTATTTATAGTCCGGCAGTAGTAGCGAATCTTTGGGATGTAACTGATAAAAGTATTGACCAGCTTACTGGAAAAATGTTTAATACTTGGGGTTTATTGAAGAACAATAATAACAATACCAACAATAATATATCATTAGTAGAAGCAGTATCTAGTTCTAGAGATGCATGTACATTACCTTATCTTATTGGAGCTGCACCTATTATTTATGGTATTCCAGTATACATTAAAAGATCATAATAATCAGTATTTGGCTACAGAATAAACTATCATTGAAATGAATAAATAAAGAACACTTGACTTAATATATTATTCATTTACCTCATAAGAAAAAAAAACATTACTAACTTATTTTCATTAGTATTACAATAAACATATTTACATAGCACAATGATAAAGCCCGGGAGTATTATTATTATTATTATTATTATTAAATGGCTCTACAAAAAAATTATATGGATAATTAACATGCCTCAGTACGATCTGTAATATGATTGGCTGAACTTCTATAAACGCACCTTTTTTGATTGAACCTAAAGGGTTCGAAAGGTTTTTGTATTCTTTCATTCTCTCACCCTTCTCTCTCCCGCCCTCCCTACCTTTGTTTTTTATTAGTATCACTATTATTATTTACTTTCAATGGATAAATCGGTGAATGTTGCTACTTCACCCATGGATAGCAATTTATCACTTAATAACAACAAAGAACCACCTAAAGATATTGCAGGAGTTTATTCCAGCTTACAAGCTGTTATCGAAAGAAAGAGCAATGACCCAATGAATCCTGAAGCCAAATTTGTTCCTTTACCACCTTCACTTCCAATGTCACCTAGCTCTTCTTCACCAACTCCATTACGCATTGCACCACTGCAACCACTACCAAGTTCAGCGGAAAACAAAATGTCAACACCTCGGTCATCGTCGTCGAGTGAAAATAATAACAATATAAAAAACGACGAAAATGACGACAACTCAAAAGAAATAGAAGAGCAAGTAATAATAAACCAAAAACCACCATGCTCTTGTCAAAATATTTTAACCGACAAAAATTCCACTACATGTGCTTTATGTCAACGCCAAATGCCCATCATGCAAGAATTACATCAAGAACAACAACTACATAAAGAAGAGATCAATCAATTGGAACAACGTGTACAAGAAGAACAAACTCGAATTGCCCGTCAACTGAAAGAAATTGAAGCTTTACAGATCACTGTGACTCAAGTAGAAAAACGACTCGACATTAAAGAAGAAGAGTTCAAGGCCTTACAAAACGATATGGAAGTGTTAAATGATAAATATGTGGATGAAATTGAACGCGTAGCCGAG
Organism: Circinella umbellata; assembly: GCA_025093555.1. Lineage (NCBI taxonomy): Eukaryota > Fungi > Mucoromycota > Mucoromycetes > Mucorales > Lichtheimiaceae > Circinella > Circinella umbellata. Next base: position 65,493 of record JAIWNF010000045.1, on the reverse strand, counting down.
ATTCAACACTCTAAAGATATGGTCGAAAATGAATTAGAAGATTTATCCAGACGACTTTTTGAAGAAGCCAACGGGATGGTCGCGAACGAAAAGCGCGAAAAACACGATTTGGAAATTGCTCAAAAACATTTGGAAAATAAATTAAAAGAGACTCAGGAACGATTAGCTGCTGAACAAATGCAATTAAAAGAATTACGACAAAAAATGGAAGAAATGGCTCAAGAACAACAAATTCACAGGCAATCATTTCCATCCAACGTATCAAGTACTAGAAATAGTTTGACTGCAGCAGATGCTGAATCGACTTACAGCAATCAAACGGATCCTGAATATCGAGCTGCCCGAGATCTTGTTGGTATCTTATCACAACAACATTCAGTATCTACAACGGAACAGGATAATAATATTCTTCCATCACCACCACTTTCATCCATACCCAATACAGTCGATCAATTGCTACTTAACGAATTTGAAGAATTTGTAAAAACAAGTCCTTCTATAACTTTAAAAAAGCTTCATACTATTTCCTTTTTAAAGTTCTGTCAAACAGAAGATGTGGAACCTTGTTTACGATTTGGTGCTAATGCTCGATTATCCGCTCGTAAAATATCAGAAGCCATTGTGATGAATACTTGCTTTATTGAAGAGACCCCACCCGGATTTGCTGAAGAACAAGCCCAGCGACCTCCTGATATGCCATTACGAATATCTTCTTCTAAGATGTTATTATGGGAAAGAATCAATAATGGTGGAAATACACAAACATTTATTGGTGCTTGTCAGGCATGTGGACGACAAGACCATTATCCATTACCTTATCGTTTCCGTACATCTTATTTTGATGATTGGGCCTGTATCGATCGATTTTGTCGTGATCGTTTAGTAGCTGTATGTGAATTCTATGTATTTATTCGTAATGTACGACAAGGCTATTATAGTAGTCGTAGTACGCTTGACCTTTATCAAGAAGCTCTACGTTTACGTCTACAAATGTTTTATGCAAGGTATGAATAAAAAAAAAGGGAGGGTTCTATAAAGAGAATATTGTAAAAAAAAAAAATAGAAAAGATAGTGATATTACTTATTGTAATTATTATATGAAGAAAGATAGTTTCTAAAATTTATGATAATTAAAAATAGAATGGGAGCGTTACCATGGACACTTCGTAATTTAGGGGTCAAAACAGATGAGTTAGGAAAAGCGACAGCTGCGACACCTCCACAAATACGGATACCACCTTCGGTTAGCGAATCATCACCTTTACCACGCACTATAACAACATCCAAAATGAATGGTACAGGATCAACAACAATAACCAAGTTTGAAAGATTAAATCGTCCAACAAGTATGGATGGTCGTACATCATTACCATCACCTACTTCTGATAATAACAATACTACAAGTACAACAACTACTTCAACAGCTTCTGTTATGGTTGTACAATCTTGAAGACACATCTTCTCCTCTTTTTCTTTTTATATCTTTCATTTTATTATTATTATTATTATTATTACTACTTTATACTCTTTACCTTTACTATTATTATCATTATTACTTAAATTTATGACCATTATCCCAACAATCCTTTCTTTTTGTTTGTCTCCTTTCTTTATTTTTTTTATTCAACACACACAAAAACATGCACAAACACAAATTGTACGTAATTTTCTTTTCCTCCTCCCTCCCCTTCTTGCTACATACACATACATACATACACACAAAAATCGCAACATTAAAGCCAATCACTATGCCATATTAAACTTTTTTTTTGCAAAACAAAGATGGTTTTTGTACATGTGTATATATTTATCATTTACCAAGTATTTTTGATAACAGATCCAAAGAAGAATTAAGATAAGATGATCCAAACATATTAAGATGATTTACTGTGTGATAAAGAGCATAAATATCCACTCGTTTCTCAAATCCTGGTTGTTTAGGTAGTTTTGCATGATATGCTTTGTAAAAATGATCATCAAACCCGCCAAATACCTGCATAATCCCTAAATCTGATTCGTGGTGACCCCAAAAAGGAGCAGGATCTAATATCACTGGATTTCCATCTTCATCTACACTCCAGTTACCACTCCATAAATCACCATGTTGAAGACTAGGTCGTATTTTTTCATTATTAGGGATCATATCAAAATAGGTATCCAAGGTATCCAATAACTTTTCGGATGGCTTTTTCAATGATGGATAATGTGGTGTAGCTAAATCAAATTGGAAGCTTAATCGTCGATGTAAAAACTCGATCCAGTTTGAACACCAGGTATTGCATTGAGGAGTGGATCCAATAGTATTATCACATTCAAATCCGAATTGATCAGGTCCTTGAACCAAATGTAAATCAGCTAACTGATCTCCAAGTTTAGATTGGTTCGCTTTATATTTACTACCAAGTGGGATATACTAAGATTCATTTTTTAAAAAAGAAAAGACAGCGAAGTTACTTATTAACTTAGGTTAAGTGTATTAACTAACTGTTTATTATCATTATATTTTCCGTATTTACCTCCATTGCTAAATATCCATATTGTTTGTTATTGGATAAAGTACCATATATATAGGGTGTTGGTACCTTAATTGTTTTAGTATCATCAAGTGCCTTTAAACCTTTTGCTTCACTATTAAAAAACCAAACAAAATAATATGAAAAATTGAGAATATTTAACTTTGAAGAAGAACCCCCCGTTATTGTTGTTGTTCTTCAAGTTATTGTTTACCTGGCAAACATTTCAACCACTTGATGAATAGATTGTTTAGATGACGATGCACAAGTCTTGACAAAGATTCTTTTCTCTGTTGTACTTGTGCATAAATAAGCATCACTTATGCAACCACCACCAATATTTCTCACATTTTCAACAAGATCGTCTGGTTCCAATATTTTTTCTTGCTTCAAATGATCAGTTACAGTGTTCTTAATATCTTCTTCAAATGTCATTGTTTAAGCAAACTACTCTCTATGGATATCGACCAAAAAAGAGAAAGTTAAAGCAAAGACGCGTATATTTTAAATATTAAAATTCAGAAGGTAAAAGAAACAAATATGCTATGTTTCCTAACTAAAAAAAAAATTATAACCTATACAATGCACTTCAATATATCACACAGCTGCACTTTGTCCTTTCCCACTAATATTCTCCTATTATCACTGTATACAAGTCCAAAAAAAAGCAAATGATTTTTCGGCTTTTTTTATTATTTTTTTTCCAATCAGCTGCTCCATGCAAATATAATAGTTAAAAGTAAAGAATAACTAACTTAGAACTTCATAGCGTGGGGGAACTGACCCTTGGACAAACCAAAGGTGGAGCCCAAGTATTGACCAAGGAAAGGAGTCTTGGAGACGGCATCAACAATAGCCTTGTCAACAGCCTTTTGGTCAGCAACCTTGGATTCAGGAAGGGCAGCCTTCTTTTGCTAGAATTTAAATTAATTTAATTTATATCAATATGTTTGCTACCAATAAGAAAATAATTGTTTTCATTTTCTTACCTCGGCACCTTCAAGGAATTCCTTATCGGCCTTCTTGCCAGACTTGCCAAAGTAAGCATCGTTGAACTTGGCATCAAGCTAAATATATATGAAAACAAAAATAAATCAATTCTTCCGATTCTCTCCATAAATTCCAAAATTTATAATTCTTGTTTTTTTCGTTTGCTGATGTTATTACTAATTACCTTGACGTTGGAGAGATCAATCTTGGTGGAGGTGGCAATAACGTAAGCTTGGTTGACACGACGGAGAGGAACACCGTTAACCTTGTAAGGGCCAGTGACCAACAAAAGACCACTTTCGAGTTGCTTCAAAACAACAACACGCTTACCACGGAAACGGCCAGCCAACAAGATGACAACGGAACCAGGGGTGATAGAAGCACGAAGAGCACCAGTCTTGGGAGACTTGCGGGAGACCTTGGGTTGAGGAATATCTTCGGCAGGGTAGAAACGATCAGCCTTAACGGCAGGGATTGTGCGTTTACCACCGTTCTTGGTACCCTTGACGTCGACGGTCTTATCGGCCTTCTTGATGCTGGATTTAGGTGCGTGAGGCATGGTTTGCTAATAATTTGAGAAAGTATAATAATTTTGGTTGGTAATCAAGAAATAATTATTCGTTGTGATGGTGTTGTCTTCTTTTTCCTCCCAATTTAATTTTCCCAATTATATAAAAAAATAATAGTAATAATAATTATAGTAATAATTATATTATTATCCATTCAATTCAATTCAGTTCTCTCGCTTCATTGAACGATAATCTCGAACAGTTTTTTTTGTAGATAGATAGATCCTAATGATGGCTGATTCGTTTATTGTCGATGTGTATATAGAATGTTGATATATGTAATTTATTTATATGTTGTATAATATCGAATGGATGGATATATTGAATGGATGGATGGATGGATTCGTGATATATATATCTAATTCGTGATTCGTATTATTTCGTACTCGGTCGTTCGTCGTATTTATCGATGTTGATTATCTTTCCATCCATCATAGTATCTATCTTTCTACGTGTTCGATTCGTTCTATCTTCATCCCTCATAATCCCCTTTAATCAATCTTATATTATATGATCTGTACCTTTGGTATGGAAAAGAGATCGTACACTAAATGCGCTTGTACACGAAATACTACACCCCCTCTGCTGAGCGGGCCACATTATAGTCACGTGATAAGATTAAAAATTAAAGGTTTCAACCAATGAGATTACTTTTTTCCATTTTCAAGTTGCATAGTTATTATATACAACAGCTTTACGCATGACACCTTGTTTTCTTTAAAAACTTAATAGTTACCATAAAATAAGATAATATTACAGAAACTCTATGACGTTCTTTTTTTATAACTAACGTAATGTTAAATTTTAATAAAATACCTATAGTAATAGAATAAAAATGAAACTACTATTAATTTTTTATTTGTAGTATACTGGGACATATTTGTACATAACTTTTTTACTTAATTGATTGTTTATCAACTTGTATATTTTGTTTGTGATACAACATAAACCATTGCTAAATTATGTAGTCTATTTTTTATAAAAGAAAGATAGATAATTTTTTATAGAAATATATATTTGAAGTATCCAATTAGACTGTGGGGTAAATCATAATAAAACATTAGAACCTCGGATATTCAATTGTTCCCATCAGCATGTGAGAAATATAGTTTTGTCAGCGATAATCCTTTTAGTAAACACCTCCCTCTTTCTTCACACACACACCTTTTATATACATAATTTTGCCCCCCTTCCTTCTATTTTTCTATTTTCAAAAAGGAAAAACAATAAAAATATATAAATGGCACTTTTAACATCAATTCAAGCACAATATCAAAAAGCACTACGCTTTTACTTATTGACAAAGTATACCACAGCAGCTACAGCATGTTCAAAAGCTATTGCTCAGCTTCCTAAATCAAATGCCGTTCAAGATATTGACGAAAACGAATCTTATACCAATATAAATATTCAAGAACTTGAAACATTACGTTATTCCATTTGGACACTTTATCTTAATATTGCAACTACTGTATTAACTCAACAAGACATTACTCCTCATGTAACAAAACTTTTTGGTCTTTCTCCAGCAGTAGCAAAGAGTCATGATCAATTTGTTCATGCAATGTGGCAATTATTAAGTGAAGGTTATGGTGGCTCGGGAAATGTTGACCCAAGACTTGTATCTTCTTGGTAAGCAAAGTTTTCAGCTTTAAAAAGATTGGGTAGGAGGATATATTATATAAGAGAAAGGGAAAATGGAAATATAGTGAAAAAAACTAATTTTCATATTTATCTATAGTTTGGTAATGACGTTAAAGATACAAGCTGTGAATGTTGGACGACAAATTGTTGAAGAATGGTATGCAGCCATGTCTGATAGTACAATGGATTATATTTCATCTATTGCTATACAGCAAGAAGAATCAGATGATGTTTATTATAATGGTTGTATGGAAGCTATTGATCTTTACGTGACACGAATTTTACCTGCTATGAATGATTATGAAACAGCAATTTCATTTGTACAATACAATCCACTTATTTCAGATGAAAAGAAAGAGGTAAGAGTGATTTTAGTCTTTTTTTATTTGGATAAAAAAGATTACCTATGTGGGTATCATGTGTATATTAAGTTTTTTTTAGTCATTACAACGATTTGTTAGTGAAAGTGAACAAGATGCATCAAGAGAACGACAAAAAAAGATTGAGCAACAGAAAAAATTAGAACAATTGGCCAAGATAACAGAAGAAAAGGAAAAGGCTCGATTACAAGAAGAACGAGAAAGAGCAGAAAAGGAAGCACAAGAGATGAAAACTAAGGATTATGAAAAACAAGTAGATAAAGTAGAACAAGTGGATATTACATCAACCCATACTCATTCTGATTCCAATTCATCATCAGCAATTTCTTCTTCTTTTTCTTCTTCTTCCTTGGATAATGGTAATGGATCCACTAACATCAATCAACGTCAATTATCAAATACAACTACATCTCGACGTAACTTTAGTCTCAATCAAAGAAGTCCTACTGCAGTGAAAGAATGGGTTCGTCAATTAATTGGTGCTGGATCTGCTACTTCAGTAGCAACTTTACTTATGATTCTTGCATTAATAGGTTTATTGCGTGGATTCCGGGGGAAATGGTCTGAACCTTTAAAAATTGCATTAACAAAATTATGGCAAACCGTTCAAATGGGTACCAAAGTCACTTATTTGTAATAGCTTGTTTTTCTTTCTTCTTCTTTACTTTCCAAAATCATAGATATATTATTATTGTTATTGTTGTTATTTCGGTTAAAACAACTTCTTCCTATACCTTCATCCCAAAACACATGAACATATATTATGTCCCCTCCCATGAACATATTTAGTTTTTATCCGCCTTTTGTATAAAAAGTAATCTTTTTTTCTCTCCATTCCTCTCTTCCTTCGTAACATAGTAAATTATCAAAGAAAATGTACTCTCGTTTCTTATTAGCCTTTAATTTATTTATGTCGTATCTTATAGTGATATATGTTATTAATAACCCATTATTATTTGAAAAACAATTGGAATTTTGAATTTGGATGAGGGATATGGCAAGTATAATATTATATAATATTGGGATTTTTATGATACGTATCTCATAAGTTTCGTAGATAATCGATCGGATGATTCATCGAAAATGACCAACTGAATCGAAATCTGGATACAATACTTAAGGAGGAATCATGGTTTTACGCTACTACATGACTGATATTTAGTATGTAATGGATGAGCAGAAGCACATAATTAATACAAAAAACAATCAAGTGGCTTAATCCCATGTTAATCATATTTTATATCTACTACAACAAATTATTAATTGCTGCGGTATAATCGTGATTAATGTTACCACTGTTTGGTTTAGTTGTATTGATATTTTTATTTAGTGGGATGATTCTTGGTTGATGTAATCTCCTGCTCAATAACAACAGTCCAAGTGTATTATAATGTAAAGAAAACTATTTATAAAAGTGCTGTACATAGCAATATAATCAATTGAAGCGATGATCCAGTGCCTATAGTCAACTATCATTGCTGTTGCTATATCTACTTTTCAGTATGTAGTCGCTTCATATTACTACTTATATGCTCATGATATTCATACATATATATACGCTGTTGTTGTAATAATCTGCGCAATCACAATTAAAAATGAACTCTCTTTTGATTATTTCAAAACTTTGGTTAGCTCAAATCGATTTTATTAACTGTTGTAATGCTGAACTCACATAAAAGAAAAAGTCTATCATCATAGCAGCATAACTGTACTGAAATTTCAGACACAGAAAAAGTCGGTACTGTATCATAGTAACTATCTATTGTGCATGTGAGAATAAAATAGCGAGAGTGTGTGACCTAATAGTAAGATCAAATTGTTGGCCTTAATTCTGCACTCATATTCGTAGTGCTTTTTAATGAGATGAGTATGAGGAAACGCGCATATTGATTATTGGATAAACAGAATACACATTCAATACGTAATTTGATAAGGATGCTTCTTTCTTGTGAGATTCTAACTACGCAGATTGAAGATTCATTATCACCTTTACCGAAGAAAAATTAATTAACCTTTATAGAAGCTATTATAGTGCTCATCTACATATGTACTGGATTAGCAGTATGATTGTGTTTACAGTCAATTGAGTTATTATACTATTAGATAAGATCATAGCCTGCTTGATTGATCCATCCTTGTGAATTGAAAAAACTTGCTATTTTACCAATTAGGATAAAAGGTTGTGTTGCAATGGCGCGCAGTCATCGAGTTCGATAACATTGCTTGGAAATAGTATCTCGTTCGGGAGCGGAACATTTTTTATACTTTGGATCTTTAAAGTTATCCAGGTGAGTAGGGTCAAAATCTTTAAGAACGGGGATCTTGGCAATTTGCATAATGGATATGATTTTTGGTAAGTAGCGGCGGTGTACTAGTAGACTGATAATGTTTCTACCAGGGAAAGAGATATCTAAAATACCTGAGGTATTGATGTTCAAGTGGCGAAGTAGTTTGCGTGTTTCCTGTCTTGTGGTACGTTGTTGACATGGAATATGGACGTGGTTGAATTTTGGTTGGGTAGGAAAAAATTACTGGCTTCAGTAGTGTTGGTTACACATATATTATTTATGCTGGCGGGGTTACTATCGATTAATTGTCGAAGCTTTTTGTTGGGTGGTTCTTGAGTGGTAGGACTAATAGAAGTAGATGATGCAGGACGAGCCTGTTTGATACGCTCTGTAGTTTTGAAGGTGTTGTTACAGTCAGATTAGTAGTAATATTTTTACTATTTGCTGATAGTGGGGTTGCTTCATGATTGATTGTTGGTTGCTTTTAGTGAGATTTGGTTGGTGGTGACTTTGACGATGTCGGTTGTGGTGACAATGTCAATGAGGTTTGTGGCAAAGCGGTTTTTGGTTTGTCCAAAGTAGTTGACATGGTGAGAAGGATATTGAAAACACGGAATGAGTGCTAAAAAATGGCGGTGGTTGAGTCGCATTTTTTCTCGAGAGCTGTTTCAAGTTCCTTGATTTTGGCTCGCAAGGATTCACAGAGTTTGTTAACACGAGCAAATTGCTGACGGTAGTATTGTTCATTATCTTTAGTCTGGCGAAGAAGAACCTTAGGGGACAGACAGAATGAATCCGCTGCCTTCCGAACTTCCTCTGTGGTAGATTTGCGGTAGGGTTTCATAATGGTTCTGGCTGTATGCTAAACACTTTTCAAAAAAAAGTATTTAAAAGCGGAAAAGGGCCAAACACTAGTACAGTAGACCCTCAGATTTTGCAAGGTAATATTCCCTTCGGGAAAGTTGCAGGACTGTATTAATTTCACAGTTTGTATTTTTATAGGTGACAATTCCAGTCTATATACTATGTGGACATCTACTTTTTTTATCGATGTCTTAAATAAACTATAAATTTCCCCCGGTTAATGGAAATCAATTAAATTTCGTTTGCAATTTGCGATTTGCACGGTTTATTAAGTGTTTTGTGACACTTCCTTCCAAAAAGTTGCGGAACACGGGGTTTTCAAAAGTACCGGTACGTAGTGCGAAAACCGGGGGTCTACCGTACTAATTAAAAGTTCAGTCTATGCGTATATGAATTACGAGATCTATCATGCTCCATTTTAGTGTTATGGTGTACTTAACCAATGAGTATAATTAACCAAATATATAAAGACAACAAAAGAACTAAATACGAGCAAGCTCTATGTATACATATAGAGGGAGCGAGAGCTATTATATAACATAGCGAAGTATACAATTAGTCTATTCATCTCCTTTTACGTTATATGGATTACATATATTTACTGTCCCCAGAGACTCAATATAACTTGATATATTTATAATTAGTAGATTGGTTTCATTATTAACATACACAAGAAGCAGCAAAATATTTTGTATGCTCTTTTAACAAGTATTTGTGGCCTGGCATATTTGTTTTTTCTACGCCGAGAAAATAAAACTATGTATATACTTTTTTCTTCTATGTCAGTCTCACTTCCATTTTTTTATGCAGACGATCAGAAACAGCAGTTGTCTAATTCCCGATAAGATAACGTCAAACCTCCTTGATGTATTTATAGCTCTTCTCTAAAAATTTATCTAAAGTTAAGCGATTATTTACATAAATTTTCAAAAGTAAACCGGACGATATAGTCAGCTACGTACGAAACACAGTGTGGTCAGTGTTCAATGCTTCATTGGAACAAACATATGGATGGGTATATATGCTGCTTCTTGTAATAATAAAGTAAACTCATTATTATTTATCATGTGTGTCCTTCAAACAAATCTCTTGTAACTATAGTATTATGTTTGGCTGAACAGAAATCATAATAGAATTCAAAAGCTCCTTAAATAGTACACGAATAAGAATGAAAACAGCCGCGACGAAGAAAAAGATGTTGGTCTCTCTTTTTCTCTTTTTCTTTTTTTAGTTGTCTGTCATCGGAAAGAAAAAGAAGTTCAATAATAATTAGCTTTATATCAAATTTCAAGGAGTAATGCTGATGTGGAACTTATAGATTGCTAACCCTGATAAGAAAATTGAGAAAGGAGGTGAGATGTATGTCTTCCAAAAAGTATATTTTTGCACTTTTTTGTATACCTATGAAAATAATAATATATTATATGCAGTACCTCAAATGGTTTAATATATGACAATAGTAAATAGCACTAAGCACCATTGAAAGAATATAAAGAATATAAACTATCACACTTTTGTTTTGTATAAAAAATTTCATTGCGAGAAAAAAAGAAGCCCCCCCCCTTCAGCGTAACAATATTTCATCATCGTCTGCTATCTAACTTTTTTAGGCAAAGAAATCCGCCAAACTGGTTAATTCGTTATTTTAGAAATGTTAAGAACAAGGTGATCTGTGCCAAAACCAAGTGCTAAATAAACTATTAATAATAAGCACTTTTAATTGCAATTTATTTATCTGTTAGATAATTGTTACATACTTGTCTTCTTGTTTTTTTTCTACGTATGTAGAAACGTTAATAAGGATTATTAACAGGTATGCTATCGGATCATATCCCAACTACGACAACTACTTTATCCTACTTGTAACAAAGAAATCATTATATACGAAGATTGCCTTGCATTATCTTCATTTCAGTCATTTGTTTTTATCATATCTAGAGTTTTTCTGTATTTATTTGTTCAACCGTCATAGAATAATATAAAAAGGGTACTCGATTAATTGTATATGATTTCTACACTAAAATACTCTATGAAGAGAAAAGCAGGGTTGAAACATATATAGCCCCATACACGCTATAATATATAAAAAGGGCGTTTTGAAGGAGTTAATATATAATTGGAAAACTAAGAAGCATCACACTGCAGAATAGGAATGTGATGAAAAAAAAAGAGTAAACTTGTTGTTATTTCACTCCTAATTGTGTTTCTTTTCCTGAAATACGTACTACTCTAATTTTTTTTTTCGTAAAAATTAGCTTTTTTTATCCACTTATTCTTACAGTATTCTGAGTGCTCTCTTTTTTTTCCATATGTGTCAAAAATCACCCAGAGGATAAAAAAGGACGCATACAAACCCCCGTATAATAGGTAAACAACTGTCGAAACTTTAAAAAAAATCTTATTTTAAACTAGGCTAAACGTTCTGTTTTACTGGGTAAGCAGCGTGGTAGTACTTGCAGAAATGTAGGATACACTTAAATTATGAAAAATATGGTTCAAAGTCATACTTTTCAAAGAGCAAGCATATGCAAAATTGATCACCATGTATTACTATATATAATTATGTATATACTTTTCTTCTCATTCATTTTCTCCTCTTCTTTTTTTGTCGACTGCTGCAAGAGGGAGGGAGAACATATAAATATTCCTTTAATGTGTGCTCAATGCTTTTTTATTTTTTCTATTGGATTTAATATCAGTAGAACCATATTTTAATAATTATAACAGTAATAGTAATACCGTATTCTCAAGAATATCCTGCTGTTGCCATGTATGATTCCTCATATAACTCATCTGACAATTATAGTCACAATCAACAAGAACACGGTAGTGTAAGCAGCAGCCAACAAAACAGTAGTAACAACAATAACCAACAGAGTAGCAACAACAATAACCAACAGAGTAGCAGTAACAATGACAGTAGTAACAGTGACAATGATAGAGGACACCAACAACAACAACAACAACAACAACAACAACAACAACAACAACAACAACAACAACAGCAGCAGCAGCAGCAGCAACAATATGATCCTTTTAAAGGACAAGATCCACATAATCCACATCGAAGTGACGGAACTGCTCAACCATCCATGATGCCTTCTCAGTTACCGTCTAGTTATACTACCCAAGATGGACACAGTAATGGCTCCCAAGTAGCTATTATTGTAGCTGGAATTGTTGGTAGTCTGGCATTTATTGCAGCAGTTGTATTAGTATTTTCATGCAGAAAAAGAAAGAAAGAGCGAAAGAAGGAAACCATGGCGAATGCATATTTAGAATTTAGTCAATAACAAGCGTCTATTGGATTTAGTCGCAATAAAAATCAAAATCCGACAAAAACAAATGAAGATAGCTATTATTATTAGCTACGTATTATTTTATTCCTATTAATATAATCTCGCTGTCTAGATTATAATTATTTGTTATGCTAACTTCCTTTTCGCTATATATTTTGATTTACGTATTCCATTGTCTTATTTTTATTTGTCCCTGATTTATATTATATACCCGATGCTAATTTGTCGTGATACTTTTTAAGTATTATTCTCAAAAGACATATCACGTACATATTATTATAACCTACAAACTACAAGTATGCTATTCTTTTTTTTTCTTGTTACAAAAATATAATAATTATATTTTCATTACTTTGTTCTTCTTTAATTAAAACTATATGTAATAACCGTTCTTTATTTTATTTTATTTTACAAATGTGCTATGGAAGTATTTAATGAGAGAGTATTAAAGATATTATAGAACAGTATCTAAGTTTGCATAGGAATAATATAAACTATCAATATGAAACAAAACAAGGTTATTATCAATTACTCTCTTGTCTAGAGTAGTACAATAATTGTTAAAATCAACAAAATGTGAATGTTTTTGAACATTTGTATTGTTGAAGAACCCAAAGACGGATTAAGATCCATTTGTTCATTGGGTGGAGGCCGCGATTCTGGATCGTATGGACCAAGCGGTGCAAGATCATCTTCATCTGTAAATCCAAGTTGTTCACATACAGCAGCAGATCGACTTCTTACCCATTCCTTAACTCCCATAATTTGACCATCAGTATTTTGAATGTTATTATCAAAATTCCAGATAGTCCATGTGGTATTAATTGACCCAGGGGAGAGATGAGGTAAATTCAAATTCCATTCTATATCAGCTCGCAACATATTATGCCAGGCATCCAATCGGGCGTCAATAATGCTCGGTTTAAAAAATCGTTTGATCATGGTTTGCAGAATACGTTCGAACTCACCACGGTAAAATGGAGATTCAAGATGAACGTTAATAAAGGGTCGTGAGGAGTTAGTGCGAGCGAAATTTTGGTAAGTAATTGTGGCAACAGAACGGTCAACACCAATACCGAATACTTCATCATAATCATAAGTAATTACGGTCCATCTATTGCTTTCCAAATCTTGGTTTAAGTAATAGTTACTTGCCTAAAATAAGTATAAGTTATATTCATATATATAAGTCACGAACATGCCGCTATCGATATTGTAGTTTGAAGAGACGACACAGTATGTTGGTCAGAAATTATCATTCTTAGATATTGTCACGTCGAAACATACCTGATGCCAAAGGCCGTCCCAAGCGCCTGTTAAAAAGTTGACGGCAAGGTGCATTAATGTTTGATGAGTGTTATCCATCAGTCTACCCAAATTTCCACGATTGTCAGAATCCTGTGCATATTCAACGGTACTCAGGTCTCGCATAAATCCAATCAATGGTACGATTTCATTTTCTTTGTTCGGGAATAGATTTCCATTACGACCTTCATCTTCTAACTCGTAAAGACTTGGTGGATAGAGAGTTGTGGCTTCACCAAGATAAACAAGATTACCTTCTTCTTGTGGATTGATTGCATTGCCCTTGTAGGTAGGGCCTAGATATGTGCAAAAAGCAAAAATTAAACAAGATATATATAACATGTGTTAGTTTTTTTTAGGATCTTCTTATGTTTACTGCTCGTAATAGTACTTTTGTTTCTCAAATCGAGTTTGACCAGGTGACGACATTTAAACACCTTTGTTGTTCTCTTTCTGATGTGACGATTATTACCTGTATGAGGGTATGAATGATCACCACCATGCAACACATTATCAATAAAACTTGTTGAGGCATCGTCAATCATTAAATATAGCCCCATTGGCTGACCGTTAATAAATAATCGAGTCCATGAAGCACCTAATGTGGCAGCACCAGTAGCGGCTAAACAATCAAGAGCCAATTTCTCTCTCCTATTTGTAAGAAATAGCAAAAGAAAAATTGTCAATTTTACAAACATATATCTCTTTCTTATTGCCGAATCAGAGTTCTATTTTATATAACCTCTTTTAATGATAATTAAAGTGTAAAAAGTGCATATTAACTTTTCTTACATCATCGTAGGATCTCCAGGCTGAGCACGTAACTTAACTGAGGTTCTACCAAACAGCAATTGTTTTTCTTCGCCATCAACAAGATATTCATTCAACTTGACTTTAAATGATTGTCTTGTGAATTCTTTACTTGACTTGCCGCTATTTCGGAATCCAGAGCTTCGAAACTTGAACACATCTTTATTATTTATATACGCCATTTCTTGAACCATTGCATATTCGTGATTACCGAGAGGATTTTGTAAGATTTCATTTACTGCCGTCATATTAGCTTGCATAATAATTGTTGCAATTTCGTCGGATTTATTCATATCACTGAATAATGCTGAAATAACATATCAAAAGAAACGTCAATAAAAACATGTGATGTTAGCTATTATTATTGTCCTGGCGCAATGGTTGCTACTATTGCTACTGTTTTCATTTCTACTGCTTACGTGGGTAAATTGGGTGATAGGCTTGAGGAAGTTCGGGTACTTGATGGAAAGTGGTTCGATTAAAAAATTCGTTACCACTGGATTGTTCAGTGACTAATCGTCTTTGTATAGCTTCTGTTGCAACGTTATTCCCTTGACCATCCAAAATAACATAATGGTATGTTTCCTTAGGAGCAGGTGCCATTCCAGTAAAAAAATTGCCAATGTTTTGTTGACTCACACCTAAAGGATAATTGGTACCATCAATAGAAACCGCCACGGATTGGCCTCCTTCCGGAAAAAATGCAATAACAGCATATTGTACATTTTGTTGCTGTGCGGCAACATAACAGATCGTGGTCCGTAAAATCAAAAAATATGACAGAAATAGTTTTTGTATTTTTTTCTTATGTGACGAAAGATTTATTTGAGAAAACATTCTGTATGAAGCAAAAAAGAAGTAAAGAAAGGAAAATAATAAGTATAAAAAAAGCGGGAGAAAGAAAGGTTATCTGTTCTACCAGGCAAGTCTGCTTTCGTTCTTTATATAAAATAACCTGTTTGTATGTGTGAATAATGCAATAATAGAAATATTCTATAGTTTAAAACTGGTGTATTACCTATAATATTGAATAAGAAAAAAGAAGGAGATATGAATGTCGCCATCTGTAATATACTACAACATATACTACCAATGTATAGCTTCAGATGTTTATGGTGTTCATGGAAAATGCAGAACAAACTGGCATATTTTTTAATTGTTTATTACCATGATGAGCTTGTCTATCCTTTTAAAATATAAGCATCATTTAAATCACTAAACTTTCCAAACTTCTTTATAAAAACTTTCGAGTGCACATTGAGCTTACCGTGGCGTTATAAAAGTCTTATACTACATTGCTTCAGAAAATAGTAATACCGAGCACCACTGCTACTACCATTGTATCACCATACCCCAGCCATGCCATAGTCTTTTTTATGCATCTGACTTTGGTAAGACGTGAGTCCGAGACAGAGCATTTTAATAAAAGCGCGCATATGGCTGTTGAGTTGCCAAGAGATAGAAAATAAAAAATTATACATCGAAAAACAAACAAAAATAAATACAAAGAGCAACCAAAAATGGTAAAGCTTCGTTCTCGCCATTTTTTTATTGGAGTATACAATGAACGTTAATTAGCTAGTTATAACAAGTTTTCACGACAAAAGAATGAAGTGTCTCTGTGAATCTTCCAGGGATTCGATACAGTAATAATAATATTATTTAAAAAATTATTGTTACATCTTTCCGAAAAAACCTTTTGGATATATTTGGTAGTTTTTTTTCGATCAGTATAAGAAATAAAAAAGGCGTTTTTGATATTTTTTTTAAATAAAGAAAAATTTAAGGAGGTAGTAAAGAAATCAAAGAATTCTTGCATAAAAGTTTCTTGAAATTCCATTTTATATGGAATTATTTCAATTAGGAAAAAAAAAGAAATTACAGGTATATCATATAAAAGAAGAGAAGAGAAACAAGAAAAATATGCATACGTATTTGCGGAGTAAATTTATTGTAAGTATATGAGATCGAAGAGAAATATAAAATAATGATTAAGTACTTTTTTATGAGATCAATGTCATCGCAATAATTGAAATAAAAAGTGAAAATATGCTAGTGAATGATGTCGTGTGAGGCGCTGTGGTGGTGGCGTCGGCTGTATCTTTGCCTGCTACAGGAACATTATTATTTGCGTCTTGTTTTGTTTTGGACGATGTACGATCTGAAACATGGCCCGATCCATCCATAATACGGCCATCGGTGTACGGACCGATAGCCGCGATATCATCCTCATCCGAAATACCGAATTGCTTACAGATCAATTCTGAACGTTGTTGAACCCAATCGGCAATGCTTAAACTTAAAGCGGAGTTTCCAGTATAACCTTCAGCTTTTTTGGTTACTTGTTGACTAGTAGTAGTAGTAGTGGTAGTGGTGATACCAAGGGTACTTACTTCCAAATCTTCAATGGTCCATGGCACTTTTTTCCCGGGTGAGTGGTCTGGTAAAGATCGATCCCATTCGACATCTTGACGCAACATTGCAATCCAGGCTTCTAAGCGTGGCCTGATAATACTTGGCTTGAAGAACTTTTTCACCAAAGTTTTTAATATAGTTTCGAACTCGTTACGATAATAAGGGGACTTGAGGATGGTATCAATTAAAGGTCGTTTAGCTGATGAAGGTGTATATGCGTCATATTTAACATTGACAAACCCAGCGGTCTCTATGCCATTTCCAAGTGTTTCATCAAAATCGTACGAAACCAACGCCCATTGTTTGCTTGCTAAGTCTTGATTTAAATAAAAGTTAGAGGCCTGAAACCAGAACCCATCCCATGATCCAATAAGATAATTTATAGCCATATGTAACATCAAATTTTGAGGATCGATCAATTTTTCCAAATCACCTCGATTTTGAGCGTTAGTTGCTTCAGCAGGATTAATATTAGAAAGTTGTTTGATAAACTCAATCAAGGGTGTAGTTTTATTTGCTTTTTTCAATTTAATGTTCGATTTTCCTTTGTCCTTGAGTTTGTAAACGTCTTTTGAGTATAAAACTGGATCATCTCCTAAATATTCGAGATTAGCACAGTGTTCTTGATCAATGGCATTGCCTTTATAAGTAGGTCCTGTATTTTTTTTGACAGTAAATTAATCGTTACGTATTAGAAAAGAAGATTACAGTTTCTCATAATTCTAATTCAAAGTGGTACAAAATTGCAGGTGTGCTTATATATACTTTTTTGTCTATATACCTGTATTTAGATATGACCAATCACCACCATGTAGCACATTGTCAATTAAATGGGTTGATGCGTCGTCTGTCATTAAAAATAATCCAAGCGGCCTATCATTAACGAATACGCGTACCCAACTAGAGGATAGTGTAGCGGCACCCGCGGATGCTAGCATATCCATTACCAATTTTTCGCGTCTAAAAATTGAGAAAAAAAACAGTATAAGGATGGTGAACAATAAAAGAAGCAAAATATAAATAATAGCATACATGAATGAACCGTCGGTTTGTTCACCTCGTAACTTAATCACAGATCGTCCGAACAAAAGCTGTTTGGGACTGTTTTTATTCGTAACATCCTTGTTAAAATCGATTTTAAATGATTGTCGGGCATATTCTTTGGTAGATTGTCCGCTATTATCGATACTGACATTTCTAAAAGAATGAGTTTCTGAGTTACTGATATATGTCAAAGTAAATACTTGTGCACCACCATGTTGATGTTTTTGTAGTGGTTCTTGACAGATAGCATCAAATGCTTGTTCATCAACGGTCATAATAATTGTCGCAACTTCGTTAGAGTTATTCATGTTTGTAAAAAGAGCTGTATATTGTATTAATTTAAAAATTATTTTTTTTGCGTGGCTGCTTAAGGGAATAAAATTAAGACAAGTAATCTTTTGTAATATTGTTTTTCTTTTATTTTCACTTACGAGGATAAATTGGATGAAAAGCTTGAGGTACTTCTGGAACAGTGTGAACTGTCGGTGCTCTACCGAAAAACTCATTGCCCGTAGTTGTTGCATTATTTGCCAATGATCGTTTTTGTTCTTCCTTTTTTACAATGGCTCCTGACGAATTAATATAAACGTATTCGTATACTTGCCCATAAGGTGCAGTACCACAGAAGACATATGGACGATCAGTGCTTGGTTGTAAAGAATAACTTTGTTCATTTATCAATACTGACACACCTTCACCTTGATTGGGGAATGCTACGACACAATATTGAATATCAGGGTTGGTGTTGTTTTTGCTGCTATTCGATTTATCGTCGTTATTTATAGCTGCTGCTGATGTTGCACTTGTGATGGTTGTAGCACAAAATAACAGTGTGACAATGATCTGACCCAGCAGATAAAAACAATTATTTTTCATATTATAATTTCTTTTGTTGGTGTAGTGATTGGTAATAAAGCGAGTGGAATAAAATATTACTTTAACGAAAAGAAAAAACTCCTTTGTAAACGACTGGAACCGATAAGAAAAAGAAAAGAAAGCTCAAGAGAACATAACACCAAAGGTTTTCTTATAAAAAAAAAAGTAGCTCGCAAAGATCAGCTCTTTTGTCTTGTAATATAACTTTCAACTTACTCCTTTAAATATAATGGAGATATGTGGTATCGGGTGATGGCAGCCGTTTTGCTATTCAACCGTATACAGTCGTAATGAAGAAGAATGTACAATCTATAGTATTTGTCTTCTCCTTGTTTTCGTCTCTCTCTTACTTTGCTGCATTTTCTTTTTCTCGTGTACGACAAGGAGATTACTACCATCATATTTCTTATTCTCTCTTTTTTTTTTTTGTAAAAAAAGTCACATCAATTTGAAAAGATTTCAAAAATTAAAAAAAAATCGTTGTATAAGCACCTTCTTGTGACAAGGAGATGATGAATGATCCAGAGAAAAAGGGGACCAAACAAAAATTATATAAATATATACCGTTTACGTTAGGATTAAACAAACGTCAAGCTTGTTTTAGCTACATACAGACAACCAAAAGATAAAAAAAATAAACAATTATACGTACGTAATAATAAATAAATACGTAAATAAATAGAAACTATAATCCTCAGCCGGTAATAATTCATATAGCAGCGGCTTATTTTTATGTCGAAGTTAGTTATTATATGTATAACATCCCCTTCCGTCAATCAGTCGATGGACTGATTAATTAATAACACTTTAACTTTAAATATAACCTTTTAGTGGTTTTGGTAATTTACTATACAGAAGGAAGAACTTTTTTTGGCTGGATACATAAACTGCATAATTCACTATTACCCATTATGTAAAGATTATACGTATTTTTTTTTTCAAGGACTTGCATTGGATAGAAGTAAAAACAAAATTATCAACTTAGATACGAAACATATTTGTAGCTCGGGTATCCTCCTGTTTATAGATATTTCATTGTTATTTGTATCCACTACTCCTCAAACGCAACTTGCCCCTTTTTCGGAATTATTTGTAACGGCTCACAAAGAACGCTAATACTTTTTTTTTTTTTCAAAAGTTGGTGAAAACGATATTGGATTTCGATTTTATTATACATTAATGGTGATAACGACCACAATATGTGCCGTTTTCCTTAAACTCTACTCTTTGTAGAAAGCATATTATAAATATTAATTGTCATTATTATAGTACGTAGCAATCAGAATTAAAAGGTAGCCAAATAAAAATGACGGACAAATACTACGGAATCGTGATAGCAAGAACCTAGAAAAGTGAACACGGCGTATCAATTATTGATCACCCTAGCCTTTTTGTACAACTCGAAATTAGAATTTATTAATCAAACCAGTAAAGGAAGTATATTTGTATATAAAAAATTTTATTATTTTATTAAAAGTTATCATGTCAAGAAAAAAAAATGTACAGAAGAAAAAGGGCAATAATATTATCAATCGTATCGTTTTTTTTTTCTCTTTTATATGGTGTATATATAAGCTAGTTTTACATTGATTATAAATATATGTATATAGTTTTTTTTTCAGGATAAATTTAGGTAGTAGTAGATATTTTACGCTTCAATGTTCCTTGATAGAAGCTTGCATACATATTGACACGATCAGTCGATCGTCCAGGTTTGCGAATTGTAAGGGGTTCAACATGAAATCCCGCCTTTTCGAATAAAGTGTTATACCAAGGCCGTGTGCCTGCACTGCGCCAATAAACACGACCGTCTAGTTGTAATGTACGTGCCATCTGGATAATTTCTAAATACAACTGACTAGGGTCTTCCTTAGGATCAAACCAGTCCATATGATCCATAACAACCATACGCGTCAAATAATTGTCAGGTAAGCTTTTCAAAGTGTCAATAATCGAGTCAGTATGCAATCGGAAAGCATCCATAGCATCTGTGTTCTATACATAAAAAGCAATATTACAATATTATTTCTTTCTTCTATTAAACAGCTAACACTCCACAACCATTAAGAAGCTTGTAAAAAAAGTTACGAATAATATTATTAGATTTTTCCGCTTTTTTTACCTTTAGTTTATTGAATCCCTCTTCGGTAAGATAAGTTGGACATGATTGCTGGGTATAGTGTTGCATCATACAAAGATAGTAGAAATATTGGTCGCTTCGAAACAGAGATCGGGATGGAATAGGGTCAAATGTGTTTTCAACGTATTCCCGCGTTGTACATTCTTTCAAAAACATATTCATTTGATTAATGGGTACTATAATACCAGATATGGATCGTTTTTAGTCTCTTTCTTTTTACTCTTCTCACAAATATATTTCCCTTTACTATTTCGAAATAGTAATTAGAAAGAATACTCTTATTATACAATACCTCCTAAAGCATTCCACATGAACATTGGATTATCCATAATCTTTTGAACGAGAGGGGATAGTATAGCAGGTCGTACACGCTGTTGCCAAATCCGTTCTTGTTCTTCAATTGTGGCTGCATTACACATTCGTTCCACATCCTTTGTAATACCTGCTGCGCGACTCCACCATTCAAAAATAACTAAGGCCAAGCCAGAATATCCAGTTTTATAAAATTGTTGTGTAAAGCGATCACTATGCTGTGACCAATACTGGAAAGCATATGAACTCAGCTGAGGAGAAATTGAATCATGAAGTAACGCGGGGAAGTGAGGGTGTTGTCCTTCCCCAAACATTCGCCAGAAATCACGGTACGAAAGTGTCGCAATGCTGGCAAGTTTTAATTCTAAAAGATGATTCTATAAATATATACATACGTCATCATCGTAACAAGAAATAGGTTTAGCTTTTACTGTTCACTCAGCCATCTCTTGTTCTTGTTGTCATTAATGTACCTGACACGGGTTCATGTCAACGCAATGAATTTTTTTAGGGCGAGCAGCAATAGCATATTCCAAAGCATTGTCACCCGCTGAAGTAATTACTAGCATCACGTCATCTCGGGATAATGGAATATGTTGTAAATCAACACGAGGATCTTCCCAAGTGAAAGCATAAATATAGGAGCGGAACTGAGTGTGACAAGCCAAAGACGAATCGTAATCCAGACGCCATTGTCGGCGGCGGGGTAATTGTTCTACCATGTTGAATGAAGTGGATGGTGACTCAACACTGCCAGGACCCAATTTGGGTGATGATCCACCATATTCGCTTCCGTTGCTGCTACCACTGCTACTATAAATATCGGATGTAGAAGATGATGATATTATAATATGATCTCTTGAATGAGAGCAACCAAGCCAAACATAATAAGGGATCTGGATCACGTAAGGAACAACAAAATGATTTCTGCGGTTTAAGCTCTTGACAGTGCCAAACTTATATTCTAAATAATCACGACGTCCAGGTGCCAAGTTGATATGATCGAAGTCAAACCAGATATTCCAAAAGATTCTTGTAAACCAATTACATTGACGGTTATGTTGAGGGGAAGAAGCTTCTGCAGGTGAGTTTGATTTTCCAGAGACGTAGAAATCGACAACACCATAAAGTCCATCAGGTGCCAGTAATGACTGTACTCGATCAACTACCGGAAAATATCCATCCATCATTGATACTAATATTACCCAAGCCGCGTTGTGTTTAGTTTCATAAGCATAATGGAATCAATTGGAGCTCTCTTTATTTATTATGTCCCACCCCCGAAGTATTATAAAACGGGAAGCATTATACAAGTTTACGCCATTTTTTTATAGAATTTTTTTCCCACCATAGCCCGATCACCAGAAAAAAAAATAAACAAAAAATTAAAAAGCTATCTTACATGAATAAGACATGGTGACCAAATGAACGCCACCTTCCATATGAAAAGGTGTTTTAAATGTAGCAGCATCTTGACATAATACGATAACATTATTCCAACCACGTCTCTTAAAACGCTCTTCAGCAATTTTACATAAGGATGGTGTCAAGTCCACAAGAATGACTTTCTCAAAATTGTCGATCGGGAAAGTGGTGTGCATTTCTTCGATATTCCAACCTTTTTTTTAAAGATAATAATTATACGTATACAAGTAGTCCGCATAAAAGACATCTTAGTACTAGGCTATTATATACATGCGCGTATGTAATACAGATTCTTTTTACTTCCTCAACAAAATGATATATAAATCTTACCAGTTCCACCTCCCAGGTCAATCCAAATTGGTTTTTGTGATGTTGTTCCATTAGCAATTTGATCCTTTAGCTGTGCAGCACATAAACGTAACATGGTTTTTCGACCTCGTAATAATTTACCGCGAGAGTCGTCGTAAACTGAAAATATAAATAAAAAATAAGGAGTATTAAAAGAGTTGTACTCTTGATATTACTTGCGCATATTTGTATACACAAAAACAAAAGGTTTTATGAAGAGATAACAGACATATAGAAAGAGATGCAGGAGTTGAAATTGTCAGGTTATGAAGGATGGATTTTGCACAACTCATACTGTGGAATAACAATCATCATGACATTTTGTTCTTCTTTTGTCATTTAACTTTATTGAAAAAAGATATAACTTACTATGGGCTTGTCCCTGATAAAATGATTCAAGTCGACTCTGTTGATCCCCATGGTGTCCAAGAGGTTTTAAAAAACATGAGTACATAAACATGATGGGGGTCTTGATATGATTCCAACCAAGGATGACAGACACAATGGATCCAACCATACTTAATAAGATCGCGTGTGCCCAACGATATTGCGCATAGAATGGTTCCAAAACATCCACTTTTTGTAAGCAAATGTTGGCCATACCCATACAAATAGGTACTAAAGCGAACCGGATCTTACTACCCTGTGATGATTTCATATACTAACACACTGATCAATAAAAAAAAAGTAGAGTAAATATGGAAGTAAAAAAAAAAGGTAAAGAGATGAGAAAAAAGAAATATAACTCAAATGCGTGTCTAGTTTATTGACTTACTATAAATACAATTATAGTTTTAGGTGATCTGTACATTTAGTGTCATCTTCAGAAAACTTCCTCTACTTTTTTGTATGTTGTTTCACCTTTTCCCCGAAGAAGGAACACAAAAAAAGGGATGGACCATAAACACAAGGTTGAGGTTGCGCGTGAACAAATGGACATCCTATTATCGTTATTGCTATTTTGCACAACAATCAACTACAATCTATACGTAATCTACTAATACGAAAAAAAGTAGATATGGTTTTTTCCCAATAAGCATCGTGGATCAAACGCGACGTGATCCAAACTATTGGATTTCTCTTGAAGTTGGCTTCTATAATATTTTTTAGACTGTTCTGAATGCACGCCCTTATCATGAGACTATACATTGTAAATAAGATAGGGTATATGGTCTTTTCTTTATACTATTTTTAATTTCTTGGAGCGAATGGGCTGTCGATATTTTTTCAGCGTGGTCCTGATAATCCTTCTACAATAGTCGATTTTGAACTTGTGTAACTAAATAATAAATATCTGATCACGTGTATTCATGCTCAGGCTTAGTGTTGCCATTGGTCAAAAGAATGGTATTGGTCTCTCTATTCGCAATCTTTACACCAAGATATGGATTTTTTCAGTTAATTTATTTCTGTATAAATGAATATATACAATTCTAGCAACATGTATGTAATGTTCTTTTTTTTTTTAGAAAAATAAATAAATAAATAAGAGAGATCAGTTAATGTTTTATCAGTCTATCTTTTAATTAGAAATATAAAATATTTTGACAGCATCAGTAGAAAATAAAAGTTTTCAAAAAAAGATAAAGAAGGATAAGTAAGAGATGTCATGTGTTCATATTTTTTTTTACCCTATAAAAAAATACGTAGTGACAACCAGATGCTTTGTTGTTGTCAGAAATATGTAGTCATCATTTATTATAATATTATATAATTATTGTATTTATTTATAAAGAAAGATTAAAAAAAAATTAAAATCAAGTAGACGAAGTAATTGGGATAGCAATAGTAGAAAAAACAGAATTAATGTCAGAATCTTCAGTTGGAGGTGGCGATGGTAAAGAGGATGTACAAGAAGGAGAATCTACTGCATTACGGTCAGTATTTGTCCCTTCTTCGTTACTATTATTGTTATTTGTAAATAAATGTTCTGCCGCTACCATCTCGCTTTCCAAAATATCTTCCGGTAATCCACGTTTACGGCGCCATTCCAAAAAATCATCATATGATTTAATTTTCCCTTTACTTTCATGTACAGCTTGTTTAAACACTTGTAAAGAATTTTGAAATCGCCGCTTATGGTTGGAAAACCAATAAGTAATATTACGTGGTTTCAAACCTGTATGAATCTGAACTTGTTTACGTTGTTCCTTTGTTAATTTATCTCTCTTGCTGTATATATTGAAAAACACTGATTTCAAATAATGGGTCGTATCAGCATCATAAGATGTAGCAGTACGTCGTGTATATAAACGTGGTGCCCGTGGACGACGTTGTTGTTGTTGCTGTTGATGCTGTTGTTGTAAGAAAGGCGAAAGAGACCTTTTATTAGTTGTTAATGATGTATCAGATTTTTTAGTAGTTTTCGGTTTCATCTTTTTGTGACCACGGCGGCAAGTGCTGTTACTAGGGCGACCACGTTTACGACCACTATGTGCAGAAAAACGTGTTCGACCATCAACATAATCGTCATCATCTTCGTCATCGTCATCAATAAAATCCATAACATCTTCAGATGATTCTGACTCCATTACATATTCAGATTCAAAATAGTCGTCATCTTCGTCATCACCAGCATCATCAGTTTCATATTCGTCAGTTTCATTAAAAATGATATCTTCAGATTCTTGTCTTTCTGCTCCCTGTTGTCGTTGTGCTACTTTATTGACATTTGATCCCCCGCTACAATTGTTGTATGCAAATATAACGTCTTGTTTTTCCTCTTCAAGATCGCTTTCCATTTTGATATCAAGATTTCTAGTTAAAACTTCTGACAGTTCATGTTGCCCCTTTGAAGCAACAGGAGGAGAGGACATAGAAGAAGTGGCAGCTGTAACAGGTAACGAAAATAAATAAGCAGAAGAATCAAAGTATGAGGATGATGATGGTGTTTGTAGTGGTGTCATGAAAGAAGTTGCTGCTCCTGTAGTTGTTGGGATCGTAGAAGTGGAAGTGAAATCAAAAGGTTGTTCAAAAACTTGGTGTTGGTGTTGTTGTGGTGGCATGATATCAGAGATTTCAGAAGATAACTTTGACGTTGATTGGTAAGGGTACTGTTGCTGCATAGATAAATCAGAAGGTTGAACACAAATCTCAAAATTAGCATTGTCATTGTTATTAGGTCCAAACATGTTCATTGTTGTTAGCGAAGAACAGCTGGTAGGAAAAGAAGTTTGCTGTTGCACAAAAATATTATTATTATTAGAGTATACCGTCTGCTGGTTTTCTTGGTTCTGCATGAACGGTGTGATGTTATTCTCAATATCACCCTCGTCACCCATTACGTTTATCAAGTTTAAATCATGCTGTTGCCGTTGCTGAGATGGTGTTATTGGCGATTGAAATTGTTGATGTCGTTGCTCTTTTCTTTGTTTCACGGTTTGTTGCAAAATAGGTATAATGGCCAGCATTGGGTTATCTTGTCCTTC
This sequence comes from Circinella umbellata, assembly GCA_025093555.1. NCBI lineage: Eukaryota > Fungi > Mucoromycota > Mucoromycetes > Mucorales > Lichtheimiaceae > Circinella > Circinella umbellata. The sequence goes on along the minus strand of JAIWNF010000045.1, from coordinate 38,843 downwards.
TAGCATTCGCGTCTCTTCAATCTTTTGTAAAATATGATGAATAGCTCGCGTGCGATCTTTCAACGCTTGAATTGCACCAATTATATAAGGTGTTTGTTTTTCTAAATCTTCATTTTTACGATTTTCGCGTGTTACTTGGACTGTACCTTGAAGAATGGACAATATCAATGCACCAAGTTCGAAGGAAAATAATGAATGGAGTCGGCAAATAACAACTGAACGATGATGAGGAAATCGAGCAAGAGTGATACATTTTTGAACGGTATACCAATAGTTAACAAAGGTGCCAAATTGAGGATGACCTAGGTACTTGGGAGCATCCGGAAAATGCTTCAATAATGTACTAAGAGACACAATATCACCACGGGTAGGGGGTATCATGTCAATATCATCCAAATTGCTGTCAATATGATATGATACATCTAGGGGAGGCGCCATGGAAGATGAAGACAAAGCAACAGAAGCAGAAATAGTATCACTAGTAGTAGGGATGAAAGCTGTTGTGGATACCCCTGGCCAAGCGTTGACAGTATTCATGGTGGAATCTTGTTCAGAAAAAAATGATGGAGTGGCAGTGGACGAGTCAAAATAATGATAAGGCGTCGTTAAGGTAAGATTTTCTTCATTAGATTTCACGTCTATATCAGGTTGCTGGGTTTCTTGTTGATGAGTTGATAGTAACTCTTCTTGTAGTAAACTTGTACTAGTACCAGTGGTAGAATTAAACATTGGTTCAAAATCAAAAACAAGCTGTTGGTTATGATTGAAAATAGTACTGTTGTTATTGTTAATTGCAATAGTGGTAGTAGGATGAGAGAAAGGGGTGGTAGAACGCTATTAGAAATAATGTGATGAATAGAAAAAAAAGAAAATTTAAAAACTTCACGAGTTAACATCTGTTCTTTTAAATGTTGGGGTCAAAAAAATAATAAAGAGGGAGTAGATCCTGCTGCTAGTAATTATGGTTCTCTTATTCCAACAACAATAACAACCAATAACCTTAAAAATATGTGCACGGTGTTGAATAAGATCAAACGAGAGAAGATAAAGGGTCCAAATCGTCGGAATGTATAATATAATATAATATAAAAATAAATTTAAACTTGTTTCGTACCTGAATATTTGAATTGTTCATCTTTATGATAATAATTACGTGTGAGCTGATGTATTTTGTTTGTGCGTCTATGTGAGTATGGGCAGGTGTATAATGCGAAATTAGGGTATGTTGATATAATTATTATTGAGTTAAGCGGCGCTGTTTTTGTTTTATTTTTCTGTGATTATCAAAATCAGGATTTAAAGAAAAGCTTTTTTCTTTTAACCTGTTGAAAATTACTGCTTTATTTATTCTTCTTAGAAAAAAATTGCTAGCCATTTCTAGAGAACAACAGAACCATTCAAAAAAAAAGTAAGAATGAAACTATGGTATCATCATGAGTGAGCATGATTGTTCAGGGATATATAATATGTAGAGTCCAAGTCACGGATAATGTTAAAAAGAAACAATAATATAATGATGAGTAAATAGGATCGATATGTTAACAATGGAAGGGTTCATGATTATGCTAGTTTTCGGGAAACAAAGAACTTGGATCTTTTTTTTTGTTACTTCGTACGGCGATTAACTAAATTAAGAACATAAGCATTAATTTTCATGCAATCTAATTTATCGGGTACCACTTATCCCCAACCCCGGATGTTCTTTTTTTTTTGGCTTTTTGTTATCTTGAAGCAAACCTTGTCTTCCAAACGAGTAAAAAAACAAGAAACAAAAAAATATTTTTCACAAGATATTCATTTTGTTTTATTTCGAAAAAAAAAAAAAAAGAGAAAAAGGGATAGAGAGATATACAACAAAGAAGAAAATAAAAGTAGCTAATGATAACCAGAGGAAGAAAAAAAATACAACAAGAGAGAGAAAAAAAAAGATGATTTAGGGTGAGATAAAACGAGAAAAAATTAATGAACTTTTTTTTTCAACTTTGCATCTTTGTTAGTGAACAAACAGAAAAAAAATATATTGTTGAGAGTGAGAAAAAAAAAGATATGGACTAAAAGGGTGCAGGTGAGATAATGTAACAGAAAGGATGAGGGTTTTTTTTTGTATATATGGTTCACCATCATTGAATGATTGGTGTAGTTTATGCATTATTTAAAAAATAAAAAAAAGGCCAATGGAGAAATGGTGATTCAATGAGGATGATGAATAATGACAAATAATAATATACTTATTGGAAAATGAAAGATGTAAAATAATCCATTCATTATTATTTAGTTTCAATCATTGGACTGTTATTATTAGGACGGAAAGGCGAAAAGTATCGTCCTCGGTGTTGTGACTCAATACTACTAGGGTCCAAAAGTCCACCACCACTGTGACATCGACAAGGGCTACGGTGTCGACGACGTCTCCATGCAATTAACACTGCACCTACAGCTATAGCCAAAGTAAACCAAACAAGTATGCGACTCATTACATGGCGTTCTTTTAATTCATCCTCGAGATCATCTTGTTGAAATTCAATTCCGGAAGGTGTTGATTTGACCATTTCTTGAACAATTTGGTCAATAAGGCCCGTATTTGGGGGAGGAATGTAAACAGGGGATCGATAAGGTGATTTGGGATCATCTAAAAGTTTTTGAACGTTGGTCAAAGATATGTCAACAGAAGTGGATTGAGCATATGAACCAGCAAGCAAGATACTATTGGCAATGACACGATGAGCACCACCCGTCAAGTGAGTACGATCCCACCAGACGAACTCATCGATTTCTTCCTGACATGCTCCCTGGCACGCATCGAGATAAGCACTAGATGCATCCACAAATCCAAAAATGGAAGGATCTGCAGCAATATCAGATAAAAGACTGTGTACATCAACAAGATCCAATTCAAGCGCGTGATGATGCTTATTTAATTTGACAACATCGTCTTGTAACATACGGTTCAACTCTTCTGCAGCTTGACCCCAAGCTTCTTTATCAGTATGAATAGCGTTGTCGGCAAAGAATGGCATACGTTCCAAAGGAGGGACATTGAATACCATGATACGATTAGCATGAAATACTTTACGAATATTTCGTATTTGCTGACCGATACACAATGCAACATCCTTAAAATCGGGTACTGCATTTTCTGTACCTGTTAAGGAAAAAACATCTGTCATGGTTAATATACTGTCTATGATTATAAAATTTGTTTAACTCATCATTATTGTGCATATTAACTTTACCTATGCTTTGTTGGTATGATTTTTGGATATCATTGATACCAACATATACGGCAAAGACGGTTTCTGATGGATCCACGTTCATATCAAGGTTGTAAAACATTTCAATTTGGTCGCGAATACTAGGCATTTGGTCTGCTGCAGATACATTAGGGAAAAGGTCGTTGTCACATGCTGAACCAGTGTATGCAAAGCTATATAACGATGCATTCCAAGCAACTGCAACATTTTCACTCCAGACAGGACCGTTTGTCCACCGATGAAAGTTCCCAAGGTCTAAGTTATAAAATAGTTTTCATGCAAAAATTGATTGAATTGTTGTTAGAATAACTTGTTATATCAAGTGCGTTGCTAGAGTGATTGTAACTATGCAAAAAAAAAAAAAAAATTACCGGAATAGGAATCACCGAAAACAACCAAGTTTTTTACATTGCTTTCCAACGCAAAAAGGGTTTGTGGAAATAAAGAAGCAAGCACGCAATGTAATAGTACAATGAGTGTGGAATGTCGAGTCATTTTGAAAATAAAGGAGACTCTTTATAATAAAAAGGAAAGGAAAGGGGGTTCTTGGTGGGTTGAAGAGGGGTGGAAAAGGAAAGGGTGGAGGAAAGAAAAAAGGAAAAAAAAAATATGAGAAAAGAAAGAAGAGAGGAAAAAAGAGAAAGTAAATAAAAAAAAAAGCTATTATTGTTCAGTAATTCTTTTTTTTTTGGCTTGCAAGTAATATTTTTTCGCATATCTTTGCTTGTTTGCACTATGTATAAAAGAGGGCTTTGCTTTATTTTAGCTACTCCCGTTGCTTTGCCTTCCTTGTACGCTTCTTCAGTTTCCATCAAAGAATAACTTATCTCGTAAAATCCAATAGGGTCACACGTGTCGCACTCCGCTTTTTAGGGTAGCACAATGGGTGCTTAAGAAAAACAAAAAGAAAAATAAATAAATGATATCCGTCATACCGAATGAACGAAAAAGTAAAAATAAACTACTGATGTGGATATGCGTTTTATTTTTACAACTCCTCTTTCTTTATTCCCAAAATTGTTATTAATGATCTGATTTAGTGCACATCGCAATTACAATGGCTATGAAATAAGGATGATATCAATTTTACTTTATGATAGTTGATTAAAAAAGCACAACAATAAACTGTAGATCTACGTACTACGTCTGATATTTTAAACCAACGATTTAGCGCGACTTCTTATTTCATATCATATTTGTACGTAACAATTTTTTATATGAAAATTAAAGCAAGTTCCCGGTAAAATGCAAGAAAAATAAAAGCACTAAAAAACTTTATTATACTTTCCTTTTTCTTTCATTGGAAATTTCTTTAGTGCTGATGTCAGTAAGAGAGCACATGCTATACTGTCATTTTGGTATTTTCTTGTGTCACACATTTTAAGTTTATTTTCATGTGTAATATAAGTCACTACATCTTTAACCAAGAGTTGTTTTATTTTCTTTACTTTCTTTTTGAGTTACAATAGAATAGAGTGGCTGCACTTTTTCCTTTTTATGAATGAATGAATGGACAAAGAAACAGAAAAAAAAATATACTTATTTATTCTTAATCTAAATGTGAGAGATTTCTTTCAATTAACCGCAATGAGTGTTTTTCTGGGATATAAGTACTTTTATTAGTTGCATTTAGGATATTAACTGAGCTCTATGTACTAATAGTTCGCTATTTGGTCATAAAAAAGAAAAGATGGATCCAGCAATTCCATAAAAATCCTGTTCAAAATCTTTCGGACCTGAGGAACTGCTTTCCTAAATCAGGATATAATTGATACAACGTTACTCAGCAGGGCGATGCTCTGTGCACTTTGTGTTTACACTATCATCATTAGGACAGCCGAAAAAAAATTTAGTCCCGTGATATAGTATAATAGTTAAGAACAGACTAAAAAGTCCGATCAATTTTTTAATTACTTGGCACGCTTTGCCAGCCCATAAGAGTCAATAACTGAAGTTTCTGCCTGCTTTTATGTTCACCAGACAGTTTTTACCATTATATAACAATATGTATACCTAGTACAGAATTCATGCCATTGCTTGGATCGGCTCCTTTGCTTCAAATACCTATAACTTGAAAAGAAAATTAAGAAAATTGACTTGAAATGGGAATATTTATTTGCTTTTTTCCATCGTTTCTAATAACTCGTCTTCTCTTGTTATGATCGACCTTCTCTCCTTTCTCCTCCCCCCCAAAAAAAGATGATCCAATTTACCCAATATAATATATTTTACTATTATTATATTAATAATATTAAATATAGTTCGTATTTATATATGAAACGGTAGAAAACTTTGATTTTATTGATTGTCTCCTAATTTTGTATATTTTATATATGTAACTGGCCAACTTTGAGCTTCCGAAGCTTATCTGAACTATCAAGGCCGTATTCGATCACTAGCGCTCAGTAAATTAGCAACGACCATTTGAATCCTTTGTCTTCAACGCAATCTTCCATTAATAGCACAGCACATTCCCGGTAGCAACAACAGCATCGTCGACTACGAATCTCGCAGGACCTTTGCGAAGGACTCATCAGACACTTCATCTGATTCAATATCATTGGGGTCATCACGACATCGACCTTTTCGCCGATCGAACCACCCATCTACTACCTCGTTATGTCTCCTGGAAACCGGATCCTGCAGCAATAGCAATCGACACCTTCACTCTGACTTGGTTGATGTTCAAGCATCCATTCATTCACTCACCATAGAATTTAATCAGCCGTTGTCTTCTCACACTCATTCACGAGCAGATTCCCCTTGCAACAATAATAGTCCCTTATTGGCCGAGCGCACCATGGTTTCCTCAACTTCAGTCAATCGCACTCCAGCAGCCTGTTCTATTCAACCCATTGGCAACCATCGAGCTCTACACTCTAATAATACCATGGCCATTCAGCAACCCTGAGATAAATACGAGTAGTAAATTAGAAAGATTGAATATAGTTGAGAATCTGTTTATTCCTGAAATAAATAGCCACTCTTTTATATCTTTTCTAAATTATGTAACTATCTTATTTTATCCGATCATGGCTAAACTATGTTTTATACGAATGGATGAGAGGACCTATCGCATTCACCACGGCTAAAAATTGCATGTAATCATTTAATTCTCTATGAATATGCATTTATAGGTTATGAAATGCCATGCTTCTCTATGAACATGCATAAAAAAGATAATCATTCATTTTCACAGAAATAAATCCATAAATCTCTATTACAAAAATTAACGAATCTGAGTGACAATGTATGACTCTGAGTGATATATGAATCTGCATAAAACTGAACAAATATATATAGAAAATATCTATGAAGGAATGAATATAAATGAAAATGCATGCTTTGTAAATATGGGTGATAAACTATGAAATCTTATACTTATACTTTGTGAACCCATGATCATTTGACGAGAAGTAGTCTTCCCACGCATTTCTTTTACTATTTTTCTCATTATCTCATATAGTTAATGACCCACAAAAAGAAAAATTTATTATTGCAAGTGCCTATCATAATATAGTAGAAGTGGTTTCAACCATGTTATAGCCTCAGTATAATGTGTATGTTCATAAAGTAGAATATATATCATTTGAAAACTAGGTGCTAAAAATCCATGAACCTTCATGAACCTGTATATAGATAGGTATTGGATACAACTGAATATCTATAATTGTGCATGGATCTATGGATCTCCATGAACTGACACTTTTCATAGAAATCCATGCCATATTAGTAATAGTGCAGATTCATAGAAATCCATTCATTTATATAACTCATCTTAGCCGTGGTGTATCGTTCGTTATTTTGTTTGCTTTATGTTCATTTCAGCTGTTACGTTACGTTTTCATTAGGGTCAACCTATGGTATTTCTTCATCCTCGGTTATCGGTGCGCCAGAGTATCTACTGCAGATAGTTTGAACCACTCATCCCGGGAGTGTTTGTAGTCGAGCCTGCAAACTTTAGTTGAAGGGTTCGAGCACAGAATTTTATTGAAGGTAGAACAGCTAGAACCATGGGAACAATTGTCGCTGATTGTTTTGATGCTTTGCAATTGAGAGCCATTTTGACACATCCATTTTGAGCATTATCTAATTTAACCAGATGATTTGATGTGAGAGCTGCAATGGCAAGGCCATGTTCCAATACTGGTCTGATGAGAGTGCAGTAAGAACGTAATGCTGGCCATAAACCAATACCATATAGATGAATACCTAGTTGCTGAAGTAGGGCCATATTTCTTGTTGCTTTCGATGATCGTTGATTGACTAATTGATCAAGGTCAATGCCAGCATTAGTGAAAGGCAAGCCAAGATATTAGAAAGTTGAAGTAGTAGGAATTAGTTGATTATATAAATAATATGTTGTTGTTGACGTTGGTGATGTGATAATGGCACATTTTGTTGGATGACATTGATAACCATAGTCGCGTGAATGTTGTTCAGCAGTTTGAAGAAGTTGTTTCACGTCTTCTGATAATCCAATGATAGCCACACCGTCAGCATACAGCAAAGCAGAAATAATAATACTGGTGTTGTCTGGACGATTTTTGTTAGGTCGACCATTTTTACCATCAGTGTACGTTTGTTCTTGGATTAACGATTCTGTTTTTCCAGCCATTGATGCTGTACGTATATATAGTGGATGGCGACATTGGCGATGTATTTTGAATCGTAGTCGGAGAGGTAGTGTGTTGATAAAAACAGCATAAAGAAGAGGACTAAGTATAGATCCTTGTAATACTCCTTTTGCTGGAAAAATAAATCAAGATTGGTAATTTTGTGAAATGACAGCAATATGCACATTATCAAACATATGTTGTATTAGTTGGAACAGAGCGCTCAGCAGACGATGCTGCAACATTGACCATATTATTTGTCAATTGACGGCATCATATACTGATTGGATGTCAAGAAATGCAGGTACGGGTGGTTGATTATATTGTGTGGTGAATTGTTGTATAAGGGTGTTGAGTGCAAAGCTTTGATCTAGAGAGCCACGATGGTGTCGAAATTCACCTTATGCGATATCCAATGCTCCCATATTGTCAAGTAATTTCGGAAGAAGACACCATTCTAAAAGTTTCTGTATTACACTTGTCAAGCTGATTGGTCGGTAATTGCCAGTAATAGTAGGATCATTTTTTTATATGTGGTACAACTTGAGCTGTACGCCACGAAATAGGGATCTAAGACCAGTTCCAACATAAAGTAAAAAATCTACTGAGAGTAAGTGACAATGGTTTGGCAAGAGGTTTAAACATAACACCAGTAAGATGATCATCACCAGGAGCTTTACGTGGTGCCATCTTGTTGATGATGTGCTCTATGTCTGCAGCTGGAAAAGGATGATCATCCACATCGATGTCCAAAAACTTCACTGATGTATCGGATCTATCATATAATGACTGGTAACAGGGTCAAAATAGAGACTGAGGCAGCAGCTAAGATATCCGCGACGATTCCAGCAGCGACTTTTTGTGTATTATGATTTATAATATCTTGGGTAGCTGTGGAGCCAGAATATAAAATGGTAAAAAAAATAAATTCATGCATATGAAAATTAATACTTATTTAAGATACATATATAAAATATGTTATTGATATTGGTATTGATATTGGTATTGATATTGTATTGATATTGACGTACTGGGCATGGAGCTTGATCGCTACATGTCCGGTATTATGATAGAAAAAAAGAATTAATCCTCTTTTTTTTTAAACTATTTTTTTTTTACAATTTTTTTTGTTGTAGATATTTTTTATTTAATATTCATTATTAATTTTTTTTAAATAAGTCAAATACCAAAAGTAGTTTTTGTTTGCTTGGTGCTTCTTATGTAAATTATAACTTTATAATGTCACAGAGGTACCGAAGTTTTTTTTATATAAATAATCAGTTGAGGTTAAAAGTTTTATTATGGAAGATACATGTATGAAAATGGAACAAAGGGATGTAACACCGAAAAAGAAAGCAACACTTAAAAAGTCGTTATTGTGTTGAAAATATATACTGAGAATATATATATATATATAGAAACTTAAAGTTATTAATCATCAGGTGGATGTTCTAAAGAATGAATTATTTTTAAAGCAGAGCGAAATACTTGTTCTGGAACAAAAGGATGACTGTTGAATACCAGACTCCAGTAGGATCGCCATAATGCAACCATAGCACCTTGAACTACATTAGTGTATCTGGTGAAAGAATGTGGGGGTATCAGGTTCCAGCGAAGATCCATAATAACCCGAAGAAGGTTATTCTCTTCAGGCTCACAATAAAAGATGGTGCCCCATGTGCGAGTCCAAACTGACCAGCGAACTGGCCGCCATGGACAGGTGACACGAACAGAGGTACCGAAGTACTTGTCTGAAAATTATAACTAACAACTTCAGCCAATGGTAATAGCCCATTAACTTTCACATCCTCACTTCAACGACTGGCTGTGATTGCTCCAAAAACTCTGAGGCACCAACTAAAAGGGCCTATTAAAGTAAACGGAGGTGTTAATTTGAGTTAACGATTTTAGTGATAACTTGGGTTAACGTCGATTTTGAAACATGTAACATCCAATTTGCTGCCAAGCGACATTGATTTCTACTTGAAACCCTTTTGTTTATTTTCTGATTTACTATTATAACATCTAGTGTCGTTTACATCCCTTTGTTCTATTTTTATACATGTACCTATCGTACAGCATCTCCACTCCTAAAGGCTCCTACTAGTATATAAACATAGTCTGATTCTCAAACCAATATGCTCCTTGCTAATTGAGTGGGTGGTTTGGAACCAAAAATACTCAAACCTTTTTTGCAAGAAGGAATTGCTTTGGTAGAAGGCGGATCTACTCAAACAGAACGTTCGCTCATTCATTCCTGATTCCGTCCCAACCAGTAACGGTCGATCCCAGCAGCACTGCTTACGGGATTCATTAAAAGAACCACCATCTCAGCGGACTATGGACCCATCAATAAGCATCATATCACACCGACTGGAAGGAGATGCCCACTGTTCATCTTGCTCTTCAAACCTTTCGTTTCATAATACTAGTTTCTGAATTTATATTTATTTAATATGTGAACAATGTACGTAACAAACGAATTGTACAGACTTAAATGTATTACGTAACTGTACCTCTAAGTTTTATCCAGTTACAGTAACCTTTCATGACAATTGAGAGATACCATTGTAGTATTAAATCGTAATTATGCTCAGTAAATGATGAAGATAATGTCTTATCTTCTATTAGTGCTTTAAATTTGAAGGTCTATTTAAACTTGTTCACTGACGAGACTACTGTTATTGAGTGATAAGCTCTAAAGGAGCCAAAACCAACGCAATAGTAACAAAGGGGGAGTAATACTTTTTGAATATAACTATTCCTATTATATTGATGAATTGATAATTCTAAAAAATATCAGCTTGATCAGTTTTTTTTATTGCTGTCGATAATTTACTATAAGATTGATACTGTTAGTACAAAGAAAACGATCAGTGTAATTGAATATTGTTGGTTTTTCCCCCCATATTTTGACATCCTCTAGTTCTACTGATAACATGTTGGTAGTAGATACTATACAAAATTCCGCTGAAACTACCGAACTCCACTCTGCAACTTTTTCATTTACTTCATCGATTCTTTAACAAAACTAAACTCGATGGAAATTAATCATACTCAAAAGGTAAATTATAAACTTGGCGGCTTATCTTTAATTTATTTTGTTTGGACAAGAAAGAGAAAAGAGTATAGTTTTTGGTTACATGTAAAAATAAACTTTTAGTTGATTGAAGGGCTTTACAGCGCAAGAGGCCCAAGTGTTGCAAAAGAAATTCAAGAACAATTACAAGCTATCCAACGACAACCTGAAGCATGGCAGATCGCGTCCCAATTGCTCTCTGTTGAGGTATAACACATATAGGTTTTTTATATTATTACAATAAATAAATAAATAAGAATAGACAAGAAACCAATCAAAAAACTTATAGTCAGATCAATGTCGATTCTTCGGAGCACATACTTTTCAAGTAAAAATAGCACGCGATTGGTAATTATATGGGACGAAAGACTAATTATTGAAAAGAAACGTAAGTAACTGTATATTGTTATGTTTATATTAGGAACACATTCCCTGAAGATCGTATCGAATGGCTTCGGGAGGAATTACTATCATGGATTGTACGATCGTCTACTGGACCTCTTTTTATTACTACAAAATTATGCCTCGCAGTAAGTGTTCAAACACGCTATATCATTTGGTAGAAGAGAAAGGAAAAATGATATATTGATGTGCTGACAAAAAAGGATGAAATTTTGATAGCTTATTACATATGCATTTCATACTATTCCTCAACAATGGAATAATTTTATTTCTGAATCAGTGCAGACAATGGATAACGGTGCACGAACATTAGGCATTCCAGCAAACAACATCAGTATGACAGTATTAGAATTCTTAACATTAGTACCAGAAGAAGTGTCAAATACGGAAATCATTGGAGGGAAGAGGTAATCGCCGTTCTTTTTAATGTTGTTATTGCGGCCAATGATAAATGGAAAGTTCTAATTATCGTATTTTTCAGGGCACAAATATTACAAGAATTAAAAAATAGTATTCCGTTAGTATTATCCACATTATCATCATTCCTTAGTACGTCTGATCATAACGATATTACTGTTCAGCAAAAAGCACTTAATTGTTTACAAAGTTGGATACAATATGGAGTTGATTTTGAGTAAGCTTCTTATTTGTGATTTGTTGTTTGCCATAAGATTTATTTAGTTTTTGCTAATTTTCTTTCGACAAATATTTTAAAATAGAGATGTTTATCCTCTTGTACGACACACTATGATGTTTCTTGGTAACGAAGGATTATTTCAATATGCAGCGGAGGTCATATTAGAAACAATGCAACAAACATCTTATGCTAGATATAATACATTACGTAGCGATTTATTGGATTGTTTTTCATCGGATGGGATGAAATTGAAACTTACAACTTGTATTACTGGTAAAAATTACTTTTATTTAGACGGATGAAATGAAAAATAATGGGATGATTAACAGCAACACTGAGCATACTATTGTTATTATAGAGGAAGATGATGAAACTGGAATTTCATTAGCCAAATTACTTACTGGTTTTGGAGAAACTTATACTGAATTTATCTCAAGTCAATTGGCAGCATCCAATATCAACACTTTATTAAACATGCTAATGCAATTAACGGATTTTCCGGGCAATTTTCCTGCAGATCAAGAAGTGAGTGAAATTCCGCTCAATTTTTGGTACATGCTACAAGAAACTTTATTTGATGATGGTATTGTACCTATTCGACATGAACAAGTGGCCATTGTTACAGATGTAGATGATGACGTTGCCGTTCTGGATCATTCAGAAACAAATCCACAACAAATCGCCTGGAAACGACAATGCGGTGAAACTGCAATGGCTGTTTATCGTGAACTTGTCACTGTGATTAAACGGAAAGCTGCATTTCCTGAAGATTCTATTTGGAGATCATGGCCTAAAGGTAAAGATATACATATAGACACATATAATATTGAGAGAAAGAGATGTCGATGTATATAAATTATTAACTGATGATTTTTCTGAAAAAAAATTAAAAAAAAATGGAATTACTAGACATTAAAGAAAAATTCAGGCGGTGCAGAAGAGATTTAGGAGATACAATGATTAATCCATATTATATATTACGAGATGAATTGTTGAATATTTTACTTGTTCATACAACCAACTTATTAGATCAATTGAATAATCCACCTTCCTCATTATTACAGGTAATAAAAATAATAATCTTATATACTATTACCAGAGAAATTTATTTATATTTGGATAGTTAACTTGATTATATACATGATTAGGACCTTGAAGCAACAATGTTTTGTTTGAAAAGCATATGCGAAGAAATTCCAGCAGATGAAAACACATATATTCGAGAATTTTTTGGTCCGAAAGTACTCGGAAGGTTACCTACAACAACAAGTGATGATTTCCGATTACAAAATACCATATTGCTTTTGACAGGTTCATTAGCTGAATGGCTAAAAGTACATCCAGAATTCTTAGCGCCTATCATGAATTATATAGTCCCATGTCTTAGTAATCCACGTTTAGCAATGTCTGCTGCTAGTGCATTTTCGGCTATTTGTGATATATGTCGCGAATCATTGACAAGTGAATTGGATAGTCTTATGCATGTATATGGTGCCATGGCAAATTCGATGATTGAGGTTTGTAAATATTTATATCTTTCCACCTCCATTAATTTATATGGTAAGAGTTAAGTTTATTAATAATATCTTTCTTCCCAGTCAAATATTATGCAAAAAGTAGTAGAATCTGTTGCAGACGTTATCCAAGTATTACCTCCAGAAAGAGCTATTGCCCCGCTTATGGCATTAGCAGGAGATATTCTCCAGGGTGCTGGAAAAGCACTCAACTCATCAACCATAACAGAAGATAGTAATAACAATGACGAAGAAGCTGCTCGTCAAATAATTCTTGCTCAGTTGCATAACTTATCTGCCTGTTGTCGCGGCATTCAATCACCTAACGACGATTATCAATCCTTATCAGCTCGAAACTCAAATTATGATAGCTTTGCCAATGGTGAATTAATAACTCTTTATTCTAAGGTGGATGGATTTCATCAATTTACAACTGCTATATACACATCTGTTCAACAAATTGTAACTGGATGGCGACATGATGAAGACATCATGAAGGCTTTGACTCACTTTATTGAAGCAGGCATACGATCGATTAATCCTTTATTGACGTTAGCGTTTGATGATGTCATTGCATTAACTGTTACAAGTTATCAGCAGACAGGATTTGCATGTTGGTTACACACGGCCACATTGATGATTACAGTGTACGGAGGATATGAGGCAAACTATCCTCAGTTACGGGATTTATTAGGATCACTGACTGGAAAAACACTTGATTTTATTGGTTCAGCGGATGGTGAGTGAGAACTGGGGTGGTATTTAAGGTGATTGTGATAATGGTGATGATGATGATGATGGGTGATAAATATATTTACTTTGTTTTCAATTACTTATATATTCTAGCTATGGAACAGTATCCTGATGTTGTGCACAACTATTTTAATTTATTGTCAAGGGTAGGATTAAAGAACATAATTTTTTTTGGTTTGATATATATATAATTGATCTGTTGACTTTAAATTTTTTCTCATTCTGTTTCTTAGACCATTGGAAGATGTCCCATGGTATTCTATCAATTGCCACCAGATATGATTAACACTGTATTTTTATTTGCAATTGCTGGTATGGGTCTTCAGGAACGACTTGCTTTGAAAGCTGCGCTGATTTTCATGGTACGTTTGAGGTATTATATTTCTGCACTAATAAATACAAACAAAAGAAACTAGGTACATGTCTAACATAGTTTTTCGTTATAGGCGGAATTTGTAGCTCAGGAGTATGATGATAGTAACCAATTGGCAGGAACAACGCATTCGTTGGTGATGAATATGGGATTACAAATTATGGAGCAGCTACTAGTTGTAAGTTCTTGCTTATAAAGAAGGAACATAGAAGGGGAAAAGGGAAAAAAGAAAAGAAATAACTTATTCCATTGTCCCTTTTTCTTTTGTATAGGGAATTGGTGGTCGAGTACCACGATCATTTTCTGGACCTTTAGTGGATATGCTATATAAATTGACTGGACGTTACATTGAAGGATGTAGACATTGGTTAAATCAATTACTTGCACAAGAAGGATTTCCATCTACACTAGTACAACAATCAGATAAACAAGCATTTATTAAGGGGATCACCGGGTAAGAAAAAGATAACAATATACAGATGTAAATATTACGTCATAGGGTCAGTAACTAAATAATGCCTATTTTATCATAGAACTCGATCTGTAAAAAAGTTTAAGCAGTGTACACATGAATTTTCTATAAAATGTAGAGGTTTAAATAATACAGCATTTGGATCTGTAGCATAATACTAATAGTCAAACATATTATTTATACTTTTTCTTATATTTTATTCCAATGATAAACTCAATCACTACACCCATTGTTTTTCTATTATATGTTACAATTTATTAATTAAGCTGTCTTACGAGAACACAAACACTTTATAATATACGTGAGGACCTTGAAAAGGTATAATGGATTATATAATACAGGAGTAATATATATATAAAACAACGGTATAGTTGCTGAAGTTTGATTTAGATTAATGAAAGACGGTATGTATGTCAGATTATATAAATTTACAAGTTATTAAAGTGGTACGTATATATATGTATAATAGTACTGTATATATAACGACTTTACTTTATCAAATGGGTTAATTCAACTTGATTCTTTGTATTTGTTGTGGTTGTTGTGGATGATTCAGCAGCAGCAGACATATTATTAATATTCTTATCTCTTTCACTTTGTCCTATTCCTCTTGATATTGGATGAATTGATGTCTGAGAAACAGTATCATCATCACCATTATCATCTGGAGAAGCTCGAGCCATTAGATGAAATTTACGCTGTTGACGTGTTGAACAAAAAAGTATCGTAACTTGAACAATAGCTCGTACAACTCCCAAACCGCTTGTAATACAAGTTAACAATACTGAAGCTACAGGTGCATGCAACATCATTAAATAAATTGCTACTGCTGTATGAGAAATGTCCGCCACAAATACTTTAATCCAACTGAACACAATAGGGACACGATGATCAATAGGTAATCTATAAGCCGACAAATTTAGCATTCGAATTTCATATAGTCCAAAATTATTCAAATCCAAAGTACAGAATAAAAAACAGGCCATGTCCTTCGAATGACCAAAATACTGAAACGAAGACAACAATTTCGATACAGATAGGTATTGGCCAAAAGATAGATACCACTTGTCACGACTATCACTATAAAACTCGTTTTGTATGCCATTACTTGTAATGCCAGATGAACCATCATGGTAATTAAGTTGATTGTACTGAATGCTGAATAAAACACAGTGATCCAACAAATGAAAGAAGTATGCTGATGTTTTTTAAGTGTAATATAAATCCATACACATAGAATGAGGACCAAACACACTCATTGAATCATATACCGTCGCATAATATCCCCGAAACTTGGAACCAGCTGACAATGTTGACATAGATTCCACGAGTTACCAATACCTGAGCACAAGATCGGATTACCACTCAAATTACATGTTTTTGTATCGCGAACTGACGATGGAATTTCTCCTGTTAGTTCATTACCGGATAAATTAAGTGTATCAAGTTGAATATTAGATAATCCATCGGAAGGGAAGGCGTCATATATTCGATTGCCTGTCAAATTAAGGGCTCGAAGTGGTAAGGTGCTGAATATATTGGATGGTATGATATCTATTATATTAGCATGGTAAGAAAATGATGATAGTTGAGTTAATTGGCTGAGCCATGTTGGAAATGTCGCATGTTGTTTTTGATGCGTAGCTCCTGCTGTTGCCACTGTTAAACTTTTCAAATGTTGTTTTTGTGGTTTGATAAAAAGTGGCGCAGTCCATTTAGAAACATCGAAACTTGTTATTGCTGAAGATTGTTCATCTTGTATTTGTATATCCAAATGTATTAGATTGGTGCAATTGGGTAAAAGTAAAAAGCTATTTGATGATGATATATCCAACGTAAGATTTGTTAACAATCCACAAAATGAAGTCAATGTACTCAAAGGTGAAACGTTTTGCTGCCAATTGAGTCCTAACAGGACAAAATGTTTGACAGATGGAAACAAATCAGGAATAATTCATGACGGTACGATATTACTTTCGGAAAGATCAAGCGTTTCAATGGGAGATAATGTACTAATAGTAGTAGCGTTACAATAACTAGTTCTTAGAGAAGTTGATAAGAACTGCGTGCCTCGTATCTCTAATGTTCTTAATACGCTGTTATTGCTACTGAGTGAATTAAGAAATATTGGACAAGTTTCTTGATCAATATATAGTTCAGAGTTAATTGTTCAAGTTTTGGTAATTGTGAAATAATGGATATAGTATTGTTATCACATTTTATATTACTGCTGTCGTTGTTGTCGCATGTTAATGTCGTGATTTCTTTTTCGTCGTTACAATTGACGTGAGGTGATACTTGTTGTAGTAATGTTGTATTGCAGCAAAAAAAAGGTTTCATTATTATTGTTAGGAACACGAATAAAATGGGTCCATAAAGTTTGACATGTGTTATTATTTTGTTGTTGAGCTTTTACTGGTTCCAAATAAAAAAGGGTAACTGCTACTGTTAGCACCACCAGATACGAGCATAATGATAGTTGTCGAATTACCAATAGCATTAAGGTAATGTACAAAAAATATGAAATAAATAAGTAAAAAGAAGAGTAAGAAGTAGAAGGAGGGACCCATGTGATACTATTTTTTATATGATATTATATGAAAGGATGGGGAAGCAGAACTAAAAATGCTCTAAAACGGAAAGCATTTTTAAGAACCTGCTAAAAAAAAAGCTACTGGAACAAGGATCCTTTACACTCAATTGGGCTATTACTTGGCATCTTTGTTGTTGAATGTTTAATACTGCATAAATGACGCATTGTAGGTCTACCATGAGGACAATTCTAATATATATAATGTACACGTTTGTTTCAATATTATAATTTATTATCATGATACAGCATTATTTACTCTTAGAAAACAGCCACAAACTTACCCAAGGCTGGTCAATTTCACCCATATGTTGAACAATCTATAATAATAACAACCATTATAATAAAGATAGTTATATAGTTATTATATGAATTAATTAACTGTATGTTGTATTTTTTGTTTGTTTAATCAAATATTTTAGGAGTCATCTATAAAATTTTGAACTTTACTTGACACATTTTACGCATATTAAGACAGTGGCCTATCATGACTGAACTACGACAAGCTCGAGATGCAAACATGGCTCGTGCACGCGAACATCGTACCATTTGGCCGGGACGTTCAGATAATGCATATACAAGTTCACTAAAATCTAGTGTATTATCATTTTTACATCAACTTTTAAAAATCAATATTACAATAAAACATATATTAAAATACTGGTTATACCTTTCTTATCAAATATCACATTTTTAGAAATTGGTTGTGAGACAACACGAATTCTTTGACTTGGTTGTTTTTCGGGATCAATTTCAAGTTCAAAACCATTAGCACGTAAAATTTCCACATTTTCCATAGCAACGATTTCTTCAGCTGCAGTTAATTCCGGGTTCTGAGGTCTAAATTATTTTTTTCTTCGTTAGCTATAAATCAATCAAACTCTTTTCTTTCCCATCTCTTTCTTTCTTTTATAGATGTATAAGTATTTACTTGATTAACCGCTGACCGTCAATTGCTGTTGTTAGCTGTAAAGTTTCAAAGTTATATTTTTCATCAGATGCGTGTTGATCCACAATAAATAAATCATGATTATTTAACATAGTAATAATAAAGCCAAGATTGAATTGTCCGATCACTTTCATTTTTGAAAAGTCTGTCTTTCGAATCACACGACTTAATGCTGCTGTTGCTGTCTCATTATCATCAGTATTTGTTAAATTGGCATCATCCAATGTATCCGTCATGGTAATATCAGTGTCAGGGGTAGTTTTAACAGTGGTAGATGTGGGTATATTTGTTTTTGTCAAGGAACTTCGTCGTCGACGTTGCCTTTGTCTGTTGATGGAATTTTCAAATGTACCAGGTTGAATGGTTATAGATCGTGTAGTACCACGTGTGTACCATGGTCCAGGATTACAAAACACCAAAGTTTCATTATTTTGAATTATAATCTCCTCTGATTCATCATGTATTTCTTCGTTGTCGCTGTGTTCGGTTGCTTGCATATCTGGTTCCAAATTTATGCTGGGCGTCGTTATTTGAATATCATCACCGCTGTTATCATCTTCTAATTCATCATCATTATCTTCCTTTTCTCTACACATCGATTCTTCGAGAAACGGATCTCTATTCACTGGTCGTTGTTGTCGTTCTCTTTGTTCATTGGTTACTCGTGCGCGTTTAGTTATAAAATCCATAATGCTACCGTTGTTATTATCATTGTAAATCCGTTTCCGACTACTAATATTACCGCTGCTACTTCCTGATGATGGTCTTTGATTTGAATATGTAAACGATGATAAAGATGCACGAGAAATGGGTGTTGGAGGTGGTTGACTAGACCTCGAAACAGAAGATGGAGGTGTTGGCAATTGTGTTGCTTGTGTAGATATAGGTAAAATAGAAGCAGATGGTTCTTCTAATATTGTGGTTTCTGTTGTTTTTGCACTTGTTGTTTCAGATTCTTGGTGATTACTGCGTTGTTGATTGAAAGATGTAAATGGTTCGACTACATATGTTGATCGTGATGGTTCAAGTTGTTCTCGCAATTCATCCTATTATATACACGGATAGTTAAAAATATAGTCCCAAAATCAAAATGCAAAAAAAAAAGAATTGTACGATATGAAAAACATACACTAATATATTCAATGATATTTTGTTCGTTGTGAAGAAGAATCGTTCGTTTGTCGGGTGTTACATTAACATCATACATATCTTAACATTACATTATATAATCGATTAGTAATTGTAAAGCATTCTTTTTTTTTTGGAAAAGCAATAATAATTCATTATTCTTACTTGGTGAAAGCCGAATATCAGCAACAATGAATGGGTATTGGTTTGAAACAAAAGAACGGTATAATTCATTTAATGCTTTCGCAAGCTACAGAAGAAAGAAAAGAAGTAAGCACTCTATAAGTATAATATAGAGAGAAAAGTGAATAACAAGGAGAACAATAATAGATACGCACTGACCTTTGGAAGAGCACAAGGTCGACCATTAATAAAGAAATATTGTCGATCACCACTGCTACGTCCATAACCGAATTGGGGTTTCGATATAAATCCATGGATAACAGGCTGAGTTCTAGTTTGTAATAAGGAAAAAAACCAGTTACTTTCTTGGTTCGTCTCTCTTTCTCACATTTTTCTATCCTCCTTAACAAAAAAAACTAGTTCTCTCTTGCTAAATGACTTACTCTGAACCAATAATTTTAGCACCATCATCTTCTTCTTCACTATTCTGATTACTCCGGTTTATTGCAGGAAGAAGATCAACTTGAAAAAGCATAATTTGAGATAACATTTTGATACCGAAAATGTTAGAGATATTTTCACGGACTGCCTTGTTACCACTTGTAGCAATTACTCGTGAAATGGCTCTATAAAGTGTATTAACCGAACAATGGCTTTAGTCGAAAAAACAGACTTATGACGGATAACTAGTGAAAAAGCCTTACCCTCTTGCAAGTTGATTTGTAGCAGTAAGTTTTGTATTTTTTGCAATAACACCATAAGCTTGAACAATTGCAATGGCTTTGCCATATTCACGTTTAATATTACGTTTGAACTCTTGTTGTCGAACAGGTAAAGTATAGAAAATTTTAGATAATTGGATTGTAGTGCCCATCTATTATTAATAGATCCAGTTGAGTTACTTTTCTTTTTCAATAATAATATTAATTAATACGAGAGAATAGATTACCGCACGAGCAATTGGTGTTTGTGACACTAAGTGACCTTCTATATCATAAACAAGTTTTACGCCTCTTGGTGCCTGATCTTTTGTGGCCGTAGTAACAACTACTTCAGACAATGCACATAAAGAACTAAGAGCTTCTCCTCGAAATCCAAACGTAGTTACACTTTCTAAATCTTCAAAACGCTCGATTTTTGATGTATAGTGCTTTAATGCTATATAATAAAATATAATTGCCATTATTTATTACCTTTGTCAGTAAACCAAACAAGTGGATATGCATAAAATAAATATACAGGACAACAATTTTGACTTTTGTTTTTACCTAAATTTTCATAGTTTTCAGGTGCAATCCCATATCCATTATCAATTACTTCAAGACATTCAGCACCATTTTCCTTAAATTTGATCTCTAAAAGCCAGAATTAAAGACCAAGTAAAGAACGTTTTTTTTTACAGTAAATATACAAAGAAGAAAAAGACGAAAGGTTCTCTTTTTATTATTATTCGCTAATACCTATCGAAGTCGCACCAGCATCTAGGCTATTTTCAACAAGTTCTTTTACCGCCATGGCTAAGTCAAGTACAACTTGTCCTGAACATATCCGATGAACAGTTTGTTTATCAATGGCAGCAATGTAGCTCATTATTATATAATGAAAAAAATTACGTTGAAAGAAAAAGAAACCGCGACTAAAAAATAACGCGTTGGTTATAGTGCTCTAAGAGAGCGCGTCAATGCCACACTTTCCTAATATGGTTTGTGGCACAATTAAAGATTTACCGATTTTTCTTCGTTGACTCATAGTCAAGAAAAGATAAGGAGAAAGTTTGTTGTTATATTTTTTTGTTTCCATTACAAACGATATTGTTGTCGAAAAGCAAGGATACATGTACATAAGAAGAAAAGGCTATTAAGAATAGATAGACAATAGTTAACTTATTATTAGATCTAGTAAGACGTTTTTTTTGTATCGAAAAAGGATGGTTGTACTATCCAGGTACAATAAAAAGGTAAAATAAAGTGTTATAGATTATGACTCAAAAATTACTAGCTTCAATAATACGTATAAATAATAATTATATCTTTATCCCACATGAAATGATATTTTAGTTAGAAACCAGTTTATCAAAAGATGATATTATCATAATAAACATGTTTCTTTCTTTGTTTTATTTTCAAACGAATATATATATATATATCTGGATGAAATATAATAAAACTTTTATTATTGATATTTAAATGAAAATGGAGAAAACAGGTATAAAAAGTTCCTCAAGCATTAAATAGATATTATATCGGGAAGTACGGATGACCATTTGGGAATCGTTTCTTTTCGGAACGAAAGTACCCAAAATTATGCCTTAAAAAACAGAATATAAAGAAAGAGATAAGAACTTTTGTTTGTTTGCATAACTTAAAACATTTTCTCTTTCACGATACTGTTTAAAAAGACAATGCCCTCTTACCCTATTCCAAAAGAGTATTTGATATCTTCTGTTCAAGAAAGTGAACCAATTGCACCAAAATCGTCTATTGAATTAAACAGTAATAAGTATTTTGCTTATTGTGCTCTCGGTGGTATCATAGCATGCGGGTACACATATACTGTTAGTTTTAATGTAGTTTTGGCATACGTACTATTATTGTTGTTTATAAGATAAATATAATTATATATACAGTCCTACGCATGCTTTAATGACGCCTTTGGACTTGGTGAAATGTCGTTTACAGGTATATAATTCAAGATAGAAATAACGGGCAATAGGTAATATAGGAAAAAAAATAATAATTATTGTTTCATAGATAAAACCTAATTTATACAAGGGCATTTTTGATGGATGGAAAACCATTATACGTTCAGAAGGTTTTGGTGGTGTCATGGTGGGTTTTGGCCCTACAGTCATTGGTTATTCACTACAAGGTGTTGGCAAATATGGTCTTTATGAATACTTTAAATTCAAGTATAGCGAAATTGTAGGAGAATCCAATGCTCACCAATATCGTGCCTTTTTATATTTGACTGCTTCTGCTTCGGCTGAATTTTTTGCAGACATACTTTTGTGTCCGTGGGAAGCCCTAAAGGTACGACAGCAAACATCTTATCCGCCATTCGCTCAAGGTACTATAGAAGGATTCCAAAAATTGAAATCATTGGAAGGGTTTTCTGGATTCTATAAAGGTATCGTTCCGCTTTGGGGTCGGCAAATTCCTTACACTATGATGAAGTTTACTTCGTTTGAAGGTACGGTAGAGTTGATTTACAAAAACTTTTTAACTAAACCAAAGGATGAATATAGTAAATTGCAACAGGTACGTAAATAAATATATTGCTTTTTCTAAAGGGGATTATGCATCTATATATATAGGTCTGTACAAAATAAGAAGTGCGCAATATGTTAATTAGCAATATATCTCGTTTATTATATGTGTATATAGCTAGGCGTTAGTTTTGCTGGTGGCTATATTGCTGGTGTTTTGTGTGGTTTAGTATCGCATCCAGCTGATGTAATTGTATCAAAACTGAATAACTTACCCAAATCCGAGGCTGGAAAATCACAACCTGGACTTATTGATATAGCCAAGGATCTCGGGATAAAGGGTGTATGGAGGGGTCTAGGACCACGTATTATAATGATTGGTACCTTAACTGGCCTTCAATGGTTGAGTTATGATACATTCAAGGTGTATGTTGGCTTGCCAACCACAGGCTCGACAGAACAAACTGCTCCACTACTTACCAAAGAACATGAATTAATTAAGAAAGAAAAATAAGAAAGAAAAAGCTTTGACCTATGTGTCATATAAATGAATAAAAAGAACCAATTTACACTTTAAAAATTATATTTTACTTTATTCCTGCTT
Source organism: Circinella umbellata (assembly GCA_025093555.1). Taxonomy (NCBI): domain Eukaryota; kingdom Fungi; phylum Mucoromycota; class Mucoromycetes; order Mucorales; family Lichtheimiaceae; genus Circinella; species Circinella umbellata. Next base: position 15,147 of record JAIWNF010000045.1, on the reverse strand, counting down.
TTTACAATTTTCCTTATTTCCCTGAAGGCTCTATATATCACTTTGCTATGATAACAGGATCGAATTAGAAGTTAAGCGGATATGTCCTATTAAAACAAAGCGTTCACTTAAATTCAAAACCTTCAGAGACAAATAAATTAAATATTCTGATTTCTGACTTCATACCATATGTTGTACAGTATCATGAAAATATATTACCACTGTATCCCAGATAAAACAGGTGTGAACATACCTCAATTCTAAAACAGAAACTACTGGATTTTTAGACTGCTTATGCGCATTGTAATTATTTTTTTTGCGCTCTTGGAATTTTATTTTTGCGTACTCCCATTAATTATTTTGCACACCCTCGTGTTATTTTTGCGCATTAACTTTTTTTTTCTTTTACAAATAAACTTCCTTACAATGCTCACCTATTTCAGAAAATATATTGTAATACATAGTTACTTATTGATAATCTTAATATTTAATTCCGTTATCAAATATATTCGAGAACATTATCACTATCGATTTTCGAAATAATTTTATATGCGCAAAAATATTAATGAAGTACGCAAAAATATAATTACAATGCGCAAAAGCAGTCTAAAAATCCGGTACTCCCCGTCGCCTTAAAAGGAAAGAAGAAAAGAGAGCATCATGGCTAGACCAATATAATCCAGACTAGAAGCTACAGTAACTTTCTCAATATTAAGTAATGATTGATTCCAAGTACCCGACTTCAATAACAATCGCCTACATCATTTAATTAACTAAAACCCCATATAACTCATAGTGTAGTATAAAAAAAGTATAGGTACGTCGGTCGTTGTAAATATCACTGTGAAAAACTAACTTTCTTCTAGCTGCTACGTAATTATTAATAAAGATACGTATACATATAACAAAGTCTCAAAAGATTTTACCTTGTCTGTTTCTACTTTCTACAAGATAACCAAATATCACAATGTATATTTTATTTGTTTTGAAGGTGCGTTACGTACTACGTACTCTCAATATTTTTTCTTAAACCCTTTGAAACTTTCAAGACTCTTACGCTGACTTCCTGACAACTACTAGATATATTCAAGATCTATATATTTTATTGATATATAAGTTATAGTATATTCTTCTGATAATTTTTTTACTATTTTATTCTGTAGGTAGTACATGTTTTGATACAAGATCGTTTTTTGTTTCCATTCTCAATAATAGATCATGATTAGTGAGTATCTCCAAAGTCATATATTTCATTTTTAAGGTTATTGATTAGTTTCTTTACATTTTTTATTAGGTGCATTTTTATGTCGTGTACATTCGTTGCCCTTGTGAATAATTAGTATACGTCTACTAAGAGTTATTTTACAGTAAATACGTACATACGTACGTATTTATAAAACGATAGAGAAGACTATTAGGTATCTTCACATGTGTATATATAGATAGTAATATAGATTGTAACTTACTTTAGAAATTACTACAGTTTGTATATACAAAATAAACAATTAAATATTGTTAAAATAGAATAAAAAGGGTTTCGTTTTGGCGATAATTATTTTTAAAATGTGCTTTTTTTATACGTATCTATAAAAGCAATATAATAAAAACAAACAAGCTTATTACAGAAAATGATAACTTTATATTCTATTACGTGGTGAAAAAACTATAATCGTATTGATCTCCTGTTCACTATTAAAAAATTAGAACAATTCTATTTCACGTACTTATATGTGGAAAAATAAACAACTGAAATTTTAAATATAAATGTGTTGATAGATAGAAAGACAACCACAATATGTGATTGCTAAGAACCGGAAAAGTTGAGATTCTTAGTATATTCTACATATCAATACGACAATGCAGCTTAAATGGACAAAGAGAAAGTTGTATCACTATAACTATTAATATGAACTTACCAAAGAAGTACAGAATGTCTCAGATGAGGTGATATTGCTCCTAGAACTACTAAATGGCTGATGATTTAATCTCTGTAAAATATTGGTATCATTACAATACAGTGTTATTGTTTATATACGATGGACTTACCGCACTTTAAATTTTAAATTCTGTGTGAATTTGTAAGCAAAAGGTTTTTTTTTTATCTTAATATCTCGATTAACCGATCTTTTACAATAAGAACAATATATTGCAATGACAACACAATCTAATGGAAATATGGAGTCTTTAGTTTACTTGGAAGAAATGTAATGCTCTCTTTTTTATTTTCTTTCTTTAAAAAAAGTATATTTATTCTAAAAAAAAATATTGACAGGTTCCAGCAATACGGACATGAAGATGGTTTACGCGATGGAAAAGATTCTGGTGTGTTAGAAGGACGAATCTTTGGCTGTGAGAAATCATTTGAGCTTGGACGTGAAATTGGGTTTTATGATGGATGTGCAAAAACTTGGAAAAAACTTGCTGAACAACATCCAGATAAAATTTCATCAAAGTAAGTTTTCATGTTTCTTCTATATAACAATTAAAGGGGTTGTGTGTAAATGGGGATTCAAAGATTTCAAACAAGATACTCACTATAATTTGTTGATTTTCAAAGGGTTCTCAAGAATATTCAGACCCTACAAAAAATGACTGATGAGTTTCCTCGAGATAATTGTCCAAATACTGATATGTTTGCTGCTCGAGATAAAATGGCGGCTAAAATGAAAGTCATTACATCTTTATTAGGTGTGAGTCAAAAATTCAATATGGAAAAACCAGCAGCAAAAGAGTTGATTTACTAAGTAAACAAAAAAAGAAGAAAGGGGTAAAATACGACTTGTACATAATAATAATAGTAATATATAGTAAATAAATAATAATGAAAAGTAAAAAAGAATACTGAATAGTAACGGGTTTAGAGTTAGGTGATCATAGCAAACTGTAAAAAAAGTGGGGGGACGCAAAATGATGGAATATAGTATACTTATTGTTACAAAGTATAATTAATTATTGAAGGTTGAAATTAAGTCGAATACAAGTAACTGTTTGAGCATTTTGGTCTGAAATACGAATTATTCCATCCAAAGGCAACTTTGGTATCTCACGCGGAATATAGGCTACAATAGCAAATAACAAAATTATAAATATATTTGTTAGCAGTTACTAAAATGATAACAAATATATTATAGATGAAATGTACCTTTTGCTTCAAGTGATAGATCACCAGCATTTAATGGACAACGGTTATGGTTCATGATATCTGATTGTAATACACTACATAAATCTAATTCTTTATTAATCTTGATCATAGAAAGAAGTTTAAGATCAATCGATACTTTGCCGCCTGTTACTTCTGATACTATATAATAAATATTCAAAACATAATATGTGTTAGTTTATACTAAAATCGAATTCCCGTTTATTTGCTCTCAATAAAGAATACTTTACATAGATTGCCATTAATCTTGACATTGATATCTTCTCCAGTACGGGGAACAGCTGGAGAAATATAGACACCATTTTCATAACCTCTTAAAGTATGGGAAGAAGGATCATCACATAATGACCAAATGTCACCATGTTCATCAGGGCTCATAAATGCATGCTGTTGTTGAATTGGTTGCGCAGATACCAACAAGCAAGTCGTTGCAAGTGTTAACAAAAAACTTGAACCGAATCTCATTTGTGTTTCCTTATTTTATTTTATTTTGAAGAAAAAAAAGAACCTGGGTTAATAATTTTTTTAGGAAAGAGAAAAAACAAATAGAAAATAGAAGCTTTTCCAAGTCAAATGATCATTTTTGGTAAAGACAACATAGTATTATATTTATATGACAAATTTACCTTCACAGTTAGAAAGTAGTAAATACTTGTTTTCTGGTTACGTATTTTTAAAAGTAAGATGAGAAAACATAAATTGTGTTACACGAGACGTATGCAAAAGAAAGGATCGACAACGTAAAACAAAAGTATATAAAAGCTAGGTTGTTTATTATAATTATTATACAAAATGGAGATGATAAGAAAAATGAATGGAAAAAAAGAAAAAGAAAAAAAATATAACAAAACTTTTCAAGTTGATTATAGTGAAAGAATGGGGAAAAAGAAAGAGAGAGAGAGAGAGAGTCAGAGAGAATAGAGGGAATTGTTGGTTGCATGTTTGTAAATTGTGTGCTATATGTTGTATAAAAAAGAAAGAGAAAATATGCTATTTTTTTTGCGTTTGTTTTGAATTATATAAATCTATGCTGCGCTTGTAAGCGGTTGTAATACTTCAAATGAACCAGTACCACCTTCAACAACTTGACCCATAACAATACGGGCAGAAGGCGATTCTAATGTATCGAAGTCACCATGTCTATAGACAAGAATAAAATAGTATTAAGTAAATGAGACATTATTTTTTTCGAGGTTTCCCTTCGAAACTGTATTTTTTCTTCCAAAAAAAAAAAAAAAAAAGACTTACAATGTAGCATCCGTCAAGAATTTACAAGTGGATTCGAAACTCATCTTCAAGAACGGTGAGGTATTAGATGCAAGACCAATACGATTAAATGGTTTATAACCACCTTCAAATGTCATATAATCAGCAATCAAAGTCAAATGGCGTCGATCCACCTTGATACCGTATACTTCGAAGACACCAGCAATTTCCTTAATAATGGCATTACGAGCAGCTTCAACACCATAGGTTTGAAGAATAGCCGCAATGTCATTGGTATCGATAAAGTTAATATCAAGTAAATCACCATGGTTCCACATACCTCGAAGATTGACACCTTCTGTTTGTAATTGTTTCTATATATGCAAATAGATAATATTTAGTAACTCAATTTACAACTGCTTTTTCTCGACCGTTGTTGTATATAATCATGAAATTTACTTACAGAAGTGTCATTTTCAATACGATTGAGATATTCAAAGCAACGTTGGATACCCTTAATTTCATGTACAACGACGCGTGGACAAACCTTCTCGATCAAACTGACCATCAAAATCTTTTTGGTATCTGCTGGGAACTATACACATCATATAAATATAAATAAATATAACTTTTAATATCTAAAAAAAATCATTCACTCTTAATCTTTTCTTTCTTTTTACCTTCATATCAATCTCACACCAACCGCCATCTTCAGCATCAAAGTCCCATCGAGTGACATATTGACTATTGTTAATAGCATGTCGTGCCCAGTTCTTGCCTACGGATTCCTCTGAAGCTTCCTGCATCTCTTCATCATCTTGTCCACTTTGTGCAATAGCTTCCAATTCAGCTTCTTCATCCTCAAGGGATTTCAAATTCTTTGTCATTTCAACATCTTCTTCATCAGGTTCATCATAACTAGCCTTTGCCTTTGTTTTTGCTGCTAATCGAGCATTGGTGGCATCTTGATCACCTTCATCTGAGTCATATTCAGCAGCCACATTAACATTATCATCTTCCTCTTCGTCTTTACCAGTAGAGACCTTAGATGGTGCGGCAATATTAACCACTTTTTTAGAGTCCTTGATATCCTTACGAATGACTTCTTCCAATTGTTTCAAGAAAGTGGTAGCCAATACTTCCTTGATACGTTTTGAGGATACACGATATTCTTCCTTGTATTCTTGTTCTTCAAACAAATTCAATCGAATCGTATAAACCTTGGATCGGCGGTAATTGTTTTCCGCAGTTTTGGAAGTCATAGATTCAGTGACTGAAACATCATCAACAATTTGTGCCAAAGTCAATTTGCTTGCAAATTTACAGAATTCAGCAGCTTGTTCAGGTGAAACATCTGCCTGTAAAGGTAAAGTCATAGTAGGTGTCTTGATAAATTTGGCAGCTGTCATAATAATTTCACGAAGACGTGGGATACCCAATGTGACGTTAGCAGCACCATAACCAGCAAAATGGAAAGTGTTTAATGTCATCTGTGTTGAGGGTTCACCCACAGATTGAGCAGCCAATAAACCTACTGCTTCACCAGCATCCACTAAACTATGCAAATATTTCAAATGCATCAATGCCTTGAATTTAGCCTTGGTCAACGAAGCAAATCGTTCATTATTCTTGGTCTTTTCGCTATGTTTATCAAATGGCATTTTGTCTGGATTATCTTCAATATATTTCTTCATACCCAAAGCAAACTTTTCAGAAACGACACCTAAATGAGTAGCAGGATTGAACTTGGAAAGTGGTGGATCATATTTGCCAGGTTTCTTGAGTGCCTTCTTAACGTATTCTTCGCCTTGTTTTGTGTCCAATGATGCAATAGCAGCCTTGGGATTGTATTTTTGTGACAACATTTCAAAGTTATGAGCACTAAATCCAAATTCATTGAGGTATTTGGCTTTAATTACATCCAAAGAGTCTTCACCATAATGGAATTGTAAAATCGACCCGTCCGAATCACGAACAGTATGGTCATAATGAACGCGAAGACCTTCCAAATGTTTGATCAAACAGCGTTGCAAGTAACCGGAACGAGACGTCTTGACAGCAGTATCAATTAAACCTTCACGACCAGCCATACAATGGAAATAGTACTCTTGTGGGCGAATACCTGTTAAGAAACGACCAGCAACAAAACCACCAGCACGGGGAGCTGTATCATAAGGACGGAAAGAAGGTAAGGAACGACCAGAGACCATAAGTGGAACACGACGACCTTCAAGTTCTTGTTGACCCAACATACAAGAAATTTGTGCGGCGTTAACGTTGGAACCCTTGGCACCAGATACAGTCATCATTTGCATGTCATTGTCGGGGAACTTGCGAACCTATATATATATATATATATATATATATATATATATGCACAGAAACACACACAAAGTTCAGTTTACTCATCTTGAAATAAAATTGTACGGTCATATTAACAATAGAAAAATTTATATAACATACCAAACCATTAGGTAAACACCTTTCTGTAATTGATGATGTAAGCTTGTTAACCTTTGATTTCATGGCATTATCAAGACCAGCCAACTTGTTATCATCACGAGCAACTTCAGCCATACGCAAATTGAATTCTATACATTTATATAAACAAAATAGTCAGTATTAAATTATGCGGTGCCCTTGTATAAAATTATCCATTCTTCCACCTAAGCAATTTTTACCCAATTCCTATACCTTTTTCGAGAGCTTCTTTTGAAGATTTTTTAGCAGTTTCAGTCAAGCCCAAAAATTCTAAGTGTGCTTCACGGCCAAGACCTTGGCCATCAGTAAGCAAATCACGACGCCATTTATCACCTTCCTCAGTCAATCGAAGATCATCCATACGACAAGTGAAGCCATGAGATTGAATATATTTTGTAAATAGCCGACCAAAGATACTTAAGATCATGCCTGCGGATTCAGGACCATATAATTCGTAAATAGAATGAACAAGACCATATGCCGAGGCACCAAATTGAGACTTGTCAAGAATACCAATCAATAATTCACCATCCATTACCAAAACATTTTCTTCTTCCTTGGCATCAGGTCCCCAGTAACGACCTGGTACCTTACTCTTAGATTTGGTATTTAAAGGAGCTTTTCCAACTGTCAAGTTCAAAAGAATGGTTGAAATCTTTTTTTAAATAAAAAGTCATCAGAGAAAGATTAATAATTGGCTTTACTATGGGTATTTATATTTGCAATTATATGCAGAGCAAAATAAAAAAAAAAGTCCAAAATCCTAAGCTTACCACTTGTTTACCAGTCCATAGAGGAGTAGGCTTCCATACTGTAGGTGGCATGGTCAAGATCCGACCGTTACCGGTACCATCGGCTTCAGGCCTTAAAGATCCATACAAAAGTTGATGATATTCTTCTCTGGTAAAGAATGTATTACGTGATGTCATCCATACACCAGAAACAACGTGATCTTGAATCAAGCCACGCAAAGGATTACCACTGGTAGGTACAAGATATTGATTATCAGTATTGGCGATAAATGATGCTTCTGCTCTTGCAATTTCATTCTGCGGAAAATGCATATTCATTTCATCCCCATCGAAATCCGCATTATAAGTATTACAGTTTGCGTAATGCATACGAATGGTCTTTTCACCAGGTAATACTCGAGCCTTATGAGCCATAATGGAAGGTTTATGCAATGTAGGTTGACGGTTAAGCAAAAGCATATCACCATTACGTAAATGACGAAAGACCTTTTTGTTTATAGTTTGTGTACGTGTTGGATAAGGATTATTGCTACCTTGCGCAGCTTGTGAGTTTTGCGGTGCCAATAGTGAGTTAGCAAGAGCAATACGGGATTCAAGAGACAAGTTGGCAAGCACATCAAGAGACTGATCTTCATGCTGGACATGAGTAGCACCAGGCCATTTGAACGGACCATTAATTACAGCTTGTCGTAACTCTTTGATATTATGGGCGGTCACCGGTTCGGGATACGTCAACTTTTTGGCAAATACTGGTGGAACACCAATCTCATTGGTATCAATATTTGGATCAGGAGAAATAACAGAACGAGCAGCATAATTAACACGTTTACCCATCATATGCTTTCTAAAAAGACCTTCCTTCTTTTCAAGTGCTTGACGAATACCAGCTGGAGGTTGCTGATTTTGACCAAAGATTTGAGGGTTCTTGGTTGAATCGATAAATGAATTGACAGCATGCTGTAATGTGATAAGACTATTGACGAATACGTCTTGAAGACGAGCGACTTGTTTTTTATCCACAGGATCCTGTCGACTGGCTTGTTGTAAAGTCATAGAAACGTCGCGTACTTGATGAGCACCATTCAAAATGTTGCTTAATAATTCGTTTTGTGGTGATTCGAATAATTTATCACCCATGACGGAAGGCGGTCGGAATCGAGTAGGTGAAACAGATAATACTTCAATGAAGAACATATGATAAGTGGCACGTTTGACTTGAGAAGGAATATTCGCGTTACGTGCACCATACAATAAAGTTGTGATTTCAGCTTCTTCCTGGAATAAATCTTGGACACTCTTTCGTACTTCAATGGGATTTAAGTAACGTTGTCCACTTCCAGGTGCTGGTTTAGCCTTTTTTGAAGGTGTATCTTCATCGTCTTCGTCTTCGCTATCTGATATATCTTTTCTAGCTTTTGCGCTTTTACGAGCATGCATTGTCAATTGATCTTTTTTGGAAAGATTCAATTCAAAGAGTTTAGCCGCACCATCACGTCGAATAGGAGGAGAAATACCACTACAATTTCCACATCGTTTTTGACCAACACAGTGTTTCATAAATTCCATCATAACACGTTTGCGTGCATCGTTGATAACGGTTACTTTATAGTTATCGCTTGCAAATTTGCGAGCTTCTTTATCCGCTAAACATTCCTTGACATAAGAGTCTATAAAAATATATAGCCCATATTCTTACTGTTAATATATACATAGATATAAGTAAATTCCATAACAGCAGGCGGGTTATATCTTTGAATGATAAATAACTTTACCAATACGATTGATTGTTTCTTCCTCTTCATCGAATGCTTTCCCATCTTCTTCCATTTGATCCTCAAGGTTACTCTTTTTCTTTGATTTTTTACTATCGAGATTCATTTCGTCAAGTGCTTGCGCTTCACGCATTAAACCATGTTGAAGTAATGTCAATTTTGCAATCGTTTTTTGCATCTATCCGGAAAAAAAAATTACATTGATTCCATAAATATATAGACAAGATAGTTCAACAGCTGTAAATAAAAGTGAACATACCAAATGACGACCCATACGAAATTTGTTACAATAAGAACATTTAGCTCGAATAAGTGCATACAAGTTATCAAAGAACAATGGGTTATAGGTTGGTACTGGAAGTTCAATATGACCAAAATGACCAGGACAACTATGATGATCTTGTGAACATGTTCCACAACTATTATATACATATATATATATACAGTGTTAAAAATCTATAATGCTCCGTTGTTTTTCCAAAATATAATATACAAAAAAAAAAGGATTGCATTCTATGTATTACATTTGAGTCTTTTGGAAAGGACCTAAAGCAGGATCGTATAAACCACCTTTTGTTGGGTGACCAAGTGCATCGAATAAAACAGGATTTACAATTTGTTTGACCGAAATTTTCTTTATCTCATGGGGTTGATAAAAAGAGAAAGAGACATTGGCAATCTCGGATCCAATGGGACACGAGATATTCATGACGAACGGTCAAAGTCCTGCAAATTTTTTGAAGGGATATTATAAGTGAGTTATTAAAGAAAGCTCCCAACTTCCCAAAAAAAAGTACAAGACGGGGAAGTGAATTTAAGAAGAGCAGTCCAGTCCTCTTAGACAAAAAGCCACTTGGCGGAAATGTCGGATTCGCTTCCGATCCTTTTTTTTTTATTTGCTTGTACAGTACTGCAAGTGTTGAGATATACTTTGAATTATTTATATAATTTTCTTAGCAAATATACTATTGTAACTACTATAAATATTTGTAGTTATGAACTTATATATCGAGCTCTACAATAGAATCCCTTCTCATTATTGGTATTGTAAAACTTCCAACTTATTTTGATAATTAGAGCCTCCAAAAGACCGCACTATAAAAAAAATTCCCTAAAACGTAATTATGGCGGGGCAAAGGAAAAAAATGCATGAAAACTTCCTGGCTATATTCCCGCCCCCTAGTCCAACAATGTCTCACCTACCTCAATATGCTACATCGACAGATCATTCTGCTTCTGAACCTTTACTAGGCTCTACAGTGGATGACTCTCCATTGAGTAAAAACTCTGGAATACGTCATTACAACCATGACAACACCAATCGAAATATGTATAATACCTTTCAAACCCCCACCTTAGTCACTGCAAGAGCGAAACCAAAACAACCGAATCGCACAACAAAGACTTCTCAAAAATTAAAACTTTTTCCTGATGAAGGCAATCAAACATTATTAGTTATACCTGAGGAATTCGATGCTGATGTGTATAATCAGCTTGCACAAATCCCTCACGGTACAGCCAAAGTGGAAGCCGAAAAGTTGAGTAAAATGAACAAGGATGAACTTTCTCGAGTTACTGCTTATTGTACATCTTCGTAAGTTTACAAAGTAAGAAAAAAGTAAAGAAAAACTGTAAAGTATATGGTTTACTAATATAAGTCTTTACTTTCGTTCTTATTAATTTTTTTTTCTTTTCCTTTAGTGCGTATCGAATAGATCAATTAATCAAATATTTGAAAGCAAGAAAAGCTACAAATGGATGTATTCCAAAACGTTTTGATGAATGGTAAACTCTTTTTTTTATTGTTTACCAGTTCATCAAAATTTTACTAATACAACAAATATTTCTATTTGATCAAAAGTGTTTATACGAGGTATGCAATGAATTATCCTCTCCAGCCACCACGTACAATTTCAACGGATGAAATAAATGAAGGAGAACGCCATGTACTTCCAGAAATGTTTTTATTTGACTACGGTGTTGTTGTTTTTTGGGGTATGACACTTGAAGAGGAACAGCGGATATTGAAGGACTTAGAGCCTTATGAAGAAGCAAAACTAGGTAATAAAAGGAGGTTATGATCACGAACAGCATAATTTGTTATTTTCTTAACTGTTATCGCTATTAGATTTAAATGATATAGAAGTGGAAGAATTTCACTATTACTATGATGAAGGATGCCAACCACGGTAAGTAGCTTATTCTCAAATAGGCATACTTTTCAAACACTTGTTTTTGCTGCTACAACTGACCTGTCCATAATAAATATAATTTAGCATATATAATGATATTATCACTTTACGTCATCCATCCAATTATTTGGTCAAGCTAACTATTGCTCATGCAATTGCACAAAGTGTTAAAATGACCTTATTTGAGCGACTTATTGATGATACTATCAATGAAACCAAATATATACCGCAAGTAATGGCCGAAAGTGGAAATATACGAATGTCGAGGTAAAATAACAAGTTTTGGTGGTATTCGTTTTCTTATTTCCCCACCAGCCGACAATTTACGATTATTATTAACTGTTATTAATATGATTTATTTATTTATTTTTCGTCAGAACTGCTATCACCAAGAAAATAGGACAGTTATTTATTATGCGAATCAATGTTAACCTGGTGTCTAATATTCTTGACACGCCAGAAATATTTTGGTCTGAACCAGCACTTGAACCTTTATATAGTGCCATCCGTGGTTATCTTGAAATTTCCCAACGAGTTGAACTATTAAATCAACGTGTAGAAGTGATAAGTGATTTATTAGAAATGCTGAAAGATCATTTGAATAGCTCTCATGGTACGTTATTTTCTTCTATTCTAAGCTTCCATATTGATAAATCCTTGTAAAAAAACATAGTAACATATGTATTTACTTTCATATTACAATAGGAGAACATTTAGAATGGATTGTTATTTGGCTAATTGCGATGGAGATTGTAGTAGCAGTAATTACTACATGCCTTGATGCGTTTAGTCTATCACATGACTAGAATAATTATATTATATGATGGTTAAAATAAACACTATAGTAAATTATCTTATAAAATGGATGATATATGTCTAATTTTTTCAAATCAAGTGGGAACTCTACTAACCGACCGACCAGTTGGTGACATCCCATTAATCAGCTCTTGATCACTGGCATGATATTTGCTGTTGTAGTAAATTTAAGCGACCACAAACCGTAATGATTTTCTTTAAAATAATTTCACAGTTCTCGTGAATTTATTGACGTCCATTGAAATATTAGGTAACAATGGCTGGACAGGCAGAACAAGAAATGTACTTTGCTACGGACACCCCACTCTATTTTTAACTTTGAACTTGTTACACTGTACGACAAACAAAAATATAATTATAGAAATTGAGTAATAATAAATAAGCAGTAAAATTAAGAGAAATAAAAGATTTGTTTTATAAGCCGTTTATCAAGATAGAATGTTTAGTAATTACTATAAGATAAGACAGCCTGTGGATGCGGTTCAATTGAAATCTTCACAAAAGAAATAATGTGCTGTATATAAGTTTGAAAAAAAAATATGAAAAGAGTTATTACATAGAAGAAAAGAGCCAAAGAAAAAGAGTGAGTGAAATAAGGAAATGAAAACATAAAAAAAAACAAGAGAAGAAGCCAAATATATATATATATATATAAAGGACAGTCTTGGTGATTTCAATCAAAAACTACTGGGTCGTCATTGTGTGCTGTCTTTTCATCATCTCTCTTTTTTATAGATAAATATCGCCATGATACTGATTTGCGTGGGTTTGTTGTATGACCCATAGATGCATACGCTTTTATGCAATATCCATCAACTATTGGCCACTCTATTCGAATAATACGTTCTTTAGACTTGATAGTCGCCCAATGATTGTCGTTCAAGAACTGAATAATAATTGGTATAGGCTCTTTATCATTTGGCAATGGTCCTTGGAAAGGAATATACATGAGCGGTTCGTAAGCTAACTCATCTGAGTTGGGCTTCTTGGTAATATTATCTGTATAAACAGTAACAGGACGTCTATCTGTATCTGCTGCTATTTAAACAAAGTATGGTGTGGTAAACCAATATTGATAGGGACAAGAGGTAGGAGGAATACTTCTTTCTAATCCATACACTAATGCTTCTTCGATATTAGATAACTTGAATCGCATATATCGGTAATGTTCCTCGTATATAGACTTGTTTACTCGGAAACAGTTGAGCATTTTTTTTTAATTTCCATATAAGCACCTTGATAACCTTCAATGTGGTATGCGATCGCTCGATAACCGCAAAATCTATCACTTCTGATATTTACACATTCTTTGATGTTTTTACGCGGTATATTTGGATGAACAAAAAAATTTAAGTGGTCACTCTTCACAGTTCTTAGCTCTATAATGTAGCAAATTGGCATGATAATGAGATTCTTTTAAATGAATAAAATATATTAATAAAACTGTTATAATGATTCATACTTCTTTTTGTTGTTCAAATTTTCAAGAAATTCCATTTCACGATCTTTTCTTTTGCCAATTTGAGGAAATATAAATATTTCATCATTGTCGTCTGAACTATTTTCTCGATCTGATTCGCATATGACTTTTTTGTTTTTAGTTGTTTTGGGATTTTTAATTTTCTCAGTTTCAAATTTTGATGGTATGCGTCCATTTTTTGTGTTCTTAGGACGACCCTTGGTTATCACATCACTGGGTAGCTCGATGTCACTAGTACTCGTGGGGTCCAAAAGGGTTTTATCAATTAAATCACTGATACTTAATTATAGATCGTATTTCTGCTGGTCAGATTCCATCTCGAAAATTGCATTATGCAGTTTTTGTAATACAATCCTTCCTTGCTCCATAAGAACAGCTTTCTAACTATATGTTTTTTTAAATGTAATATCTATGTAATCGAGCGTTAATGCAAGTATATAATTTAATTATTATAAGTGTTACGACGCTTAGTAATATTGTGATTCGAGCGGGTCAAAAGTACAAATAATATAAAACATACCAGTATCATAATCTAAATGCCATCGAGAAGGTACATCTGAAAGTTGTAGCGTAAAGCCATTTTTTGCAAAATAGTGTTGGCATGGAAGTCCATAATTTATTGTAGTACTACACCAACAACTATCTAAATCATTATCATATTTATCACAGTTGTCCCATGCTCGGTTTAGTTCCTGTAGAATTCGATTCAATGCGAAGAAAGAAACGCGACCAAGTATATCTCGCACTGCAACCATTTCTTTTTCCTCATATTATAGAGGCATATTGTGCTTTTCTTCAAGAAGTTGAACTTCATAATCGGTAATCTGTTATAATGTTTTATTTTTAAAAAATAGTAAGTATTATGCAATGTTGATTTGTTTGCTGCTTGTGGATCAAGCCATGGAAAATTAAATATTTAAAACTTATTGCCGTTTTTTTGTATTAGAGTACTGATTGCTTTGACTGTCTTGAGCAGACTTCCGGTGGTTTGCATTGTATCTTTGATTCTCCAATGTGTACTTTCCACCCTCGATGTCGACCGTACCCCCATGTTTAGAAGATTACCAGCAAAATAAGCACCCCATTTATCTTTATACTTAAGACAACTATATATGTATATTAGATAAAATCGTGTAATTAAGAGTAGACTTTAAATTTTTCCCTTTGATTTACAACCTTGTTCTCTCTAATTATATTTATACATGTATTATAATTGCCTATTGAAATAATTCATCATTTTGCTCTCCCTTTTTTCGGCTAGCTCCATAATAGGGTTTCTTTCTTTGCTTCTTGTATTCTGGCTATTAAC